>LQNS02278087.1:589632-602834 GCA_001587735.2 Parhyale hawaiensis
AATGGAGCTTGAGAGGAGCACCAGGGCCTCTAATTTCCGCCTATCTATTTCGTTAAGAGCGTGACACCAAACATATAAATATATATATATATATTTATATATATATTTATTTATAAACACACGAAGGTTATTCTTAGTATTAGATTAGACTAGTGTACCCGTTCGTCAAAAATTAAGGCAAAAAATTCGTGATGGTACTTCTCCATCGATCATAAATTTGTAATTTTTTTTTAATTTGCTTGTATACGATGCACTGCAACTGCCAACTAGAAGGAACAGAAGAGATAGTCTAGGTAAGTTAGGTCTAAATTCTCCTGAACAAAGCCAACTTTCCTTCGCTGATACCCTGAAAAGCAATTATTTTTTTGGCCCGCAGTCGACATCGGCTCTAATAAAAATTGAGTTCAGTATCCATGATACTCGTTGATATCATATATGTCGGGAGTATTTTACTAAAGCGAAAAGTTGTTAGGTAGAAGGAAGGTTCCAAATTGGAAAAAAGTGATTTGATGCTAAGGAATCTTCGTGTTTTTTACACTCGTGTTAACCGCAGAAGAATATCTTAAAATTTGCTTCCTTGATTATACAGACAATTAGAGCATCCGCCTGAACTCAGAGTAGCTGAAGTTTCGATGAAAGAAAGCTCAGAAGAGAATACGAATCGCGCTGTATGATAGTCCTAAGAGAAGCTGTTTGGATCGTTGGCAAGGCAAGAACTGCATTCATCATTCATATATACGTTCTCCATCATCTGCAAGCTGGTTTATTTTCTACCCATCAGTTTCCAATGTAGTTTGGCAGAATGACCAATGTCTCCAACCAGGCGTATTTACCTCCGCAAAGGTGGTTATGTTTTTGTCGTGTTTTTCTGTCGCTTTGTCTGTGACCAAGATAACTCAAAAAGTTATAAACGGATCTTTACGAAATTTACAGCGATTGTTAGGCATGTTACCAGTAAGAGATGATTAACTTTTGGTGAACATCCGTACATATGTTTGTCTGCCAATTTTTTCTCTAAGTAGCATAAATCAAATAATTATAGACAGATTTTCATGAAATTTACATTAGTTGTTAGGTATATCACGAAGAGCAATTGACCGCATTTTGGTGATGATCTGTTTGTTCGGTCATTTTTTTTGTCGTTGTATTTCATTTGATGCTTGTTAGTACAATAACTCAAAAAAATATGAATGAATCTTTATGAAAGGTAGCTACAGAAATTGTTAGTAATGTTCAAAGACATAAAAGATTTAATTTTGGTGATGATCGGGTGGTTGGTCTGTTTGTGTATTTGACTGTTTGTCAGATGTTTGTTAGCACCAAAACTCAAAAAGTTAAAACCGGATCTTGAAAATTCCGAAAACTGTTATTACTGCCAAAAGGCACAAATGAGTAGAGTTTGGTGTTGATTTCAAGAAAATCATAGCTTCTGAACCAATTTGAATTTTCCCCCAGCTACCCAGGGCAAGAGAAAGCAATAGCGTTCCACCCGAAACATCGAACTGGCTTCCTTATTACTCGGCTAGAAAGACGCTGCAGAGTGGACCCATTATGAAAATCGGGCATAGTAATTGGACAGCGAAAATTGGCAGCCACTGTCGTTGATGAGAAAATCTGAATTCAAATTTGCAGTCAAAGTCGATTTGGGCAGACCAATTACGCATCGACCAGCAGCCATGCAGATCATCGGAGCCTTCCTGGCACATGCCTCTGGGCGCTTTGGAAAATGACGGCGACCTCGTGCAAGTACATCACGAATGCTAACATAGACCTTAATGAAACAACACGTAGCACTCTGTTCAGGATGTAACGTCCAGTACGGCCAGCAGGCATCTTCCTTGTGTTATAAAGATTAGGTTACATCACAATGCAGTGCATCCATAGCTAAAGATTTAACCCTCTCTCAGTGTCTAGCTGGCAAGAGCAGATTTTTCAGATAGCATCAGTATATGTTGAATTGGAAATTACAGACCATAGAAAATTAAGAACAACACTGTTCTGGATATTGCAAAAGTAAGGTAGAGTAACGGTTGGTAGAAAGGAAAATAATTTAAAACACTTAAGCAAGCCATAAAGCAGCGTAGTACTTCCAGCACAGCATATCTGCAAGCCTTGCTAAGTAGTTTGCTCCTAAATAAGGCACATTATGAGAAGCAACAATTATGATTCTTTAAGTTATGCAAGGAGCTCACATTTCCTTTGTACTCATTGATGCTATAAAGTAGCAGATCCAGGAACTAGTCAAATGAATTCAGAGAAATAACTTCTACACATTTCTGGATTAATACAGGGCGTTACTAAGTACTAAGCTCCATTTTATTGTAGCAAAAATATTGACACCGAAAATCTGTTGTTCTTATTAATGTTTTGAGCAACTGTTTTGAGCGAAGCTGTTCGTTGACGCACGCGGAACCGTGCGCTGTGGCAAACGTATGTGATGTGCTAAGCTGAGGCCAAATCTGCGTTCGAGAAGACCTAGCATCGCCAGAGGCACTGTTCCAAGGATTCGCTCCTGAGCTGAGGGATACAACCTTAAGTTCTGAGCCTTTTTTCCCGTCTCTTGTCGGTCTCACATATGGTAGCTATAGTTGTTGAACTTCTGGCTAAGGAGGAGTTTCCTTCTAGCTTACTGTAACAGTAATCACACCACAAGGCTGCACTGAAGATATTACACGTTGTGATCTTGAGCCCTATTTGGCCTCATTTCCAATTCATCGGGCGCAATTGAAAAATCCTAATTCATTCGATGGATTAGAGCCGGTCGTCATGTTTCTCCAGTTTTATATAAAACTTGCTGAGATTCGCTCTCCTTAGTATGCTGCATTAGCCCGCCCCTCCCCAATTATAAGTTAAAACGTGCCTTACTCGTAGCATCAAATGAGAAGTCCGTCATCGTTACGAAGTGTGGAAAACGGGAAACAAAGCTGGAAATATCATCAAGGATTCTGGGAATGAAAAATAGAACTCGGACATTTTGTGAAATCATTTGTTGCCCGTTCATGAGCTGTCGAGGGTACTTCAGAGCTGACACTGTAAGGAGAAATTGAGATAAAAAATAAAGAGTTTCACCAGTCGATAAGTGTTTAAATGTTGCGCAAGGGAAGATAATTCGATATCTACCAGGAGCCGCGTTCTGAAACTGGTAGAGAAGAACGTGTATTCTGCTAGAAAAAACCTACTAAAGGCAAATAGAGTCAACTATGGGAAGAAACTGTAGATACTGCTCAGTTAATTCAATGGAGAAAGGACTCAGGGATTTCTTTTTTTAGATGGGGCTTGAGCATGCATCATTAAGAACTTAAAAAAAAATATCATATGTTTTATTGTTTGATTGAAAAAGTTATTATTATATTGAGTAATACGTATTCTGTTGAGATTGTATTTGTGGTTTTTTAGCGTATGAAAGAATCTGATTCGTTTCCGTACTGTGCAGTCAGACGAATGTTTTCATCCTCCGGGAAAACTTCTCGGATTCGACCAAAAAATAAGTGATCTGCTTTATTCAGAAAAGAAAACTGAATGATCATTTGACACACTTGGCCCAAAGAAGCTGTCATGTGGCATTTGCCACGTGGCTGAGACACGGTATCCGTGAGGAAAGTGCCACGCCAAAATAAGACGAAAGATGGAGTTATTATTATTATTATACAACAGACTGGCGACGTGGAAACGGAGAAACTCCACTAGGTTGACAAACTCCCACGCAACGAGCCCAACGAGAGAAGAAGAAGAAAAAAGATAAGATCCGAAATCACAGAATGGCTCTGTGTACAGATCGCTTAAAACTGCCAATACCCGCACCAGCAAAGACAGAGCCATCGAGACCATTCTAAACATCCACAGATGATGAAAAAAAAATGAACGAGAATACTGTCCCGTACGGCATCGTACCGGCTCCAAGCCCAACTCGTGAAGAGCACTAGACAAATGGCTATAGAAGAAAATAAGAATGTGGATGGCTAGGGCAATTATATATTCTATGCAGAAGGCAGATCCCACCAACTCTGCGACGATGCGCCAGAGCACAAGGCACAACTCCATCCAGCATGAACGCATATCAAAACGCACAATAGGCAGCAGAACCCCAGACTGCAGAGCGGTTTTCCAAAAGAGGGAGATCATAGCAATTAAAGCAGCGACGTGTCAACTCTACCGAGCAAAACAATCTCCAAGCACGCCTCATAAGACCAATTTTCTGCGATGCACGTGAACCAGCTGAACAAATGTGGGGCTCCAAGATCAACTTTAGATCAAAATTGACACCCAAGATTATTAAGTCTTCAACCACAGGAAGTGACACATCATCCAGTATTAGTGGGGGAAAAGAGGTCTCACTGAATGTGACCTAGACACGAGCATGGTCTTAGTCTTGCCCGCATTAGCGTCATCTCCCACCTAAAATACCAGGAATCAATCACTTCAAAATCACGCTCTGAACGGATTCCAAAACCTTCCACCTATCACTAGGCTTATCGCATACACCCAGCAAAGTAAAAACATCAGCTTAACCAGCAAGCAAATTAATAACAAGATCAAAAACGTCCACTTTATTTATCAGATGAACAACAAAAGTCCTAGAACACTACCCTGTCGGACACCAGAAACCACATCAAAAAAACTCACTCGTCTTCCCATCAACAACTACACATTGATGTCTGCCATATAAAAACTGACTAATTACCGCGAAAACTGAAACACCAATACCCGTCACTCTTACCTTACGGAGCAACCCAAAGTGATTCTCGCGATCAAATGAAGCACTGAAGTTAAGCTGTATCAGCCTTGCCTCATGACCCCATCAAGAGCCAGCTGCAACACATGAGAAATGTGAAGCAGAGCATTGCAAGTTCCCAAGCCCTTACGAAAACCATACTGTGTGGGGGGAAGGACACCCTGCCTTTTCAAGAAAGCGACCCAGCCTCGACCCAACCAACCTCTCATAAACTTTCGACAAACCAGGTATGATCGAGATGGGTCTATAGTCGGAGGTTCGAGATGAGCCAAACCCCTTCGAAACAGCCGTCACATGAGTGACACGCCAGTATTCCGGAGTAGAGCCCAGTCGAAACATCCGAAGAAACACAGATGCAAGCGGGGCTGCGAGCACACCAGCCACCCTCCGAAGAAAGAGAGGGAACATACCCGATGGGTCAGTGCACCCATAAGGGTCCAGGTCAAGAAGAAGGCGGTGCACTTTGGAAGATCTGAAATCAAAACCGGAGAACCTCGGCTCGGGATCACATGCTAAAGGAATGAGCACACAGTCCCTGCTTCGCTTCCCGTCAAAGAAGAGCAACAATAGGTCGGCCTTGGCAGTGGGTTCCGCTACAAGATCACCACCAGTACCAATTAAAGGAGGCACAGAAGAGCTCACACCAAGCACAGCGCTCGACAAGGTGGACCAGCAGTCACAAGTAGCTCGAGCTCGACGCTGCAGTTCCCTGAAACGCTGAAAGTTAACAGCAGACCGGCTAGTACGCCAACAGGCATATGCATACCGCTTCAACTGGTACACCCACCTATAGGTATCATCAAATCTGGGTTCATCGCATGTCCTGACCGTAATGAAGAGGGAAGGCACATGGGCACTCACCATGTCAGAGAAAAGCCGATCCAAAGTAGACCCAGGATCAGGAAACTCTCTCACATCTCCCCAAGGTAGCGCATGAACGGCCCCAGAGACGGCGTCCCAATTCACTCTGGACTTCAAAAATATTTCACGCCATACAGTGTTTCTGGGGACGCGCTAGCGGACTTGCAGCGTCGCAGAGAGGACACCATGGTCCGAGGAACCGATGGGAGATGTCACTGACACTCCAACCAAATCAGGAACATCAGTCATCAGGAGGTCAAGAACACCTCCCATCAAATGGATGGGGCCCTCAACCAACTACTCACAACCAGAGGCATTTGCGAAATCGAAGACTTCATTGCCATGGTAATCGGTCCTCCCAGAGCCTAACCATTCCACATAGCGACATTTAAAGTCTCCCATAAAGATAAAAAACAGAACGCCTATCCGATGACAGAATGCTAGCCGTTGGATCTAAGAGACAATGAAAGACCCTATCATCAGCTGACAGACTTCTATACACCTAAAACAAATAAAAATTTCTGAATGAGCCCCAGACTCGAAGCACCATTAGCTCACAACATGGACACTCATATTCATTCTGCCTAGACACAACCACACCCTTTCCAACATAAGCAGCCAGACCTCTCAATCCATGGCACAAGTCTCACAATGAGCAGTATTGACTTTTCAAAATTCGGGATCAGAAGCACAGAAATATGATAATGAGTAGAGACAAGCGTTTATGAACACAACATCCGATCATAATTAGAAGAGGCTACTCAGGGCTCAGCCAAATTACCATAGAGACAACGAACATCATCACACACGATGTGGTAGGAGCGAGAACCAGAACCACCAGGACCAGGGTGCACCTCCAGATCCGGATAGCGAACTATCATGGGCGCAAAAAAAGAAGATAAATAGTCGTCACAAACAGAGGATAGCATCCAGCATTATACAACTATAGAAATCGATAGTAACGATAGCTACGAAAGCGGCCAGCTATCTAAGCGCCCCGGACCCTGCCATCACCAGTACGGGCTTTGCCTGAAAAGAAAACGAAGCAGAGAAATAAAAGGAAAACAGCAGTATGTGGTACTACCTGATGGAAGACTGAGTACCCAGCTATGGCACCAGCCTGTTCATCTCCTCTCAGGGATGCCCTTGGCCCAAAACATTTTCTCATCCGCCTTTAGGGTGGCATTTCCTCCAGAGCCCCAAACCCAGTGGTAATGAAAAAGTCTCCTCCCTTATACTAATGTTACCATGTGAAGTTAGAATGTTAAAATTAGCTAAAAGTCCAGAATATACAATTTTAGGAGCTGTTATTTCTTGTTATAAGTTTTCTTCATCACATATGATGCGAGTAGAGTAATCTCTTCCTTTTCTGTCAGTGAGTGCATAGGTTGTTTAAGACTTCATAGAGACAACTGTGGTGCTTCAATAGAGGAAAAGAAAGGGTCATGTGATCGTCGACAGAGACGTGGAACCTTCCCTATATCACTCAATAATCCCGGCTTCTGCAAACGTTTTCTGAGTTCCAGAACATGCGTCACCGCGCTGCAGGAACACGATGAGGCAAGCTCTTCAGCCGCTGCACAGCAAAGTGTGCTGAACAGGCACGCTTATGATAATTTGATCAACATTGCGGAGCTTTGCTGAGGCTGAAAGCGTGTTCTATGCTCTCTGCACGTGGGCCGACATGTGCTGAGGGCTCCAGATAGAGAACAGCTACTCGTGCTCAGCTACCCTATCGCGCGTTTCCTATTTCTGGGTTGCGGGCATACGTTGATGTGCAACTAAGGTACGTAAAAATGTGCTGGTTTTGGGACAACATTTCGGCACATATTCATATGCTTCTCCAGCACGCTCTACGATTTTCAGTGTGTATATACCTATATATAGGCCAACTCAACGTGACAAACCCTCTGCAATTTTGTTAAGGGTGTAGCCACGTTGGCTCAATGAGGCAGTGACAGCTACAGCATCTTTTCTACTCAAGGTAAGCGGGCTTTTTACAAAATTTTCCCAAGTAATGAAGATTTGAGTCCTGAGTACACATATAATATGAGTTATTAAAAACTTATATGTACGTAGACTTCAGTTTCTTCGTATCTTTCCCTTTTACTGCACTACCTTAGACTTTCAACAGCGAATTTTTCTTTACTTTTTTTAAAGTGACGTTAGATAAGATCAGAGAAGGTTAGGTTGGAGAAGTTTAAGTAAGATAGGCTCGGTGAGGTTTTCTTCTTATATCATTGCATCGGGCAATGTGAGTTATAACACCGCATGGCAAACTAGTGAACATTAATTTCATTTGTTTTATTTTTTCTAACATATCGCCAAAAATAATTTATATTCCTATTCAGCCTTTAAATCTGTGTTACTTGCTATAAATTTATGAAAAAAACGCCTTACTACGAACAGACAATATATCAACCACAACCTTGAAACCATGCTGCCACGAGTACAGAACATGATAACGCCCACGTGCTATGGGGCACGGGTCAATGGCAATGGCAGTCAGTGTTGTGCTGTCGTATCATCTACAGACCTGTATTACCATTAACAACATTAACAGCCGTTGTCGGAGTGCAAATTCTACACTTAGTAATTCTGCGACCAAACTCCCACAATAAGCTCTTTAACATTACCAATTGTTCCAAAAGCCAAAGTTTACGCTAGGGTAAGGGAGTTCCACTGTGCGACGCAAGTCTTCGCCATAAGTCGCAGGCAAACGTGGCAAGCAATCAACTCATTACAATGGTCTTTGCTGCATGTCTTGCTCTGACACACTCAACGCTCTCTCAATGATGTGCGGTGTGGTGTGTTGTGCTCCGTGTGTTGATGTTTTTCGTTCGTAGTGCGGCAGCAGTGTTCCTTGAATTAAAGTTTTCATATATGTATGATCGGACAGATATATTGGGATAAATATAATTTATTTAATGAAATGGAATAAATAGATAAAAATGCAGAAACTTAGGGCCATGACATAGGTTATTTATTTATTGTTTAAAGCTATGCAAGTATTTAGTCAATGTGGCCTCCATTAGTATTATGGAGAGCATGACTTGTTAACGGAACAAGTCTCCATAGCATCACGTGAGTCATAGCTTGCCAGTCTGCAGCATGCCTGGTGGAGCCCTGAAATGACGCTAGGCAGGCGTTTCGCTGCAACTTGCTAGTCATGAGCGACATTTGGGAGCGCGTGGCCGGCGCGTTATCAGGACGCCCCCATTGTCCGGCCACAGGGCGCCGCTTTGTTTGTATGAGCTGGCTTTGGGTTTGGGGCTCTGGGTAGCCCCTGAGTTGGAGGAAATGCCACTCTAGAGGCGGATGAGACGTTTTTGGTGGTCCAACGGCATCCCTGAGAGGAGATGAACAGGCTGGTGCCAAAGCTGGGTACTCAGTCTTCCGCAGTCTGCTCTTCTCTTCCTTCCCTCGGGTAGTACCACCTGATGCTCCTTTCCTTTCATTTCTCTTCTTCCTCTTTTACGCCAAAGCCCGTACTGGTGATGGCAGGGTCTGGGCGCGTAGATAGCTGGACGCTTTCGTTGCTATCACGACCGTCGATTCGTTTTTTTTTTGTAATTTTTTTTATGATTTCCTTTGCTTATGGTGTATGTTTATTTGTTGTTCTTTGCGTGCCTGATAACTAGATATCCGGAAGTGGAAGAGAACCCCGGTCCTCGTGATTTTGGGTCTCGCTCCTGCCGGATCTTGTGCACCAATGTTCGGGGTTTATATGGTAACTTGGCTAAACTAGCGGTAGCCTCTTCCAATTATGACCTTGTGCTATGTTCGGAGATGCTCGTCTCAAGCCATCGCCATGTTGGTCACTATAGCTGATCAAATTGAGTGGGTTGCTATAGCCCTTTGTAATGTGAATTCTGCGGTGACTGAATTGGTCACTATAGCTGATCAAATTGAGTGGGCTGCTATAGCCATTTGCAATTTGAATTCTGCGGTGACTGAATTGGTCACTATAGCTGATCAAATTGAGTGGGTTGCTATAGCCATTTGCAATTTGAATTCTGCGTTTCTGCAGCGACGGTTTGCCGTAGCATCTGTATGAAAAGCGACTAAGTGAAGTGGAAGTGGTGAGTAAAAATTTTGTGTCATTTGAAGCGGCTTCAACATTCACTGAGAATTATGTAAATGAAATAATAAATGGAATTTAAAAAAAGAGCGTAAACAAATAAAAGAAATTTACAAAGACTAGTGAATTCTGCCATTCTCTTTACAGGAGGGAGGCCTTTTGCTTTCCATACATTATGCCTGGGCTCATACGACACCGATCTGCTAAAAAAAACTGTTGCACCCTGCACTCCTCGTCTAGCTGCGTGCTCTGGCTGAGGAGAGACATCCAACCTGGTTATAGGAGCACCACAGACCCTGCTCTTGAAGAGTGAATTGTTGAAGCCAAATCAAGGTGCCATGATGTTTTGTAAAGATGTTTTACTGATGTATACGTAGGCCAATCTCAAGGAGTGCCCGTCTTGTATCTGAGTCCGATCTTAGAGTTCAGTATGGTTAGAGAAATTCGTAGGTTCTTGATCATTCAAAGATTTTCGAATTATAGGTAGTATTTTGATAATGCCTATGATTTCCCTGAAGTTTAGGCCCATTTTTGCCGTATTCCAGGTGAGACCCACGGGACTCTTTGAAAGAGACCCCAATGATCGCTTGCGACACAACGGTCAAAAACTCAAGCATAAAGCTCGGAGAACAACCTAAAGTCAGCAGTTCTTTCCCTATTTCTTAGTCACCATTTGGAATAGACTCCCTTCCGACGTCGTTGGTGCGGAGTCGGTCAACTCCTTTAAAAATCGTCTTGACATACATTGGGAGAGACATCCTCCACAGCTAAGAACTCCTTCTCCACGATTCGCAAGCACTTAAAGGTCAAAGCTTCCAAGGCCATTTTAAGCTGACTTCTTCTCACTTCCGCTCCATCTCTATATTTAAGCTCCGTATATCAGCGGCCATCGATCATGCTTGCAGGCATTAATGACCATCGCTTTGGCGTCGACTCTTCTCCCCCTTTTTTTCTATTTTTTCTCATTTCTTTTTTCTCTTTCATCTTCCATTTTTTCTCTTCTCGTTTCTTTATTCCTCTATATTCTACTAACATAATGGCAATAGCTCATAGAGGACCGGGGTGTAAGTCCCGGTGTCTTTTTGGGATTGGGCCTTTTGGTTCGTCTACTGCGGCCTATCTAATCTAATCTAATCTTATTGCCATGTGCATGTTAAATTTAGGATGTTTGACATAAGGAGGTTGGCTGTCCTCAAAATATTCGGTAATGAGCGTTGCTGTGCGTAGTTAGTGAATTTTATTTGTTGAAACTGATTAGATTTGTGTAGCACTAAATTCCCTATACCCCACCTGATGCCACGCATTATTTAAATGTCAGAGGTAACGCTCAAAATCCGTAACAGGGTTACATTGTCTAGCCTACTGTATGTTACGATAAGTCGTGCTTGCCAGTGAATTATTTGTTTCCTCTACTTATATGAGCTTAACCTTCGCAAAACTTTTGTTTGTTTCTTTTTTTTTTTGCCTATTTCATTCTCTTCTTTTTCCAAATACCTACTTCCTTGGATGTTATTTATAATTTATAATTTTTCTAACCATATGCGTAACCACCAACTGTTACACTTTTTGCATCCCTAACACCTTATATGTAAATATCCGTGGGTTCAGCTCTAAATGGCAGTTATATCGATAGTCGAAAAAATTCAGAAACGTGACAATGTGGTGAACAATGACAAAGATAGATAAGTTACAAATTTTAAGTTAAAAATTGAAGCTGTTCGAATCCCTAATATATATAATGAACGCGACGGTAGTCATAACATGAATAGAGTACTCTTTATCTGTCAGGTGGGGTAACATTATATGACAACTATCTACATTATCACCTGTCGCATTTTGCTCATTCACGAATATTTACAGCGTAGAAATAAGGGAAGTGTCGCCGTCAATAACATAGCTACCCAATAGATCTGTGTCGATGTCTTCAGACGCGGTTGCAAATGCACGCTCCTGCTCGACAAAGAAGCTCTCGTAGCACACGCCCCTGTGCCATCAATTACAAGGCGTAGATTAATGAGGGCAGCGGCCGAGTTGTGATGTATCGCGGAGCTTTGATGCATGGGCACGGCCTGTGACACAGGCCTCGCTCATCAGTCAGAGGGCGCCGGCGCTTCGCTGTCTTTTTTCAACTTGTGCCAATGCATACGTTGAAGTGGTCGTAACAGGCTAATGAATATGCAAGTGACCAGATTCATTCCTTTAAGCTGCACCATTTTGTTTTTCACCAGGGTTTTTCCCGTTCCGCACTCGATAAAACTGTCTACACAGCGCTGTTCCATGAGGCACAACAGACGCTGCCCTTAATTTTTTTAAGAGAAGAAAAAATTATTTACACTATTAAATATTAAACATCGCACGTGTGTTTCAAGTCAGTAAAGTCATGGTTGAAAAAATTAGGGTGATATCTGTTTTAATGGCGGCCGTAGAAATTCCACAGTTATCCGTTGTTTCCTCTTTTCTAAGTGCAATGCAAGACATAAACGATTAAATTTTAGTGATAATCGGTTGAACATTTGTGAGTTTGACTAAAGTTTGTTAGCAGCATAACTCAAAAAGTTACGAACAGATCTCTGAGAGAATTACAGAAGCTGTTGATTCTGTTGGAAGGCACAAATGATTAGACTTTGGTGCTGATGCAAAGAAAACTAAAGCAATCCGAGAGCGCATGCCTCCACCAAATAAATCAACGGTAACGAAAAATACAAATTGGTTCTGAAACCATGATTTTTTTTATCGACTCCAATATCTAATCATATGTACCTTTTGATAATACAGTATTAACAGTTTATGTAATTTTTTTGACGATCTGCTGTCAACTATCTGAGCTATTATTATTGTTATTATAATTAAATCACACCAGACTGGCGACGCAGCAACGGAGAAACTCCATGAGGTTAACAAACCCCCACGCCACCAGCCCAGCGGGTGGAGAAAACGAAAGAATGAAAAAAAGAAGATCCGAAATCACTGAATAGTTCTGTGTACAGATCGTTTAAGAATTCCAACAATAAATAACACAGAATTTGACAAAGACCGCACACGGAAGCGCTGAGTGTGGCGTTCATTAAAGCCGCCAATACCAGCACCAGCAAAGACAGAGCCATCAAGACCATTCCAAACTTCCACACACGATGGAAAAAACGAACGGAAATACTGGCGCGTACGGCATCGTAACGGTTCCAAGGCAAACTCATGTAGAGCACCAGTCCGCCGAGTATACCTCACCCGAACAAATGGATCCGGAAGAAACTCAGACAGTGGATGACTGGGATAGTTAGAGATTTTATACAAAAAACAGACCCCACCAACTCTGCGACGATGTGCCAGATCACAGGGCACAACACCACCCAGCATGAACGCACATCGAGGAACCACTTTGTCAAGCAAACACAGATGGCAATCGGCATCAGAACCCCAGACTACAGAGCAGTACTCCAGAAGAGGGAGAACAAAGCAATTAAAGCAGCGACGTGTCAAATCTACCGAGCCAAACACCCTCCAAGCACGCCTCATAAGACCAATTTTCTG
>LQNS02278087.1:605004-616521 GCA_001587735.2 Parhyale hawaiensis
CAAAGAACAATAAATAAACATACACCATAAGCAAAGGGAACCATGAAAAAATTACAAAAAAGCAAATCGACAGTCGTGATAGCAACTAGAGCGGCCAGCTATCAACGCGCCCCAGACCCTGCCATCACCAGTACGGGCTTAGGCCGAAAAAAGGAAGAAGAGAAAGGAAAGGAAAAGAACATCAGGTGGTACGACCCGAGGGAGGGAAGAGAGGAGCAGACTGCGGAAGACTGAGTACCCAGCTATGGCACCAGCCTGTTCATCTCCTCTCAGGGATGCCGTTGGACCAAAAAGGTCTCATCCGCGTTTAGAGTGGCATTTCCTCCAACTCAGGGGCTACCCAGAGCCCCAAACCCAAAGCCAGCTTATTCAAACAAAGCGGCGTCCGGTGGCCGGACAATGGGGGCGGCCTGATAACGCGCAGGCCACGCGTATACTGCTAACTAATATTATGACAAATATAAGTCAAACATACAAACGAACTAACCGATCTGCACCAAAATATAATCATTTATGTCTTTTAACAGTAATAACAACTCCTGTATATTTCACAAAGATACATCTTAAACTTTTTGAGTTATTGCGTAAAAATATTGTGACAAACACAACTCAAATATAGACACGAATCGACCGGTCTGCACCAAAATTCAACCATTTTTGTCTTTCAACATTACTAACAATTTCTGTATATTTCACAAAGATCCATTCAAAACTTTTTGAGTTTTGCTGCTAACAAACATGACGAACATAAGTCAAATATACAAACGAGCCTACCGATCTGCACAAAAATTTAATCATTTATATCATTTAACAGTACTAGCAACTCCTGTAAGCTTCATAGAGATCCATTAAAAACTTTGTGAGTTATTGCGCTAACAAGCAGAAAATCAAACGAACCAACAAACACATGAACGAACAAACAGATCACCGCAAATATTTGGTCATTAACTCTTTGTGATCCACTTGACAGCTCATGTAACTTTCAATAGAGTCCGTCCATAACTTTTTGAGTTATAGCATTCAGAAAAATGAGACAGAAAAACAAACAAACCGACGGGTGGACCTTCAACAAAGTTAATCATTTGTTGATCCTAACATGCCTAACAATCATTGTAAATTTCATCAAATCAGTCCATAACTTTTTGAGTTTTCTTGGTAACAGACAGAATGCCAGACTAAAAGAGAAAGAGACTAACAGAGAGACAAACCCGATGAAAACATAACCTTCTTGGCGGAGGTAATGACGGTTTCAGAACCAATTTGAATTTTTTGTTGTCGTTGCTGTGCATGGCGGAGGCTTGCGCTCTCAGAGTGCTGTAGTATTATTCCTACATCTCGGTCTCAACTTTCTGTTGAACCTGTATTGGAACACCTTCGTGCATATATTCTAAATTTCTATGGAAATGCTGTACATCCATTTTTTCCTCTAGTGGAACGTCTTTGGTGAAAAGACTGAGGTTAAAAGTATTCAATATGATAGTGTTTCATTTTCATTACTCACATCTCTGGATGTGATCCGCATCTCTGCAGAAATGCAAAGCATTGACATTTTTATCTCAAAATAGCTGCGAAAAAACTCTGTAATTCAGTTAATCCTTCCTGTAAAAATCAACATTAATTTCATCCATGCATTCATTCCACCAACTTTGGCTTGTAAATTATTTCGTTTATTTGGTTTTCATCTCAAGACATGGAAGTGTCTTTTATTTGGAGGGTTCTTCAGTCATTTAGCTCAGTTCTAATGACTCTGTTTTTTTCCAACTTTTGCTTGCTTTCAATATCTTACATATTTTCTTTGTCGCTTTTTCTTACACTTTCAATGACGAAACCCACTATTGTAGCTAATCAATTACCGTATTCAATTTTCATTTTTTTTTAAACATAGCTTTGCTATAAAAGTACTACTCAAACTAAAGCGCATTAAACCGATAGCGTCTCTTCTGGCTAAGCGAACCAGATTTCCAATCGCTTATCTTTCTTTCGGTTTCTTTTCGTTACCTACGGCAAGGAGGGTATGTTTTTGACCGAGTTTGCCTGTCTGTCTTTTAACAATATAACTGAAAACATTATCTAAGGATTTTCATGAAGTTTACTTGAACTGTTCACAATGTTTCAAGAAACGTCACTGACTGATGACGATTCGTCAGTTTCGGGTGACCCATAATAACTGCTAACCGCTTCCACGTACAAAACCCGTGTAGGTCTATATATATATATATATATATCCTATCAGCGGCATGTGATACAAGATTGTGTGTAATAAACAAACCGTGTCAAATTCTCAACACCAGTGATATTATATATATCGTCACGAAAACGCCCATCATTATGCAGTTAATAAAAAAGCAACGAGTGTTTGTGGTTACTAGTAGATATCAGACTCGATGTTTCAAGAGAGTGCAACCGTGCACGATCTATTCGCTGAACACTTTCTTGATGAGCGATAGCCAAGCATGACAGCCATTTGCAAAATGTCCCGAAGTATCAAGACAAAAGAATTAGCCTGAGTCTTAACAGTGGTCATTCTGGACGGAGGTTACCCGTGAGAGCAGAAGAAAATGTTGAAAATGCTTGACTAACACTTTTACAAAATCCCTAAGTATCAGTCAGAAGCAATAGCCTACAGTTGTCAAGATCAACGTTTATCCGCATTGTTAAACACGATTTAAAGTGGCGCCCCTCCAAGATGCTTGTAAGACAACAGCTTTTTGAAACTGATTTCCCTCGACGCGGCAATGTGTTGACTGGCTTCTTCACAAACCTGCCCGCTTTTCAGATAGTATTGACGTTGGTGAAGAGGCAGTGGCTTCATGAATGGCAATGTAAACACGCATAATGTCAGATATTATGAGTCGAAAAACAATCCACCAGAATTCAGTTTTGATAAGAGTTTCTACAGGGAAAATATCTCCATTTGGATTGGACTATGCAAAGATGGCTGTCTCATTTAGCCCTTCTTCTACGACCGTAACTTTGATGGGGATTTTAACCTGAATATGGTCAACAAAAGATAATCTAAAAACTACTGAGCGTTTGCAACAATAGATTTAACAGACTCTGATCGTTCTAGGACGGTGCCCCTCGTCATTGTCGGTTTATTGTCAAAGAAAGGCAGAAAGAGTTATTTCGCAACCGCATTGCAGCCTTTGGCCATGATATTGAGTGGCCTCGAAGATACCCAGATTTGACACCTTGCAATTATTTTTATGGAGGTATGTAAAACTAAAATGTATCATAATCCACCGGAAAACATCAACCAGTTGCCGGAAAGGATTCATGCATGAAGTCAATTTACTCAAAGAAAATCCTCAGCTAATAAAAAGAGCCCTGAGAGCAATGATATCAGATGGTTATTTGTGAGTTGAAAAAATGGAAGTCACCCGCGGAAGAAAATGGTTATTAAAGCATCATTTGTAAACATTTGTTCTTTGATATTTGGTTATCGTAACTTGTTCAGTTGATTAAGTTTCATTCAGCCTTTTTAAAACTATCTGTCGCCCTTGAGCAAACATGTTTAGGTAACCTCCACTAAAAACGGTACCTACTGCATCTATAACGTACATTAAACTAATTCTTTCAACATTGATAGATAAATAGTTGCTTCATAGAGTTTTTTTACGAAACCTTATTATGTCGAATAACATTCGAGTAACATCAACTCTAAGTACGCTAAAGTTTGAGGGTCACCGGTATAATAATACACTGCTGATGACTGCTAGCTCGCTTAGTTGGTTCGTCTTTCTCTCTGTCACGCTCTTAAGGATTTAGATATTAATTAGATAATACGATGAGATACTATGATCTATCAGCCCTGAATTACGATTGTAAATATAGTACCAGAATATAAGCTGGAAAGTTGAAATACTGCAGTTTCTAACGGCCGCTTTCCTTTGAAAAGTAGCTCGATGCCATTCTTCTTTTGAGGGTTGTATATGTATGAAAGGCTGTAGCTTATATAGAGTTTTATATCCTTTCGTGAATAAGCCATTCGTTTATATTTTAGCTGAATTTTTCGTGGCAGTTCAAACTGAACATGGAGCAGAGGCCAAAGCAGTTTCAATTCATATTGGAGCTGAATTTCTATCCGTCATCAATGATATGGTTCAGCTAATTCTTGGTTTCAGGATACAGTAATTATTTACTTAGCATTTCCAGTGAATGCCTTTCATTACCTCAGCCAAAGAGGTTATGTTTTCATCGGATTTGTCTGTCGGTCTTTCTGTCTGTCACCAAGATAACTCAAAGAGTTATGAACGGATTTTGACGAAATTTACAGGGATCATTTGGTATGTAAGGAGGAACAGGTGATTAACTTTTGGTGAAGATCCATCTATCCGTTTGTTTGTTTGTCTGCCTCATTTTTCTCAATGACAAAACTCAAAAAGTTTATATGGATTTTTATGAAATTCACATGAGTTGATGGGTATATCACAAAGAGTAAATGGCCAAATTTTTGTGATGATCTGTTCGTTCGCATGATTGTCGCTGTGTTTGATTTTATGTTTTCCAGCGCAATAACTCAAAAAGTTTAGAGTGAATCTTCATGATACTTTCTGGAATTGTTACTAATGTTAGAAGACATAGAGGATTTAATTTTGGTGCAGCTCAATAACACAAAAAGTTTGAATGGATCTCTATGAAATTTACAGGAGTTGTTTATAATGTGAAAGGCAAAATTGGTTAACTTTTGGAGGAGATCGGTTGATTCGTTTCTATTTTTGAGTTGTGTTTGTCATAATGTTTGTTGTACGCAATAAATCAAAAAGTTTTAAGTGGATCTTTATGAAATTTGCAGGAGTTGTTGGTAATTATTAAAGATATAAATTACTAAATTTTGGTGCAGATCGGTTGGTTCGTTTGTATGTTTGACTTATGTTTGTTAGCAGCATAACTCTGGCAGTTTTGAAAGGATCTTCAAAAAATTGCAAAAACTGTTAGTACTATTAAAAGGCACAAATGATTAGATTTTGGAGTTGATGCAAAAGAAATCATTGTTTCATAGCCAATTTGACTTTTTCGTTACCGTTGCCTTACTTGGCGGAGGTATGCGCTCTCAGAGTGCTCTAGTTCAAACATATTTTCTTAGTGCTACTCAGCTTTCAAGAATTTCATTGCTGATATTCGGACTTTTACTGGTAGACTGAAAATTTTGCTCTCGCAAATTCAAGACGGCACATCAATCGTGTCTTTAATGATAGATCGAACCTAATGGTATGAGGCATAATTTTCAAACAATGCTTGTACCGCGAGCAAGAACTATAACCCCCTTCATTACGAAATTATAACCGTTTCTTTGACGGCAGGGCTCTCTAGTACTGTTCATAGGCATATTTTTGTTGTAACGTAGGTCTAATGGCAATTATATAAAAACAAACAGCGATTTAGGACACGAAATAATTTTCAGTAATAAATACATTAATCGGGGGTGTTGCGATGAACATATCTTTGAGCGAAACAATAAAAGACTGAAAACTTCATAAAATTTTGAACGGTGGATGTAGAGTATGATTCTCCACATGAAATGTGTCCTTAACGTTTTTATCAACTGAAGTCAAGGTAACTGCTTCATCAGATGTAATCCCGTATGAAATATCAACTGCATTGACAGTTGATTTGTAAGACGCAGATATTATTGAGAATTACCGTCTATCTTGATGCTCAGAATGCTGCGCACTTAAGCTAGCCACTTCAGCACATAGTGTCCAGAGAAGCTTAACTGCTGCATGTGTTCAGAGACTTCCTAACTGCATTGGACAGCGCACTGTCCTGTATGAATATCAATCGGCGTATTCTTCAATAAAACAATCTACTTTTTCAACAATTGCTAGAAAAATTTTCCTCGAAAAAGGTCTCACAAACATTAATCAACTCCGTCTGCAACTTTCCTAGGACCAACCACCTTGTCTCCAATTATTACAGCCCAAAATATGACTTCGTATACGCCTCACAAGATGAGGACGATCACCGCAATTTACCACACATCTGGATTGCCTAGATCTCATTGCGACAAACAATTAGAGTCGCCGCACAAGCCAAGTCCTCAATTTAGCTTCTGGGCGGCGCCGAGGCAGCCCCAAATATTGCTAGGGGATCGAGTAGCTTGACATTCGCTAGTAAAGTGAACTTTTAAAAAGTCTATCCGGCAACTGTGGCCAATTAGATCAAAATGAGTTGTCGGAGCGGTCCAGGTTGTCCGAATTGTCGATATCAAAAGCAGAATAGTAGGTTTAATTGGGATGAGGGGACGATAGTACCTCAACAATCAAGGAGTTTCTGAGGCATCGTATATTGTGCATTAGTGACCCTCTCTATTACATTAATGTTTGGACTGCATCGGTTTTCGAAAGGGTTATCAAGAGGAAGACCATTCTCGTGCGTTGCGAAAGAAACTTTCATATGCCTCTGTTGGGCCATTGTCCCAGTGCATGGGCTTTGGCTGCTATCAGTTATCTTCCACTGCTGCACCAAATCATTGAGTCAGCTAGTCGGCGTTGAATTGCTTGCCGTTGAATGTTGAAGAAGGTTTAAACTAAAAGACATTGGTTACACTCCTGTGTTCCTCTCTCTAGGCCTTTACAGCTGATGCTGGAAGTCATATATGGAAAGCGTATCGTAGAGGCGGATGCATGCATGAAACCAAAAACCGAATAATTATTTGGATTTTAGGTCTTTTGGCTTCCTAAAATTCAATGATTGTCGTTCATCGATGAACTCTACTAATGAGTTTGTGTCGCCTCCTGTGATAAATTCATCCCTTACAACCTAATGTAAACTTCCTGTTTTATGTCCCTTGATGGGGAGGAAAGATTTTATTGAAGTTGATCAAATAGAAATAAAATCGATATTTAATTTAATGTGGGGATCGAAGGACCTGTAGTCTGTACCCTTATTTACCGTAATTAAGGTAAAGTCAGTTGGTGTGTTACAATATGATGTACGTCTTTGAAGAACTAGGCAAAGAAATCAATTTATCATTTTCCTCCTGTTCCTACCAATAGCTGGCCATTTATGCTTGCAAGTTCATTCTCCTTTAACATTCTGTTTGATGTTCATATTTTCTTTGGCAAGTTGCAATATATAATTCTTTAACTTTCAATCTCCTTTGCGCATTCAATACTCCGCCATTGAGATCGGGAATTGCAAAAATTCTTTAATGCTTCTTGGTGTCCTCCGCTATTGACATCCTTTGCTGCGCCGGTCCCGCAATATCCTTCACTTGTCACCTTTTGATTCCTTCAGATGAAACTTTGTGAAGTGAAGAGCATTCAGGTGAATCGAAGTTTAAAAGCGAGCTGCTGCATGCAGTGCAGTCCTTTGAATGTCAATTCTTTGAATTCGCAATGACGAACTCTTACTTATTTTGTTGATGTATTATAATATTCATGCATGTTATTTCAAAGAGATAACATTGTGTGTGTACTAAGAGGTATATGTATTGGCTTGCGTTTTTTAAGTACTGTGGGGATCGCTTTCACCCATTATTACTATATATAAATCTACGCTGACGGAATACTCCTACAGAATATTAATTGTTTGAGAAATGGAATTAATGCCTGTTGCACCCAGTCAACAACGCATTTAAATGGTTCATAGCCTTAATGGGCCAAAGTTACAAACTGATGCACTGGAACATATCAAGAGAGAACTAGGCTGCTTGTAGAACAACAGTGATGTTTGGTTACGTGGAAGCATTAGCCGGATATAACTTAGTTCTTAGTTTCAGAGTAGCCGTGCCGTCAGCAAGAGGCTACATTACTGATGCCACATTGTGTGTTAATAAACAGCTTAACGCAAGTTGTGCCACGTCAGAATAGCTCTAGATCTTTTGACTCTACTATAAGAAGTAAAACTAATATTTACATCCTTATATTTGCCAAATTTTGTGCATTATATTGGGTTTGCCAAAAAGCACGTTCGTTTTTCAAAAGGAAATTCATTTTCCACACTTCTTTAGGATATGTAGAGAATATTTATGATTTGTCTGGTGGTCAGACCGCAGTCTTTTTCGATTTGAACTCTCAGTTGGCCGATGTCAATCTGTTTAGGCCAGTCAGAGCGAGGTGCACCTCTTGCTGAAAATCTTTGACCGATGTCAAGTACGTCGTTGCTGGCGCACCAGCTTTGAAACAGAGTTTTCTCCGTAGACAATGCATATCTTTCGACCAGTTTCCACTATTTTCTTTCCGTTTCTGCAGTAGAAAACATAAGATGCCGAGAGTGCTCCGTGGAGTAGTCAGTAATTGAGAATCTGAAAGATACTTTTGTTCGTTCCCGATGCGGAAACCCCATGAAGCCCTTGTGTTGCACCCCCCTTAGAACTGACGAAAGTCCATACAAATGGTAGTACGTGACCTATATTTTCAACTTTCCAAGTTACCATTCAAAACATAGCGTATTCTTAGGGTGCTGAAGCTGGTCGTGGCTCTCAATTATTATGCTACAGCTTTTCTTCAGGTTGAGGAAACCTAAATTGACATAACTCTTGCCTATGTGGTGATAGAAAAGTGAATGCCCCATGAAAACGTTTGTCTGGAACCGAGGCTCTCAACACACCCTGTAAAGTATGCTTGAGTTTAATAAAGGTGACGCATATCCACCTCATCGAGCAGAAATACGTGAGCTACGGTTTAAACTTCTCAGCTATGAATGTGCTGTAGAAGTGTGTTTGTGTTAGAGTGTGTTTCGAGTTTAAGCGAGCATGCAGCTATTGCTATAGGCAGCGAGCAAAATATTTTATTCGTCTAATTTTTAAGCAATAATATTTATTATGCATACAGAGAGGCTAGATGAGAAACCTTCACTCAGGCCTAGATTTTACCAATGTAATCTATATTATAATATTGCTTGAGACTCCATCTGTCCGTACGTCCACTCATATGTCTGTACGTTACACTTTTCAATATTAGCGGAAACTTCAACTTGCAAGAAGCTCTGGTTCTCGCAGGAAAGAAGTTCAATCTTTTTTTTTTTTTTGCCCGCTCTTGAAGAAATTTTCAGCCAGTTTCGAAGCAAAGACATGAAGTTCATTTAAAACGTATCACACTTACCATTATAAGTACCGATTTTCGTATCTTTTAATATTCACGTTGCTGGGGTCGCATACCGTTCAAACATGGTAAAATTCGTAGCAATGATACGGTGCAAACCGAGCTGTTCTTACCTGATTCATTCTAAACTGTGTTTTCAAGCGAAAGTGCGATGTTTGAAGAAATCACTTAAGCCGACAGAAAAAGTGCTTTCCGCGACATGAATTAGTTATTGAAAAAAAATGGGCCGAGTCTGCCGTATCTTGTGCGAAGGCTACTACACAAAGTACAAAGCAGCCACGGGCCCGCTATGGAATTGAAATCATCAAATACACCGATGAAAAATGAACATGTTAAAAATCAGAAAGTTTTAAATTATATTATCTCCAGACGATTAGAAACAAAGGATACGAAGGCGTTTAATATAAAAGAAAAGCAATGAGAAACGTACCTCCAAAGTTCAAAGAGTGCGATTGCTATATTTGTTTCAGTGCTATCTTTGTGTCTTAAGCATGATATACAAGGGTAAAAACTTTGCTGATAAAACATCTGCGAGATCCACCGGTGTTAATCAAAACGTCTAGATAGGTTGTTGTGTATGGTGACTTAGCATAGACGGGCGCCGTTAAATCTGCTGCATGCTAATCGGAACATGAAAAAGCTTCACGTCCTTAACAGATGTTTCTGTGCCCATGATAACGGCTAAAACAATGAAGACATATCGATTCTATATATGTACAGTTGCGAATTAAACCTGAATAGAAATTCAGAAAGACATTCGAAACAGAACAAAAAGCCATCGCTGTAGCCGCATAGCTGCTGCGGCCTGGAGTTTAAGCAGTTTCTGAATACAATTCAATTAGACAAGACGAAGCTGCATCCTCAGCAGCGTAATGGGAAGGGTAAGAAGAAACGTTCCCATGTTTTGACTCTCGTGTGCAGCAGGCTTGAGGTTAGACACAGTTCGTAAGGATTAAGTGACGATCATTATTCATGGGGTAGGTTAGGTTGACGAGCTGCAAAAAATCAAACAATAATGAGTCATAATAGTGTAGCTTAGTATTGCAACGTTTTAGAAAGTGAGACTATTATCAAAAACTGGAATTAATATGGGTCCCGCAACTAATAACAATAATAAAAGAAGACAGACAGACATATACAGGGCGGAAGTTACTATAACTTCCTACAGTCAGAAATAAATGGTTGTGATTATAGCAGAACACAGTGGTGTATGAGAGATTAAGGTCGATTATGGAGGACAAAACAATATGGTAGATATGTCGAGCATAACATAGCATTGAATTTAGTATATTTAGGTCGATATTGGTGGAGGCAGTATTGGTTGCTTAATGTTGGTCAGGAAACGAATGTAGAGGGTAGTACGTGGATGTTTAAAAACTATATATGGTAGAGCATATGCTACAGCAAAACCAGTTAGGTTATCAACGGATTTCAGTACGTACTATCATGAGTGGAATTCCTCCCATTATTTGGGGAAGAATATGTATGGGTTGCTATGGATCATAATATGACTAGAATTCCCAACATAATCTACCAAAATAATATTGTACGACTATAAATTTGAATGCAAAACAGCTAAAAAATTATTATAGTGCAATAATTGTGCACATTTTCAGTTTCTTCTCTCTTGTCGATGAATTGCAAAAAAAAAAAAAATGCAGGGTATGTATGGACGCTAACTGCCTTCACGTTATTTTTACACATTAGTTCTAAATTTTCCTTTACGCTTAACCACATTAGCTTAGTTACCCATTATCTTTATTTGTTTGTTGTATCCGTTGCCAAATAGTATTGCAATCCTTGATCAAATATTGAAATTTATTTTTATGTTCATTCAGTTTATGTTTATAAAATTTTATCAAGAAATTATCCCATTAGCTCTATGTAGAAGGATGTCAAGTTTCAAGCTATATTTATCCTGACAACGGGTACGGCCAAAATTCATGAGTCGGAGTGTGATTTCTCTATACTGTGTAGTATAACTCTATACAGGCTTAGAGTTAAAGAATTTGCATATAAATGTGCGTTAACTGGACAGACTGGTTCAAACTCCTGCTCCAGCATAGTTCTGAAGCTTAGATCCTTTTAGTCATTCTGAGTTGCAGTTTTTCTATATGAAACTAATCATCAGCAAACAAAACAGGCATCCAGTGCAGAATGTGTAAACAACTAAAAAAGTTTATCTAGGCAGAATATAGTTGTTTCTTTTGCTGAACACAATCGATATTGGTCATGAATGGTGTTTCTTACTATTCACTATAGTAAATCATGGTTGTGCGGCTAAAACCTTAATGGTTGTTATTGGGTACGTATTGTCGGGAATCATAGTTGGAAATATTGTCGAAGGTTGTGACAGGAAAAAGAACTGCAAGCCATCAAGAAGATAAAAGAAAACAGTAAGTACTTCTTCTCTTATGCATCAAATTACGCATCTCTGAAAACAAAAATAGGACCGTTATTGGACGAAAAT
>LQNS02278087.1:617979-631958 GCA_001587735.2 Parhyale hawaiensis
ATAGCTTCGCTGTACGAGGAGCAAGATTGTTTAACAAAATGCATCGGCATATTCGAAACGCCACTGATATCAAAACTGTAGAGTTCAAAAATTTGCTGGATTCACATTTAAGAAGAATACCAGATAGACCAGCGGTCAGCGGCCACGTGCACTGTGGAGACAATTCGCTGCTGGCTCTCTCTTTGGTAGCAAACTGCGGCACCACAGAAGACACTTAGCAGAGTGACTCCACACACGTAAGGTGATGTGAGCAACGTCACCTAGACTTCTCCTCCGAAGACTCTCAAGGTAACTCAAGGTAACTCAAGGTAGGTCTCTACAGTAATGCAACACATAAAGGTTGAATATGGAGGATACTTCGATAATAAACAACCAAAGGTCTCGACCATAATCATATTTGTTCTCCTAAACAACAACCAATATTTCTGACTGGGCTGTAGCACACATTCATGCTTACACACACACACGCACACACACGATTACTAGCGGCAGTTTTTCACACCATTTGCCTTCTCCTGGTATCGCCCGTCGGCTATCCTCTGGAGTATCGTAGGATGAAATGAACGGGAGACTCGTCTCCATATTATGCAACAATGTACGTGGTAAGTTTTTCTCGTCACAAAAATAGCATCTGCTTCAACAAAAGTACGAACATTGTTACAGTGTGGGCACTTTGGCCCCTTACCTTTCTTCATTTTCAGTTAAGAACCTCAGCCAGCCGGTCATTACCTTTCTATTACTGATTTTGGCAACACCGTACCTGATTCATAAAGTGGATCATTGCGGTCACTGCCAAGGAAGAATTTGAGCCTGGGCATGCTATGAAGTAGAATTCGGGTACGTGCCATAGTTTAGATGAATTCGCCGTTAAGCCTCGCTAAATTTGAATAGTCTGTTCTCATGTACTTCAAATATAATTTATCATTCTAGCATCAATGATTTGGTTTATTGAGACGTTATCACGGTGTAGTTTTCCCGATTGTTCCACCGTGCGTAATAATAGTGCATCAGATATTCACTACCATCTGTTAGAAATATACGAATTGCTGTTACCGCTTTCCCACCACTCATCCTATGTTGTTGGGAGCAGCGTCCCAGGGGATTTGTATGCGTTACCGTGGTCAATTAGCTAGGCCTTCGGGACGTTTGGCTTTTGTGCCCATTTTTACTTATTTCCCATCGCTTACTACAACTGATCTTGCTGCCATCTATTCTTCCTCTTCTTGCTTGATTTGCTGCTCACGTGCGCGTTGATCCTGTGTAGGAACACCCTCGTGCATGAGTTTCACATTTTGTCGCCATACTACGTGTCCCTTCCCTTTCCTTTCTTGAATCAGCGTAGTTGTGTCAAAGAAGGCTTAAACATCTGGCATAATAATACCTTCCTACCGCTTTCCTACCTATTCCCTACTTTTTTCCTGCCTTCTCATTACCCTTGTCTTATCTCTAGCTACCTCTTGCTACCCTTGTTCTACTAGAATCTGTTCCCTCTATGCTGAATGCCTACACTAGTGGGAGTCACCTCACTAGTTTCCCTTCCCCACACTGCCGGCAAGGTGGGTGGAGGGTGTGTTGCCTTGCCAGGACTGGTGATGAGTCGTGGAGCCGGTCGCTGTACGCGGCTTGATTCCCTGGGTTGCTCCGGCCTTATATCTTTGCTTGCATCTTTGTTCCGGTGACCCTGAGGAGTGCGATTGCTCGTCTGAAGGCCATTGATGACAGTTGACCGGTGTCCTCTTCGGATGAACCAAATTGAACTTTCTGCGGCGTAGTATACCAACAATGATGCAGCTGCTTGGAGTGACCGATCTTGGGATTGTAAATTAAACCCTGAAATTATGGTAAATTGTGACTTGGCTAGCTAGGCCAGGAATGAGGGAGCGTGAACTCTTTGCTTCGTAATTTGCTTGTACGTGGCTTGTTTCTAAAATGTTTCAACGCTAATTGTTTTTTTTTATCTCAAACCTTGTAATGGTAAACCTAACTAGAGTTTCTGTTATATATCGTTGTGTGCGTAATGCCTCCAGTCTTGAAGTGTTTTGGATCATCTCGTGCTTCCTATGGTAGATGTTAACCTTCTTAACCACTGGTGACCGTATCAATTCGATTGTTTGGCTTGTACTGACGTGTAAATTGAAGTTCCCTGGTAACTTCCCATTCATGCTTGTGCCGGATATTACCGGAAGTATTTTCTTGACATAAAACATCCAGAATAAATGTATAGGCTGGTTGCCTAGGGGGTATCTAACTTAATTGTGATTACCGTAAAGTCATATCAGATTTATTGCCTTGAAATTTATTCTGCGTAAAGGACCATGTTCGTGCTCGTGTAATATATGACCAGCCGTGAGTTGGCCTGCCGGCGTTATTTGCTGCCTGTGTGAATGGCTAAATTCTCAGTTCCTTTCGCTGCCCGCGGTTTGACCTTACCTGTTCTATTATCTCTTTGACTAGTTCCCATGAGCGGTGATCCATCATGTTGGTTCTCCTTTATATCTCTAACCTCTTCGTTTAGGTTTCCTCGTCGTTTTGCGTGATGTAGGTACCTAACTAAACAAGTGATTGGCGTATAACCTGAAGCTTGTAATAAAGGTGTGTGTTTTCACATTGTGTGTTCTTGCGCTTACGCAGGTACTAAGAGTTTTGTTCAGCGGCCTCTCATTGGCGAGAGTTAGACGAGGCTTGTCAATTACCAACTTGTGTACATTCGCTATAGCAGCCTATTGCTATAGAGAGTGGTATCTGGCACCTGTTTTTCTGGGTTTTGTTAGAATTTATTGATGTACCTAAGCTACGTTTTGTTTTCATTTTCCTTACCTCCGAGACCGTTCTGCCGAGTAGCGACCAGCCAGGGTGAACATAATTAACCTAAATGAGCTTTTCCTTTTCAAGTGTGGCGCTGCTTTCCCTGCTACAACATGCATATTTTGAACTGGGTCGCTTTCATATCGGTACGATTTCGAGAGATGTAAGCATGCCATCGCCAAGAAAACAAATGATCTAACGCTTATTTGTGTCGGCCTGCTGACAGTGTTTTGTTGCACGACTGACTGAGCTCAATTACTGAGGAGCTGAGGTGTCGCTATGTAAAGACAGCAGATGCTGGTACTGGAATGATGGGAATTTTAGTTGCACAAGGGATTAATGAATTATCCTGAAGATAAGCAGTTGTTTTCCTTGGTGTTGCCTTATTAAAGTAATCAGAGTCGCTCTTTGTAGACTGAGCTTCAATGAAGCATCCATAGAAAATACTAAGCGCTGAGACTTCACAGATCGTTGAGAGATGTCGGGTAACGTGAACCAGCGGGACCCGTGGAAATTTCACGAATTTCGCTCACTAAGATGTAGGAAGCAAAGCTGCACTTCTATAACTTACTTTAGTTTAACCAAGCGCAACTCATCTAACCTAACCCACCACGTCTAAATTGAAGGACATCACTCAACCCTGACGAACTCCGTCCTGAATAATGCAGTCCGTCTCCGTAACACAAGTCATCTTGAATGCCGCACATGGTCAATCCCAGCCCACGAAATTTATCAAAAAGCACATCGTTCAGCCTCACGCACTTCATCTAGCAGGACCCGTCATAAAGATGACTATGGAATTTCTGACAAGAGACATAGAGTAGCAGAGGCCAATAGCTATGAAGCCGTGAAAACTCTACAGAAATGGTTTATTGCCCATGTACTTCAACAGAAAATATACTGCACGTACAGCGGTTTTGAGTGTACTTCCTACATAATCTTCTCAATATGCTTAAATTTCAATTTTCTATCATACAAGCGCTTTTAATTTTATTTTTTATTCTCATAACTCTACGTCATTCAGAGAAAAACTATTTCATATACTCAATACGGAATCGTTCTGATTCTCAATAAATGCGTATTTTCTTACTCTAATGTCAATCGCGAATCTAGTAAACGCTCCTCCACTAAAGGCTTCCTAACTGTATCTTGCTGAAGCCTGGAGATGCACTATGCAACAACAACAAACAAATATTGCTGTTTCACTTTTCAGAGGCACTTTTCGAATTATTAATCATCCATAGTTACTTTTTGTTAGGTCCGTTCCAAATTTTGGCGACAGATACATTGCCTTCCATACACTAGCATGTTTCCATTTCTTTTTTTATCTGTGCAGCTGTATTATTATTATTATTATTAAAACTTCACGCTCGGGCCACCACGGACGGGTAGTACAACCCAAATGAAACAGTTTGCAATACCGGAAAGCCCGAAACGTTGCTAAAGAAAATCCAACGAAAAGTCATTAACTGCTGACATAAACGCCTGCAGGCCAACACGACCGAAAGCCGATGCCGGCAATGAATTTCAAATCTCAACAGACCAGGGCACAAAGCACCGACTGAACTAACGAGTTCTGCATCTAACAGTCTCTAAAGCGAAAGTGTGCGCGTCAACCGCAGCACGTGTAATCTTCCTTGAGACCTTGAGGGCTGGGACAGATGAATACAATTAATGTCGTTCATTGTTGTAAATCTTATAAAACATACAGAGTCCAGCAACCTCTCTCCTATGGGACAGATTCATCAGATCATTTCCGGCACACAGCCTGCTGGCTAAACTAACAAGTCGGTCCAGCAGACACAAGTGACTGTCAGCAGCTAAAGCCCAGACCGGTGAGCAATACTCCAACACAGGCAGCAAGAAAGCATAAAAGCATCTGCGGATAATCTCCAAGTCACCAAGCAAAAAATTCACCTTACACAGGAGTCCAATCTTACTGGAAGCACGTGACACAAGTCACTTAATATGCGGCTCAAAAGTAAGCTTCTTATCAAAGACAGCACCGAGAATCTCCAAGAAGCTAGACTCCTGAAGCAAAGCGTCATATATCTTCAGATGTGGATGCTGCGGTAAAGGTGTCCGAGACCGACTGACAGTCATAGACTTAGTCTTGCTGGCATTCAGCTTCATACTCCAGGCCGACCACCATGGACTAATGTGAGACAGATCCCTATCAGAGACTCGGCGACATCATTACGCATGCTGGGGGCTGGTATCACTACCATTAAAGTGGAATCGTCACTATAGTTGATCATCGTGTTCTCTAGCTAGGAGAGCATATCACTAGTATATAGAACGAACAGCAGCGGGCCAAGTACTCTACCCTGAGGGACGCCAGACTTCACTGCGACGGAGGCACTCAAAACGCCGTAAACACACACACTCTGCGTTCGCTCAGAAACCAAATCACGAATAATTGAAAGAACCCTACCACCCACACCAAACGACTTAAACTTGTATAATAGACCCTTGTGGTTGACCCTGTCAATCGCCTCGCTGAAGTCCACTGTGCCAAGCATACCTCAGACCCACAATCCAGCGAAGCCTGGAAATGGTGTGACACAGATAACCGTGTGTCACAACAGCCCAAACCAGTTCTGTATGCAAGCTGACCACACCTCGATGAGGATCAAGGCCCGCAAGCAGCACCTTGATTTTAGCAGATCTGAACGCTAAAAAAGTTAAACGAGGTTCAGGGTAACATGCATGGGGTAATGACAACACGTGTCTGCTCTGGTTTCCATCAAAGTGAGCTAACATGAGCTCCGCCCTAGCCAAGGGATCAGTAATGATACCCCCACCGGGACCAACAAGGGGCGGCAACGAAGGTTCAGCCCCAAAAACTGAACCCTTTAGTTTACTCCATCAACGATGTGGATGGTCAATACTCAGCAAAGACTCCCTGGAACGCTGCCTTTGACGATGCTGGGCCCTCTCATAAACACGCCTTGCCTCGGCCCTACGATCCACAGATGTCTACCACAACGTGCGGTCACGTGAACGCCGCCAAGCCTGATAAGCCGCTTGTTTAGCTTCAAAAGTCAATGGCACTGGTCGTCAATCCACGGTTTGTCCCGAGACCTCACAAGAATAGTCCTCTTCGGGACATAGCTCTCCAAAATAGACACAGTCAGTTCGTTGAGCTCAGATATTGGATCATAACTACAAATAATCTGGAGGCAGGGTAACGCCCTTACTGCTCCAGTCATAGCATCCCAATCAGCCCCAATCTTAACGAACACCGCTCTCTTGGTGTCTACCACAGGAACAACCGGGTTCAGGTTCTATGACACAACAAGATGTGAGTGGTCAGATGTGCCAATGGGGGAGCCAACTTACACGGTCATAAAGTCCGGAATATCAGTCATATGCGTGGACCCACGAACTAGCTGCACACAACTAGAAAAGGTGAAAAAGTCTAATGCAGCATCACCATGGCGATCAGTCGGTGACATAGATCCCAACCAATCCCTGTGGTGTGCATTAACATCCCCACAAAAACAAACGCTACTGCAATACCGGTGGATAAATTCCATGGTAGCTCCAAGGAGGTTGTAATAGAGAGGAACGCACCCTCTCTACTTATCCTACGGGAGCGTTGCGCGTAAACTTTTTTCTTAAACTGGCTGAGTGGCTTATCCAATCGGATAGCGGCATTGCCTCACGCAGCCTATATAGGAAGGAGTCCTGAGCTCAAATTTTTATAGACATTAACCATCGACGAAATTTCGAGCGGATGGAAGTATTTAAAGAAAACTTGTATCCTGTATACCATCTGGTGATGAAAATAACAGGATGAGCACTGGTATATAAATCTTCAGACATGATTGTCTTTGGAAAAAATATTGAAGAACTGCCTGTCTTTATCTTCCTTAATTATATGTGCTGACCACTGCCACTTCAGCCACTTTAAGGACTCCAAACGCCAGCTTCGATCACGTGACAAAGCCATGTATTTACTCGCCCAGAAAGTGCTTGGGCTTGCTCCTCCCATTAGAAGCTCCTTGGGTAGCCCATTGTTTTTCTGTTCGCTACATGTGATTGTTATACTGGGTGTCTCATAAAAATACAAAAATAAATGTTACATTTTCGATCGGCTGCTGTGTTTCGGTATATAAGATATATTCCCAACCCATATAGGATCTATTATTCTGTTTCATGCGCATTAAAACAGCAGCCAATTAAAATGTAACTTATTTTTGAAACAGCTAGTACAACAAAATCTTGCATACTCGGTTCATTTATTCAACAAGCGATTCATGTAACTGTAACTACTTTCTTTCTCATTTCCTCATATAGTGCACTTACGCTCCAAAAAATGCTCCAGAATATGGCTTTCCAAAATTGCTCACGTTATGCCTCAATAGCGTATAATGACTACGTACTCGTATTATTATTTAGCGTATAATGACTACGTACTCGTATTTTGAGAAACACAAGCAGAGTTAATATCATACGGCTGCAAAAAAAAAAGAAAACAATTTAGGTACTACACAAATAAAAAGTACGTCATGCCTTCATTTCGGCACCATTTGATTTTTTTTATGAAGCGCTTCAAGCATGGCTATGACTGAAGAGCGTCTTGCAATTTCAGTTGTCCTCTATCTACTGCTGATAGTGTACCGTGCACACGAGTGCACGTACGGACCCACAAGCAGGATGATATTACAGACTAAAGCCGCGTCTACACCGACGATTTTTTCAGCGATCACAAACACAAGAATCCACGATCAAAATCACAAACAAATTCGCCTACTTGTCCCAACGGCATCAAAAACAGAAGCCACGATCAACTCAAGGTCACTAAACGCAAATTCAGCATACCATTACTATTAATCGATGTTCCACCCTCACATTAACCGTCAGATATTTATTGTAGTTGTAGATGCTGATTGGCGGGCTAAGCTTCATGTATACTGGCAAAAAGTATAGCTAAAAATTCATTCACTGGCATCCCCTCAAATGCAGAAATGCACAAGATAAAACAATAATTTTTCTTTTTTTATTTATAAATTTATTCGATTTCTACTGCAATTCACACTGTATACATCCGTTTATTCCATTAAAACGGAACTCTTGCTCCATTGTAGCTTTTACTAATAAAAAAAGTACAGACGTAATTTGAGGAATATGCTACAGTTATTACTAATTGGCAACACATAGTTGCCAAATGCTTCCCGCAGCACAGAAGTTCGAATCAAACATGAATAAAATTCGCTAAGCGGGCACATTTCAATAGAAAATTATGCTTTAATTACTAAATAATATTTGTAAAATAGATACATCTATTTACCTAGCGTAATAGTTTGCAATCTTTTTGTGATCGTGATTTTTGATCGTAATTTCCAGCACTGTCGGCGATCAAAAATCACGGACTTCGAAGGCTCTCCGCGTGTGTTTGGCGATCAAAATCTGTCCGCAATCACAAACTTCGACGAAAAAGATCGTCGTGTAGACGCGGCTTAGAGTGCCTGTGCTGTCAAAAATGGCAGCGAGGATTATTTATTACCTTTCTTCATTCATCACACTGTCGTTAATACAGCTGTCTAATTAAAGAAAATGGAGATGATGAGCGTTCACAACTTCACAATTGCCGAACAGTGAAACCCTTCTTGCCCAGCAGCGAAACTGTTCTTTTATTTCCCATAAATGGAGGTAACTTAATTGTTTCTTGCAGTCAGTAAAGTATCCCTTAATCAAAATATCAACTCGATTCGGCATCATGAAGACTGTCGTAATCATAAGAATTCTTGCCGCATATTCTAATAATTCTGCCCCTACTTAATATCCCTCATTTTATGACATAATCGACAAAAATATGATTCAATATGTCTCCGTATATTTTAGTTAATTCTGAATACACGTTACAACAGTATGAACTATGCTTAACTCCGAGGCTCACTATAGAACTCAAGATGTCGATGTTTTAAGCTCAAAATGATGTCCAGAGGAGAGAGCTTGTTTCAGAAAACTATACAGCAGATGGGAGCCGATTGAACAGACGGCCTCAGTCAGTAGGCATCGTGTGAACTACCCTCGTAAATACAAAAGGGTCACGTGGGCTTGTAGTGACAGGGAACCAAGGCTTACTGCGAGAGATTAACACCGATAAAGTTGGCACGAAGTCGGGCAAGCGTGAAACTCTTTAACTGAGGGAAGAAGGCTATTTCGCTTTAAACATACAAGACGTTCGATATTGTAGGAATGGGCGGTACTAAAATTTAAGGCGAGGGTTGACCAATGAGGGTTCTCTACACCCTCGAGGGTAGTTCCTGTGTGGAAATTGTCGATGACGTAATCAGGGCAGAGACGAATAAGCGAAGGAAGGAGGAGACGTTTTTATGAGAGAAATGTTCGTATTGGACGTTCTGGACAGAGGGGTTGAACTCCACCTGTCGAGAGTTTAACCCGTCCGAGCTGAGGGAACCAGTTTTGAGGTTGGAGGGCTGACAAGGAGTCTCTTTCTAGCTTGTTTCGCTAGCTTCTATTTTACTACACCTAGTAGAGAGCGTTAGCGATGTCATGGCTTTATTTGCCATGACCATTTATCACCTTATAATGAATTGTAACTGAGTCATCTAATGCAAGGTATCTGCAACTATTACTGTGATTCCAAAATACAAAAGATGAACAACTAACACTGAGTCGTCAATCAAACTTTTTTACGTAAATTTAGGAAGCTCTATTCCGGAACAAAATAATTCATCATTACATCTTCCAGAGCGTCACCAGTAGAAACGTCTACAAGACAATACGCCAGTATATATAGATCCAATTTTTTTACTCGGCAAAAAGCTGTTTAGACAACGATTTAAATAAAGTCGGAAAAATGACTGATGCACCGAGGTAATCCGAAACTAAAACGCCTCGCGGCGTAAGTCCACCACTCGCGGAGGGGAAAACTTCAACGCCGTCATTTTTGATGTCCAACGAACTCTAGATCTCTCGCACTTTTCTCATCTCAGGCAACCCACCTGACTGATGAAAAAATAGGTTCCATGACAGAAGCGCACACGACAACTGCTCACTCTGACAAAGGCGCACACGACAAATGCGCACACGACAAAACGGCACACTGACAATGTGCACATCGACAAAACCGCACACTGACAAACGCACACATTGAGAAAACCGCACAGGACAAATGCGCGCATTGACAAGAGCGCACTTACTATTTAGCGTTCCACTGCGTCTGTATGATTTCCTGTTATTCATTTTAATAGTGTCCAATTAGTGAAGTGGCTTGGCAGCACTTCCCAGCACAAATAAGGATATGCTTTGCTGTTTCTATAGGTAGGAAAAGAAAGCAAGGACCTGAAGAGGAGGTGAACCAAATGCGTACGGTATATACTAACTAGATCCTCCTCCTCATGGCACAGAAAAGTGACAATAAGGCCTAGCTAAAGTACGAATGAAAATAAAATATATATATATATTGACACCAGTCCGTCACTATAGCCGCTGCTGCTGGCTATTTAATAACTACCCGCTCCGAAATATATAAGGAACTAATCTGCGTTTATTATTCGGTTTTAGCTTTCATAGCAGTCTAATAGGTGTGATGAATAATTTAATCGCATTAACATAATTGTCTTACTAGGTATGCAAAATGCCAAGTACATTTCAACTGACAATTCTTTATCGAATACCATCCATATACACAATAATTTTTTGCATTTTCAAAACGTCTTATTAATAAGTTATGGAAATTCGTCAAAGAATCCGAGGTGAAAGAAGTACAATAAATTTAAAATATAAAGTAACAGATTGTAAATGCAACATTTTTCCTGAAAACTTAGTGCACTATTATTATTATATTGAATGCTTTAAGCCTCCGTTCAGACAACAACAGCGATCTAGCAGAGGCAGAAGTAAGGGACATATAGTAGGACGATAGAAATAGGGAACCGATGCACGGAGGTGTTCCACACAGAATCAGCGCGCATGGGAACAACAAGTCGGGAAAGAAGAAAAAGAAGAACAGAAGATAGATCAGTAGGAATATAAAATTAGAAGGAATCAAAGTGGGCACGGAAGACAGACGCCCTGAAGGCCTAACTAATGGCTAAGAAACCTACAGGGTCACTTTGGGGGACTTCTTCCCACAACATACGATGGGCGAACCTAACTAATGGATCTGGACAAGTACCGCCACATTACAATATGAATGAACACTTACTGTAATTATAAGTCGAACACGATTCCTCACGGAACTAGATGAGGATTCAGGAGTGCATATATGTACCTTAACAAAATCAGAATATGAAATTGCATAGACGATAATTTAATACACATTTAAATCATGTTTGTTAGTTTTCGTAAATAGTTTAAAATGTCTTCACGTACATAATTTTCAACTACTTATGACAGGCATCTATGTGATGTTTCGTATGGTCGTTTCTTGACTTCTGGTCGACCTGTTTCGGCATTAACTAGTGTCAATCTATGACAAGCGAGGTCTCTTTTCAGTCTATCCAACAAATACCAGATGCGCTGCTGTGACTGCAGTGAAATAGAGCATTAACTCCGTTGTGAAAACCTTCACAGCAGTTTGTTGTCTTAGATGATTGTTGTAGTGCTGCGTCATAATGGTTCCAAATATACACCAGAAGCAGGGGATCTCCGCCTATTGCACCTTCAATATATGTTGAAAAAAAAAATAATAAGCGAGTACATAATTAAAATTCCCTTCATTTGGAACTGTTGCAGCGAGCATATCAAATGCGTGTCTCACGTCAGCTAACGGTACAAAAGCTAAGGCAGCCAGTGACTTCAGGCGGAGTTTCGTTTCTGTGTCCGACTAAAATTTCTATTTTAACCCTACTGTATTAATTTAGGTATTAGTTTCCTTTAAGCACATATTTTCTGTTCTACCTTCTTCCTTTTACTTAATTTTTGAAGTAGAATCCGAATCTGAAGTTCGTTTTCTTGGAGGTCGGACATCGTTTTCGAGTTACGTTTTCGAGTTATACCATGGTTTAGGATAGGTTAGGTTTGGTTAAAAAATCTATTTAAAAGGTGGATGAAATTTCCGAAGTGCACATTAATCACATACTGTATTTTTGTTGATATTTTTAGGATAAATAAGACATTGTAAGAAGTTTTTCATGAATAACATTTTCGTCGTAATGCTTCATTTTCGAGATATTTAACTTTAAACTCCCATTGTTTTCTTATTCAGATTCACCATTACGGTCGCGTCTCCCCATCTAGAAGAAACCCTCATAATAGATTTTCGGCTACAACGAAGCTTTTACTCATTTAGGTTAGGCAAGAAATGACTGGTTCTGCTAATACCCTATAATACCCTATATGAAAAACAGCGTACAGCGATATCGCCTTGCCCGTAATGGCAGATCGTATTTTCTCTCCAAGAAGAACAATGGGAACCTTAAAGTCAAATATCTCGAAAACTAAGCATTTGAGACGAAAACGATATTAACGAAAAATGTCTTAGATTGCCTTATTTTACCTAGATATTTCAAGAAAACTACAAGATGAGATTAATGTGTATTTCGGAAAATTGACCAAAAGTGAGTTCCATTACACTCTGCCATCGTCGGGTATTTTCTCCCATAGGAAAACAATGGGGGACTTAAGAGTCATATATCTCAAAAAGTAGGGCCAACCGCGACAAACCGATTTCAGATTCGTATTCTGCATTGAAAATGAGTAGATTAACAAAAAACTTTTTTTCGAATGTACTTAAAAGAAACGTTTACCTTAATTTTTCTTATCAAACTTTGGCATAGTTCAAAATAACAGCCTTTATTGGTAGCTTCCGGGAATGCACGTCTTGCTGCTTGCATGCTCGCCCTTTCAAAATCGACTAAAACATTTTTTTTTGCTCATTCTTTCAACTAACATTTTCATTATGTCGAACATTTGGTAATTTTTTACAAAAATCCAATAAGGCGCCCAACTAATTCACTACTAAAAATTGATAGTAGTCTATTAGAGAAGTGCAGTGATACCCATACATATCAGTCGGAAATGCATAGTTCATGAGATATATGACTTTGAAGTTTCTATTGTTTTTTCATGGGAGAAAATAGCCTGTGTCATCATGGGCTTGCTAGGGATCCCATAGAAACTTTATTAATCAAACCTAACTTAATCCAACCCTACCTAACCTAACCCAACCCTACCTATCCTAACCCAACCCTAGCTAACCTAACCCAACCCTACCTAACCTAACCAAACCCAATCTAATCAAACCCAACACAATCTAATCAAACCCAATCTAACTAATCTAATCAAACCCAACTTAAAGGTTAGGTTGCATTAGGTTAGTTTGGGTTAGGTTAGGCAAGGTTGGGTTAGGTTAGGCAAGGTTGGGTTAGGTTAGGTAGGGTTGAGTTAGGTTAGGTAGGGTTAGGTTAGGTAGAGTTGGCTTAGGTAGGGTTGGGTTGGGTTAGGTAGGGTTGGGTTGGGTTCCTATGAGGTTCCTATGGGATCGCTAGCAAGCCTATGACGACACCAGCTATTTTCTCCCATAGAGAAACAATAGAAACTTCAAAGTCATATATCTCAAAAACTATGCATTTCCGACTGATATATATGGGTATCACTGCACTTCTTTAATACAATACTATCAATTTCTAGCAGTGAATTAGCTGGGCGCCATATTGGATTTTTGTAAAAATTTACCGAACATTTTATCATATGTTGCTATATTCTTCCTCTGAAGTAAAAAATAAACACATGGCCAATATAAATTTTCGATTTGTGCATGCCATGTAAGAAAATAGCTGATAAAACATGCTTGGCACTTTGTCAAAAGTTTCATCTCCATATATAGATAGTTTTTGACTTTAGTTGACATAAGAGCTCTTTAGAGCCAAAAACTAATGTCGGACTCATTTACACCTATATCACGAAGTAGAAAGTCTTTGTATTTATCAGGGATCTCAAAATTGACCGTTTTGGGACTACGTAAATAAACGGTTTTATGACAAAGAAGATTTCTTGCCAGTGACGTTCGCTTTGGGCCGGCCATCCACGTGCAGTTATAACTGCGCAGTTTGGCCTGTGCAGTCGAACGGTACAGTTGTAACTGTGCAGTGAGAGGCCCACAAACGTACAGTCCAACTCTTCAGTCTGTAAACATGAGTTACGAGGAGGACGACGATTATTCAGCAGCTCTAAAAGTTCTTTTTGTTGTTATTGTT
>LQNS02278087.1:687411-702639 GCA_001587735.2 Parhyale hawaiensis
GATACTAATCTCTACAATTGACGTCGGAATTGTGGCCCTTCTTGCGGATTATTGGACACGGGATTTATCGATTAACGACCAGAGCAATTAGCATCCAGCGGATCGTCACTAAGGCCCAGGCCGGGTTCTTCGTATAATACATCATATATTCATCGTCACAATTTTAGCCTCACTATGGGATTGGGACCGAAATTCCACCCGCGCATTCCAAACTTCTACGAGCAACAAAAAATTGTGTACATCATCAGGAATATAGCGACAGCGAACAGCTTCTGCGTCATCGGTTGAAGAATTGGGGAAGATGCGCAGTGGGGGAATTTGGGAACCTGCAAAAATTGGAAAAACGTGTTTACTGCAGCACGATCAGGGGTCGCGGCGTTTGCAGCACTATCATCCATTTATGGGAGTCATTAAAAAGATTCCGCGACAGTCACCAAAGTCACCAACCGCTCGAGGATAATGGATATTGGTAAGCATTGCTCCAATGCGTTGGGGAATGATCGAGATTAGAAAATGGTGGAAAGTGTGAAATACTGCAGTGGAAAACCAACTGAAACTTTATTTTTAACATGAATAAAAATGGAAAAAGGTCTTAATGCCTCAAAATATAGGTAGCGAGTAAGACATGGGGTAGACTAAGATGCGCTTAGCCGGTATGAATATTTTATATTAAATCGGGTAAAGCGCCGCTGATTATGTCGAGTGTAAACTACATAAAAATGTTTGTGACCTGCTTAGTGTATGGTGGGATGCTGGCCACTTCTTTTCATGGATTAAGCAGAGTCTTCCTTATGAATTATCGTCAAAATGCAAGTTTGCTAGTGCAGATTGCCCGGTGTAATTAAATGTCAAAACCTGCGCTATGCTATATTATCAAGTATAATTTCTGTCGAACAGTGTGAAATTGAACCTTGTTACCTTGCTTGAGAGTCCTTTTTCTATTTACCTCGACATAAATGTATACCATTGGGCATTGTGCGGTATATTTACCATCATCTGTACAACGCTATTTCGTAGCTCAATTTGCGTAAATCTGGTACGTGAGATGTGTTTTTTAACCAAAACCTCCCAAAGCCATCATGATGGAAAATTATGAATTTTGCATCATGACCGGTTGAGGCACTGTTTTTTCATTTTCTCACGGAAGAAATTTATTGCGGTAACCGATCTCTGTGAACAGATCTCCCTTGTTGATAACATTATTTTGCGATAATATTTGCTAAGATATGCAGACCTTTGAGGCATTTGAATTTATTGTGAGTTATTATGACGACTATTTCCATCACCTGCTGTCTTCACTGTGTCAATCGAATGTAATTGCGTGCTCTCGTTGAGATTCTATAACGTGTTCCATCGATTTTCTCCTTGTCTTTTCAGTGAATACTGTGATATTTATTACAATAAATGTTTGTTTGCTTATCGTGTGTTTCATTAACTTTCACAAAGGCGGAATGGCGTAGCGACTTAGGTTAAGTTATTTCATTCACCATTGACATACATTGATTTCATGCATTCGTCGATAATGCATTGAATATTGATTTCATGATTGCATTTGTTCATTGCTTTCATTACTTTGGTTGTCATTCATGATCTTGTGGGGGTGGCTCGCCTCCCAATAATTATGGCGTCATGCGTAACCTTTTATATCAATTCATTTCATATACAATATATATATATATATATATACACTTTCCAATCAATTATGCATATATAAACATGTCACATATCAATCAATTATATATATATGTATGATGAAACATATTTTAAAACGCCGTAATAATCACACCAGCGACTTAATATGTTATCCCAATAAGCTACAGCTTATTCTGTAAGGAAATACGGAAACGTTACCAGCGCACCAAGAGATATAGTTATCTACTGCACGATGTGATAAACATAAGACTCATTCTCACGTTAAACTATGTCTGGTTCATTAAATTGCTGCTGAAAAAATATTACTGCGTCAGGGAACCAATGTAATACACAATTTTTTTTTTAATAAATGGAGAAGCCCTCTCCTGGTCCATACCTCCGCCAAGCAACGTAACGTTAACGAAAAAATAAAAATAGTCTCGAAACCCGGGTGTCTATTTGATCATTACCAAAAGTTGGTCATTTGCGTCTCTTAATATCCTAACAGGCCATAAAATTTTCTCGAAGATCCATCAATAAATTCTTACCTCTGACAAGGAGGTTATGCTTTTTTCGCGGATGCGTGTTTGTCTCTCTGTCTATCACCAAGATAACTCAAATAGTCAATGACAGATCTTTGAGAAACTTACAGAGATTGTTAGGTATGTGAGGAACAGATGAGTAAGTTTTGGTGAAAACCTGCCCAACTGTTTGTTGGCCTGTCTGTCTCTTTTTCTCGGTTGCATAACTACAGCAGTTATGAAATGATCTTCACAAAATTTACAGGAGTAGTTGGATTGTTACGAGGAGCAAGTGAATAAATTTTTACTCTGAGCTGTTAGTCCATTTACTAGCTTGCGTCTACTTTTTTTCAATATTTGTCAGTTACAGAAGTTAAGAACAAAACTTCATTAAATTTGTAGGAATTGTTAGAAATGCTGTTGTTCGTTGCCATCATTCGGGTCTGCCAGTGCCAGCTCGGGAAGAAGGCTCATGAGGGGGCCTGTGCAGAGGGGGGAGAAAGTCGAAGAGAGGAAGAGAGACAAGGAAACGCGCAGCCCTAAGTGGGTCGTGCCCAAGACTATTCGCCTAAAGATCAGTGGTGACTAGGACGTGAGGAAATGCGACTAAAAGTCTCTCTCAGAATGCTAAGAGGCAGAAATGACCAAATTTTGATGTTTCTAAACAAAGCTGAAAATGCTACGGGCGGATATTCAAACGAATCGAAAAATCTGTTATTACTGTGAAGAGGCACAAGAGACTAAATTTTGGTCCTGAAACTCCTAGTTTCAGGACCAACTTGATTTTTCATTAACATTGCCTTGCCTAGCGAAGGTATGCGCTCTGAGAGCGTTCTAGTTGGGTTATGTTCTGCCAAACACTAAGACAAACATTATACTTAGGTAGTCAAACACACAAACGGACTAACGGGTCATCTCCAAGCTTTGATAGTTTGTGTCATTTACGATTTCTTAGAATTCCCGCAAATTTCATCAAGATCCGTTCATAATTTTCTGGCCTAAGTTACCAAAAGAAAATAGCCAGACAAGCAAACAAACGATTGATCGGCTGTCCAAAAAAGTTAATCATCTGTTCCTCCTAGCATACTCCACAATCCACATGAATTTCGCAAGGATCCGTCCACAACTTTTTGAGTTATCTCAGTGACAGACAGAGAAATAGATTGACAGACAAATTCGAGAATAAACATAACCTCCTTGACAGAGACAACAAGCACAATAAAAAGTCATCCAAGACTATCCAGTTCCAAAATGTCCAATACCATAATCATTAAATTTCAAAATACAGTACCCAATTTCGAAATGATCCAATTTCTAACATGCCAAATTTCCCTAAGTCCAAGTTTCAAAATGTACTATTTCCGAAACATTCAGTTTCCAAATTATCCGATTTTAATACTGTGCAATTTCTGAAATATCTAATCTCTAAAATGTATGTGCAAACTCCAAAATGTCCATTCAGGAATTTGGCATTGAAATGTAAGCGGGGCAAAACATCCATAACAAAAAACTGAGGACAAAATATTCAAAGGCCGAACTTGCAAACGACAAAATGTCCCTGCAACAATATGCCGAAAGGACAAAATATCGGAAGAACAAAATATCCTATTAACAAAATGACATGGAGCAAAATGACCAGACGGCAATGTGTCCAAAGGACAACATATCTAAAAGAGAAAATATCTAAAAGAACAATGCCCAAACGACAGAAGCTCTCATTTTCAAAAACCCTGTATCAGGATCATCAGATTTCTAAAACACCAAATTTGTCACGGACTGAATCCCAAGATGTTCATAATTTCCAAAATACCCTATTTCCAAAAGCATTTAACTTCCAAAATATCAAAGTGTTCACTCCTAATAAATGACCTAATTCAAAATTTTAATTTTTCATCATGTCTGATTTCGATAATGTCCAATTGCTTTTATATACAACTCCTTATTTGTCCAGTTTCCAAACGAATGGGCAATATGCCCGATATACAAAATGTTCAAATGAGATAATGTTCAAATCTGAAATAGTCCAGTTTCCAAATTGTCAAATTTGCAATTTAGTGGTATGTGTGTAAATTTCCTTTATAAATACAAAGCATCGATCCAAGACTCGATCTGTTGACCTAGAGATTACCTCGCCGATACTCTACCAGTAAGCCACAGCAGCTAAAAGCAACGCAAGTACACGATGTGTTTGTACTGCCCGCTGCATTCTGGCAAACATATCAAGGTAAAGCCAAAAGAGTTGAGGATGTATTCGCCACACCACAAAACCACACACCCTCTCATAACTTGAATTTGTGCAGCCCGTGGGAAGAAAACTTAGATCAGTTACATGGTGCTTTGTTGAAAAGGACATGGCTTGCACACATTTAAGCTCTGGAGTGGGGGCTTCAGAATTTCACTCCCATCCTGCACGTGGCGTAAGAGACGACCAACGCAGGGTCGATTCCAAGCGACTAAACTTAACTCATTGGCCACCGGCTGCTGCCTGGCAAGTGTATGAGCTTGAGAAGGTGGGTTATGGGAAACCGCATGCGATGAAATGCGTATGGAAGGCGTGTGAGCACCGTTGACCCAACGGTAACCAGATAGGAGATTACCTGGCTGTTGCAATTGCCGTGTGTCCGGCATTCCACAGTCAGCTCCTCTCCCTACCTCTCGATGGCACAATCAAGACTTTTTTATCCTTTCTTTTCTTCTTTGTCTTTGCTTCTACTTTATTTTTTTGTTTTCCTCTTCTTGTGCTAATCCCGTGCTGTGAGCGGCAGGGCCATGGGAGGTTGGTGGAGGCACTCACATGTCCACCGTGACTGTCGTCCTCCATAACCTGGCGAACCTGGGGGTTGTGTTAGCCTTACTCGGTATAGCAGCTCTGCCGAGTGGACCGTTCTTCTGCCTATGCCGTCATTTGTTTATGGGATTTCTTTCACTTATTTTGTACATTTCTGTACATATTTACGTATTTCCTTATTTTTCTATGCTACTGTTTCTATCTTCATTTCTCTTCTACTTTGTGGTGATGTGGAGAGCAACCCGGGACCGGGTCGGTCTCGGGGGTGTCGTATCCTCTATTGTAATATCAGAGGACTGTATGCGAACCTCGTGGAGCTTGACTTTGTGTCCCGTGGGGTGGATGTCGTGTGCTGTTCCGAGACGCTAGTATCAGGTAGGTGGCACGACACGGAGCTTGCCTTGGTAGGTTTCCAGTCCCCTTTTCGCAGGCTGGGGGGATCGGGGCCTGGCCGTCTATGTCCGGAGTGATTTCTGTGCTTACCGGCAGTCAGTGCACGAGTGCACTTGTCATGAGTTCATAGTTGTGAGGGTATGTGGCCGTCTGAACAATTTTTATTTATTCTCCTTGCATCGCAGCCCAACAACTGATGATTCTCTGTATGATTGTTTGCTGACGGCGATGGCCTCGGTCCAGAGTACGGATCCTAAGTCAGCATTTGTTTATGTGGGGATGTTAATGCACACCACAGGGATTGGTTGGGATCTGTGTCACCGACTGATCGCCATGGCGATGCTGCGTTATACTTTTGCACTTCATCTAGTTGGGTGCTGCTAGTTCGTGGGTCTACGGATATTGCTGGCAATTGTCTCGACCTCATTATGACTGATGTCCGGGACTTGATGACTGTGTCAGTTGGCTCCCCTATTGGCACTTCAGACCACTCATATCTGGTTATGTCATTGAACCTGAACCAGGGTATTTCTGTGGTAGACACCAAGAGAGTGGTATTCGTTAAGAGTGGGGCTGATTGGAATGCTGTTACTGGAGCAGTAAGGGTGTTACCCCAGCGCCAGATTATTTGTAGTGATGATCCTATCTCTGAGCTCAACGACTTGACTGTTTCTACTTTGGAGAGGTTTGTCCCGAAAAGGACTATTCTTGTGAGGTCTCGAGACAAACCATGGTTTGCTGACCAGTGTCGGTTAGCTTTTGAAGCTAAACAAGCGGCTTATCAGGCTTGGCGGCGTTCACGTGACAGCACGTTGTGGCAGACATATGTGGATAGTAGGGACGAGGCTATGCGTGTGTATGAGAGGGCAGAGCACCGTCAGAGGCAGCGTTGTAGGGAGTCTCTACTGAGTATTGACCTTCCACATCGTTGGTGGAGTGAGCTTAAAGGTTCAGTTTTCGGTGCTGAACCTTCGTTGCCACCCCTTGTTGGTCCCGGTAGAGGTATCATTGCTGATCCCTTGGCTNTTTAACCTCTTTGGCGTTCAGATCTGGAACTATCAAGGTGCTGCTTGAGGGTCTTGATCCTTACGGAGGTGTGGACCCGGTGGGTATGTTTCCTCTGTTTTATAAGCAGCTTGCTGATGTTCTCGCCCCTAAGCTTGGAGTGAACTTCCGGCGTTTGATACGGCTTGGGAATTTTCCCCATTGTTGGCGTACTGGAAATAATACTCCCATTCCCAATAGTCCAGTGTCGCCCCATGTCGCCAACTACCGACCTACTACGCTGACGCCCATTTTGTCGAAGGTGTTCGAGAAATGGGTCGCTGCTTAGCTCGTACGTTTTGCTGAGGCTACGGGTTTGTTGCCTGTTGGTCAATTTGCATACAGAACTAGTTTGGGCTGTTGTGACACACTGTCATCGGTGTCACACCATTTGCAGTCTGCATTGGATTGGGGGTCTGAGTCACGCCTGGTACAGTCTGACTTCAGTGCGGCGTTTGACAGGGTGAACCACAGGAGTCTATTGTACAAGTTGGAGTCGTTTGGTGTGGGTGGTAAGGTTCTTTCAATCATTCATGATTTTGTTTCTGAGGGAACGCAGAGTGTGTGTGTGTTGACAGCGTTTTGAGTGCCTCCGTCGCAGTGCAGTCTGGCGCAGTGCAGTCCCTCAGGGTAGCGTCCTTGGCCCGCTGCTGTTCGTTCTATATACCAGTGACATGCTCTCCTCGCTTGAGAACACGATGCTCAACTATGCCGACGATTCCACCTTGATGGCAGTGATACCTGCCCCCAGCATGCGTAATGATGTCGCCGAGTCTTTGAATAGGGATCTGTCGCACATTAGTGCATGGTGCTCGGCCTGGAGTATGAAGCTGAATGCCAGTAAGACCAAGTCTATGATTGTCAGTCGGACTCGGAAACCTTTACCGCAGCATCCACATCTAAAGATAGATGACACTTTGCTTCAAAAGTCTTGCTCCTTGGAGATTCTCGGTGTTGTCTTTGATAAGAAGCTTACCTTTGAACCGCATATTAAGCGACTGGTGCCACGTGCTTCCAGTAAGATTGGGCTCCTGCGTAACGTAAATTCTGTGTTTGGTGACAGGGAGGTTAACCGCAGATGCTTTTATGCTTTTTGCTGCCTGTGTTGGAGTATTGGTCAGCGGTCTGGGCTTCAGCTGCTGACAGTCCACTTGCGTCTGCTGGACCGACTTGTTAGTTCAGCCAGCGGTCTCTGTGCCGAATACGATCTGGTGAACCTGTCTCATATGAGATAGGTTGCTGGTTTACAAACAAAAGGAAAGACATTGGTTGTATTCATCTGTCCCAGCCCTCAAGGTCTCAAGGAGGATTACACGTGCTGCGGTTGACGCGCACTCTTTCACTCTAGAGACTGTTAGATGCAGAACTCGTCAGTTCAGTCTGTGCTTTGTACCCTGGTCTGTTGGGGTTTGGAATTCGTTGCCGGCGCCGGCTTTCTTTCGTGTTGGCCTGCAGGCGTTTAAGTCATCAGTTAATGGTTTTTTGTAGGATTTTCTTTAGCAGTGTTTCGGGCTTCCCGGTGTTGCAAACTGCTTCTTTTGGGTTTTACTACCTGTCCGTGGCGGCCCGGGCATGAAGTTTTAATAATAATATTAGTAATAATGAGAATACGTAGTTTTCAGCACTGTGGATGAGTGTAGTGTGCAGCGATAGAACCGCATATCCGCGGTTTCTTTGCTGTTGATCATTTAGCGGATTTTACAGTTTTAACATCAGCGGTTGCGGATGCGATTGCGAATGTAACGGTCTTAGCAGATGCAGATATAAAAAAGGTGCGGATATTCCGTGGATGCGGCTGCAAACTTACCCCATCACTAGAATGTTCCGTGAAACAGATGATAAAGTTTTTGTGATGATCTGTCTGTCCATTTATCTGGTCGTCCGTCTATCAGTCTTACTTCATGTTTACATTGTGTTGCTTGGCGGAGGTATGTACTCTCTGACTGCGGGACTAGCTACATTTAGATTAGGCTTATCTAAGGATAATAAAGTATTGATTAGAGTAGGAGTAATATGGATTTTCTCCCAGGGACAACGCGATAATTCATGGTTAGAAATATGAAACAGCGAGAGTAAAACTGTTCATCTGGCACTATAGTCACCAACATTTTTGTCACCTTCAAACAGGATGTAGACACCCAAAGTAACCGCTTGCTTCTCCTTTACTGCCAGATATGATATAACGATCAAATGGAGTAAATTTAACATTTGGATGCTTAGACTGGAAGGCATTATTTTCGTGGGAAATGGTGCCAACTTACTTATTCCAGAAATGAGCACAGTTACTGAACCTGTAGAGGTGCTTGTGGGGCAACTAAGGCCTCGCTTTAGCGACTACCTTGTGGATAAACTGATGAAACATGTAAGACTCATACATCCATTCGTTGTGTGAAATGCTAGCTAGTAATTAGCATCACAATGTTTTTCTTTATTTGTCACGTACTCGTTACTGAAAAATACGGCGCATATGTATGACAAGTACATAGTAGGTACGATATTCAAACTTGAGAGTGTTACATCATGTTTGTTCATGGGGACAGACTGCCTGTTGGACTTCATTTCCTATGGACCATATCGTCGTGGAACTCCATTTCCTTTGAAAATATTTTATGCTAGACCTTATGCTTCAATGGACCGTTTCTTTGTCGGATTATATTTCGTTTGGACGCTTTAGTGCTTGGATCTTCTCTGAACATTTTTGAATGGACGTTTTACGAAAGAACGTTTTACTAATGACTGCACATTTCATCCTTAGGATATTTTGGATTGACAGTATACTTAACAGCGATTGGCGAACCAAACTTGAGTTATCGTAAGCCCATAAGTCTTGACTTCTCTACAACTTTAGATGAGTGAGGTGGCTTTTTACCCTATCGAGCCGTGTTGCATGTGCTAAAACAACTCAAGTGGGCTTGACATGACTGAAAACTCCAATTTAGAAAGTAATATTGAGTTTTCGAAGTCTGAAGTGTAATCGATTTGGAGTTTACGACAGAACCACAATCACCGGTGCGAAGCTTACCAGCACACCTCTCTGAAGATCCAAACAAGTCCACCTATTGAGATTATATTCTCTAGCCAATCGAAGACGGCGTTTATCTGCCAACTTTCTGCCCATGAAGCTCTCAGCACCAGAGTTGATACTGCGACATGGCTGTAGAAACTAAGCGGGGTGGTCACTTTCCCTCTCACTGCCTGCATGTATTACTTTAGTACATGAGGATCTGACCCTTACCTTAAGTAAAGGAACTTGAAGCGTTTAACGAGAAAAATTTAAAGACACTAGCTGGCTAAGATGCCCCCCGCATTGAAAACATGCGTTTTACCCTTGCGCAGAGAAGAGTTTTTTGCTATGACGAACAAATGTTATACATTAGAGACCACTAATGGTGGGGAAATGTTAGCAATAAATGAGACGCAGAATTTAATATATACTGCCCAGTTCTCTATACAACTGGGAGAGGCTATGGAGAAGACAATTCATGCTACCCGGATATCTATACTACGGCCAGAAACCATTCAGGAGAGAACCTACGCTTCCTGGTTATCTATACAACTGACAAAGCCCATGCAGGGTGCAATTCATGCTGCCCTATTTTCTATACAACTGGCAGAAACCATGCAGGAGACAATACATGCTGCCAGGTTCTCTGTACAACTAGCAGAGGCCATGCATGAGACATTACATGCCATACAACTGGCAGAGGCCACTAAGCAGTCAACACATGCTGCCAAGGTTTCTCTACAACTGGCAGAGGCCCTGCAGGAGACAACGCATGCTGCCAAATTCTCTATACAACTGGCAGAGGCCATGCAGGAGTCAATCCATGCTCCTCGGGCCGGACTCCAATAGGAAGGTATCGAGGCTGTCGACACCACGACGGTTGTTATTGGTCTCGGATGTGGGCAAAGCAAAAGTCAAGGAGAGGTCTAAGTCATATCGTTTGCTTAGCGACCCCTCTATGCCTTACGACTCCGCTTCCACCTGATCCAACTTTTCTCGTGCAGAAATAATTGCAAAAGACTTCTACCACGGCCTTGAAGTTGCGAATAAAGAAATCCCTTTCAAGAATTTTTGTTTTTTATTTGCATCGAGGCTCTTTTCCACGTTGTAAGAGATGGAGGTTATAAAGCGTACAAGTTTCCTGACATTCAATATAAGCAAAACACTGGGAAGAATGCAAGTATGTTAAGTCCAAAATAAACGTACATACAATACGACTGGACCCGATGAGTGTATAATTTGGAAATCATTTACACAGCAATGGTCATACATTTACCATTCCCTAAATTTACAAGTCGATAATTTGCGAGACGATGAATGTACAAGGAGATTAATATTGCATACGATGTATTAGCAAGGCGATGACATTAAAAGTCGATTAATGGATCAGTCGATGAATTTAAAATATGATGAATCTACCCATAATTTAGCAATCGATAAATTCACAGAGTGATGAATTTACCAGCCGATGAACTTGCAAGGTAATGAATTTAACAGTAGGTAGATGAATTTACATTGCACTGAATTTACAAAACAATCTCGTACTAATCTGTTTTTCAATTGATGCCGTAAAATGGTTTGCATGTACATATGATATATTCGTTAGTCCTATACTCTGGCTACGTAGCCCGTATTCTCGTTCGCATGTTCCATCATGTGTCGATATTTGGAATTATCTTGTAGGCTCTCCCCTTGTTGGTGCTGGCATTGGCAGCTTAAAGCTATTTGCGAACAATGCGATTCCGTGATCTTTGCTTCTCTCTTTCTTTCTTCTCTTGCTTGGCTGGTTGCGTGGGGGTTGATAACCTTGTGGAATTTCCTCCGTTCTCAAGTCGCCAGTCTGGTGTATTTTATTAATAATAATAATTTTAAGTAAACAACGTTCTTTCAAGTGTATGCAAATGGTTCCGGCTTGCATTGAAGGAATTTTATCCCGTAAATATATAATAATAATAATAATAATGGGCTTGTTACTCTCTACGCCCCTTCCTTCCCCACTTCCTGCGTTAGTACAACCGTTAAGTTTTCACTATTGGATAAGAGAAAATTAAGGTATCTTGAATAACCATAACGACTGGGAAGAGCAGGAGGCAAACTTTCATTCATTAAGATGCTACTGCTTACACGTCTAAGGCAAAAGGTTTACTTTTTGACGTTGAACTTGGTTTATACTTCTAATCTCAGTGCTTCGTATGCATGATACAGTGCCTGAGATATCACTAAAGAGCAACACTTTTTTGCGGTGAATTTGCACACGACACAGCTACTCCTAACTCTTTCTCAGGTTTTTTGACTTAACTAGACGGCCTGTGACCCGTTGGGTGAGCATCACAATTTGCCTTGCTTCTTAAAAAAAAGGTGTAATTAAGCTAACCTAGTCATATTAGCTAGTCATAGACCTCATGCTATTTGACGGCCCACTTTTGCGTCAATTTCCCGTACGGGTCACTATTACCAGCCACTTTTCTCTCACAGAAATATTCTACACTCTTCCCGTCAACATTTCCCGAAAAAACTAGACATTTAATAACGCATTTATGTAGCCGAGTTCAGGCGGATCTCCACCAAGTAACTCCTTGTTTATAAATATAGTGTCTTTAAATCTGCAAAGCTTGCAATTCTTCCTACTCAGTATCGAATTTTTATTTCCTTCTAGCTTTAAAAACATTTGACTGGTGCTATTCTTCAATCGTATTAACCGCTCACACTGGCTAAGGCACAAAAATTTTAGAATTAAAATCCTTTAGTTCATTCGACTCAAACATCAAGCAGTATCCAGGTTACACGCTCCCTAAGTGTCCGTCAGCTCCTGAGACCTGATTGTGAACTTTAAAACTTCCCCAGAGGAGATACTCTACGATCGACTCTCCAAATTTCCCTAACTTGAAGTAAAGAAGCTGTATGCAAACAAGCTGAACACAAATAACGTTCGCAGATTATAGTATAATACTAGACAGCCCGTAACCCGTTGGGTCGTCATCACGAATGTCTTTGCTTCCGAAAAAAACAGGTGTTTTTTAGCTGGTTATAGATATTCGGCCGTCTACTCCTGTCCGTACTGGTCGCCATCAACAGCTTCTTTACCCGGCCGCTGATCGAGGTGGCCGACCTACACCGCCAGGCTTTAACCTTCACCCGTGGGAAGAAGCATAGGAGACACCATCTGCTCGGGCGTATAGCTAGCAATCAAATTGGGTAATCGAAGATTGAATGAAAATCTTAGACAAAATCTGGCGACTGTTGTCGCTTTTTTCCGATTTTTTTGTTGCACTGTATAGTATGTCTAGTTCTACATTTCCTCTCTTCTCTTATCATATCAAATTGTGCACTGTAATTCTAACTGCATTATCTTTAGACTTTATCTTTATTTCCTGGGATACATGTCCTTTTCTCTTTCACTCTTGAAAAGGGCTAGCTGACCTATATCTTCTAAATATCACATCCAACTTTTCTCCCTATTTTGAAATACCTGTAACCGTGCTAACTTGCGTTAACTAGTTCGCTACACCCAGCCTTAGCCGACTGTTTTCTGTACGCTACCATTCATGCTCTCAATAGAAAAATCTGAAACTTCTTCTCTCGATTCTCTTTTCTCTGACCAACTGTATTTTACAAACGGTACTTCAAACTCCCAAGAAACCTATTCTGCTTTAACTCTGTGTAGCCTACGTTTCTCTTATCATCTCATTCACAATGTGTAGGCATTGTGCCAGAGACTCTCAGCAAACCATGATTATGTATAACTCTCTGATGCTAGTGTTTAGTATTATTCTTAAGTTAGTTTTAATCATGAAAACTTCAGGCGCTGTGTCCTCATCTTGTTGGCCATAGTACCTTATGAGAACAATAAATAATTTTTTTATTTTATTTCTTTTTATTTATTTCTCTAACGAAAATTCAACACGCAGTCTCTTAGCAAATTCAATTTATATGTTTCGGCTGTACAGTTTTATCTGTAGCAACATTAAGATTATCGTGCCCGTTCTTGCAACCGAATGGCTGGTTCCACGTGCGTATCACAGATATAATCTAATTAAAAGCTAGTCCATGGAAAGAGGTCCGTTCGATTATCGTGCCCGTTCTTGCAAGCGAATGGCTGGTTCCACGTGCGTATCTCTAACTAAAATTCAACACGCAGTCTCTTAGCAAATTCAATTTATATGTTTCGGCTGTACAGATTTTTCTGTAGCAACTTTAAGATTATCGTGCCCGTTCTTGCAACCGAATGGCTGGTTCCACGTGCGTATCACAGATATAATCTAATTAAAAGCTAATCCATGGAAAGAGGCCCCAACTCATTGAATTTCTTCCCTTCTAAACGCGAATAAGCTGTGTCAAACAAGACCCAAGCAAGCAAGTAAATGAACGTGACACAAGCAAGGCTCACGGTGTTTTAGTATAATATAGATAGACTAGACGGCCCGTGACCAGTTGGGTCTTCATTGAGATGCTATTTTGCTGGGCAAAGACCACCCGCTATTCGGCCGTCCTCTTCTGCCTGTCCAGGAGCGACCCGTTCGATTCACCATCAACAGATTTTCTGTTTTTCTAACGAATATTCAAGATCCAGGTTGTAAACAAAGTCAAATTATTATATGTTCCGTATATCAGTTGTTTTGCCAGTGGAACCGATGAATAGATCATGCCCGTTCTTGAAGCCCAGCTCAGTTTAACTTCCATACCCCAGATACAATTGAATTAAAGAGCTAATCTATGGAAAGAATGCGACTGCAACCCCCGTCCCATACCTCGAATTTCTTCCCGTACAAAAGCGAAGAAGCTGTGTCAAACAAGACACAAATAAACAAATAAGCATGAACGGTTCACGGAGTTTAAGTATATTACTAGACGACCCGTGACCCGTTGGCTCGTCATCGCGATCGTCTTGTCTGTCTTTCGTGCCCATTTTGCTTCCTTCTCACCTGTTGCTTATACTGATCTTTCCTCCATCTGTTTTTCCTCTTCTTTCCTGACTTGCTGTTCCCATGTGCGTTGATCCTGTGTGGGAACACCCTCGTGCATGGGTTCCACGTGTCTATTATCACACTACGTGTCCCTTCATTCTTCCTCTGTGACATCGCCTTTGTTGTGGAAACGAAGACCTAAACTTCTGAATATAATCTATACTATAATGAGAAAGCTGTCTGTCAGTCCGTCCGTCTGTCCGAAGCCTTATTTTTCCCCTATCTAATGCTGAAGAAAAAAATGCCAAGGCACCCAACTTTTCTTTTTGCCAAACCGTATCCATGATACGAACCCGGGAATTCCCGGGTTATTAGCGAAGACCTGGTCACGGGCCTTTGTGAACTTGGTTGCTTTTGTGCACTTGGTGGACAGTGTTTACTTGGTGAACTTCGTGGACTTGGTGGACTTTGTAGACTTGGTGGACTTTGTAGATTTGGTGGACTTTGTGAATTTTGAAGTAGTGTGAACTTTTTTCGATGGGATGGTCAAATGTTTTCAAACACTTATTTCATGACTTATTCAACAAAAGGGTTACGTTTGGTGCACTAGTAATAATAATAGTCACGATTGCCTGTTCTTACTCATTTAACTGGTCGTAAACCACACGCTATTCGGCCGTCGATCCTCTCCTACCCGTCAAGGAGCTGCCCATACGGCTCACTGTCAACATTCTATGCTTGTCTAACGAATATTCAACATGCAGTCTGAAAGCAAATTTGATTTATATGTTACGTACTAGTGGACCCGTGCGTGAAGAATTCACGCAATAACCTATACGTTTGCCTAATGCCTCTAGGCCGGTGCGGAATCTCCTTTTCTCTTATTTGCTTCTTAATTTTCTTCTTTTCTTCATCGATCCTTTGTCGTGCTGTAATCCTTAG
>LQNS02278087.1:713571-723675 GCA_001587735.2 Parhyale hawaiensis
AAGTACCGAAATTATGCAAGATCCCTTCGAATATTGTCCTAATCTTCTATCTAAATGGCATTTTTAAGCAATGTGTTTTAAATCGGTCATATTATCTATATAAAGTAAAGTTAAGTGAAGTAAAACAGCATCGAACGATTATAGCGCTTATCCTCTGTTATAAAATGTCATTTCAAGGCCTACATATATAGAAAAATATATAGCTAAATGTTGTGATACAAATAAAAATAAAGAAGAAGATAAAGATAAAAATTTATATGAAACATACCAAGTATTCATGAAATAATTTTCATACAATAATACCTTAAATTAATATAGTGGATATAGAAAAATAAACAAAGAAAAGTATATAATTAAACTGTAAATAACAAAGGACATAATATGCAATCATAATATGCATTTCCTTATATGTTTGCTATACCAAATGTTCATAAAATAATTCTCATACAATAATAATACCTTAAATTAATTTAGTGGATATAGAAAAATAAACAAAGAAAAGTATACAATTAAACTGTAAAAAACAAAGGAAAAATATTCAATCATAGAGTGCCGGGGTGTAATCCAGAGGGCTGGGGTGTAAATCCCGGTGTCTAGAGGACCGGGGTGTAAGTCCCGGTGTCTCTTTAGGAATGGGCCTTTTGGTTCGTCTACTGCCGCCTATCTAATCTATGCATTTCCTAATATGTTTGTTATACCAAATATTCATGAAATAATTCTCATACAATAATAATACCTTAAATTCATATAGTTGATATAGAAAAATAAACAAAGAAAAGTATATAATTAAACTGTAAAAAACAAAGGAAAAAACTATAGAAAACTTTGATGGGTAACTGAACATTTTTGGTCTGCGGAACTCTCCGCTTCGCTCGCTCCGTTCCCCTTGCAGTGTGAAAGGCAAAGCGTTTCTGCATAGGAATACCAAAATATATTTAACACCGCTCCGCTTCGCTTCGCTCGCGCCGCGCCGCTTCGCTCTTGGTGTGAAAGCACCCTTAGAATGTATGATGAGCGCTGGGTTCATTGAGTAGCGTTAGGTTAGATGCAGAGTATTAAGTTAGTTCAGAAGAGTTAAACTAAATGACGAGCGCTACGTTACATAAGGCGCGTTAGATTGGATGGAGCAGTGTTGGATGATAGGTGTTAATTAGATAAGGTGTATCAGGTTACATGAAAAGCGTAAGGTTAGAAGTTCAATAAGGAGAGTCAGTTTGAATGAGGAGAGTTGGATTAGATAAGCAATGTAGGTTATATAACTTAAGGAGCCTTAGATCGGATTGAGCAGGTTAGCCCAGGTGCGCCAGGTTAGATGAGGTGCGTTAAGTTAAATGTGGAGCGTTAGGTTAGATTAAGAGCGCTACTTACATTAGATAGGGTGCACTAGGTTAGACGAAGAGCATTAGGTTATATGAAAATTAGATTGGAAAATGAGTCTTGCGTCAGATAAGGGTTGTTAGGTTAGACAGAACTGTCCTACATGATCAGTGTTCGGTTAGATAAGGTGCGTTAGTTTAGATGAGAGGAGACAGGTTGGACGATAGGTTAGATAAGAAGCGTTAGGTTAGAGTACTAGCGTTGGGTTAGATGAAGTAGGTTAAAGTGGATAAGAAGCGTTTAGTGATATGAAGTTCGTTAGGTTACATAAATGAGAAGCGTTAGGTTCATTAGGGTTGTTAGATTATATGAAAGGCGTTAGGTTAAATTAGGCTGAGCAAGTTAAATGAGGCGCGTTAGGTTTGAGGAGGAGCGTTAGGTTGAACGACATATTTTAAATTAGATTTCGATCCTTGGGTTTCATGAATGGCCTTAGATTAGACCATATGTGTTAGAGTTGACGGACTTGGATGGGGTACATGAGTTCGCCAGAGTCAAGCGACTGGCTGTAACTGATGCAGGGTGCGTAACGTTTGAAGAGCTACATTAGATGAAGTTTAGGTACATTGTCATAGCATAGCTTAGGTTGGTACATTTTAAAAAGTAAATACACTAGTCACTTGAGAAACTTCCACGGATCCTCTAGTCCATTTTATTTTTTTTGGGCAAAATTGTATTTCAGTCAGGTTGCTAATAATACACTCTCCTTTGTTTTTACTGTGCAAGATATAATATATTTAATAATTCTATAGTCTTGTACCTCACGGAATGCTAAAGTTTGGCTTCTTTTCTTGCGATGGAAGAATGAATATAAAGCGCGAATTTCCTCCTGTGGCAAACAACGCGGAAGGAGATATGTTAGGCTCAAACTTTGGTTCGCCCAACTTTGATTATCAGCGCAAAATTCGGCAGTGCCTTGCAGGACGAAATCTAGCGACACCTTTCGCTGAGGCGCCTAAACTTTCCGCAATTCGAACTCCACCGCAGAGAAGTCAGCTTCAGAGCAGAACAGTGAAACGGAATAAGATTTCGCCTACATTATGGAAATATTACGTGCGCATAACTACATTTGTGTAGAATATAGATCATGAGTGCTGTGTATGCGAGTCTGAGTGTATGTCTACAGAGTTTAGATTACGGTTGAGGTGAGGGAAATTTATTTCGTGCGTACACATTACATATCTATATGATTTAGGGTGCAAATTATGTTGCTAAATATGGTGCACATTACTGGTTTTATGTAGAGTGAAGATTTCGGTAGTCACGTAGAGTAGAGATTATGGGTACTGTACAGCGAGTAGATTACGGTTGTACAGCAGTGGCCAGAATATAAGGGAATGAACAGTAACAAATCTTCAAATATCCCTTACTAGAGAAATATTTTGCGTATACATTTATAAAATTTTCACAAAATATACTTGGAACATATATATGAACTACATAGAATGATTGCACATTTATCTCTAACTGCAAATAAATATCCAATTTAAAACAAAAAAAAATGTGCATTTTACTTTTTTGCCAAAAATTTCGAAAAACTGCGGAATTATCCTGATCAATGAAATAATATACTCTTGAAGTAAATTTTTAAACAGCTTATTAAACTGTCTTGAGCTATACAAGACAACATTCAAATATTTTAAAAAGTATTTTCAAACAATTTGGCAGCAACAACACGTAATGTTTTGACTCATGAAAAAAAAATATGTAGTCAGTTGCTGAAACTGTTGGCATCGTAAGACGGACAAAAAATATTATTTATCGTGTTATCAGTAGATTTTAGACTGGTAGGACACCTAAACCAAAAACCGGTCGGCCTTCAACGTGTGAAGACGTGAGGTTATCTGCATTACCAGCATGATGCCACTACTTGTCGTAAACCTATATAAGGGAGGCGCACCAGTGATCTGGAGCTCATTCCCCGCTTGACCTCGCTCAATACGGTCTTGCGTTAAAGCGTTGCATTGTATCAGCAACCTCATATTAGCAATAGTGACTACTGAAGTAACACTAATTGTCTTCTTCTCCTGCACATCACCTTGTCATCTGGCCAAGAACCAACACCGCTGCAGAAGAAGATTCCCACCACCAGCTATAGTGCTTACAGGTGCTGTGAAGACTGAGTACCTCAGATAGCTGTGGTCATATTGTGAGCCTTCCCAAGTTTTTATGCTCACAAACGACTTCTAGCAGGAAGATCGATTGCATGTAAGAATATCAATCGAAAACCGTTGCGAGACAGCTATAAGAATTTCTCGTCAATTTTGTGCGCAAACGGTAGAGGCAATCTAATACTAAGAATCACCGTCGTGTGCTTATATATTTATATTTTTCTTTGTTTTTATAGGTTTCGTATCACGCTCTTAACGAAATAGGTTGACAAAAATTAGCTCTGGGCTTCCTGGTTTCAACAGTGTATTCATCTTCTTGAAGACTGTGGTCATCCTGCTAGGCTTCGTAGAAAACTGATAGGTAGAAAATATTCCAGGTTGCAGATGATGGCACTCAGTTCTGGTCTTTCTTTGACTACGTTGAAGTCCACTCGATGTAAAAGGAGACGGCTTCTCTAAACAATCTCGTCCATTGTGATGTGAATTCTTTTCTCAGATTTACTTCATCCAAACTTCAGCTGATACTCTTATTTTGTTAAATATTGAAGCCACTGGTGAGATATTCTTGAGCGGTCAGCAGGCGCGTAAAGACCACGATGATTTCTCGGCAGTAAATTGTTTTCCCCACTTATTTTGTGTTTTTCTTCAACAGAACAAGTTTTCTTTTGAGGAAAAAAATTTCCGAGTCTGAGTTATATGCCACCCTTGAATATCTTGGGTACGAAGCTCCGTATTTATTAAAAGCAATATCGACTGAGGGCAGAAAACGTCGCTTTTTTGTGTATCACCGAAAGAAGCTGGGTGTTGTTCAGCCTTGCACGCTTATCTGTACGGCTCCCTAATTCAAGTTGGCAGTTGCGCAACATCCTACACAAGGAAGTTAATCAGAGCCTTACATGTAAAGAAGGGAGCTCATTCGCCTACCCTAAATAGGTAATAATCTGAGAAATCATAAATTACGTGTCCCGTCAACACGCGGTACTACCTAAACACGCAGCTCCCTTTTATAGATGTAAGGCTCTGCCCTAATATCTTTGCGATGATGCCACAGGCAACACAAGACGGGTCTTCACAAATTCTACACTGTCATTATTGACAGCGGGCACTCTAGTGTCTAAGAAAACTATTTCTCGTAGGTTAAATAAACAAAAAAAAATCTTAACTTGGATTTCAGCCTGCCAACCTTTGGTTTCAAAGAAAAGTAAAAAAGTCCTCCTTTACTTCGCCAGAGAGCATATTGAATGAACAGATGAACAACGGAATATAATTCATTTCAGTGATGAAGCTAGCTCGTTCGGATCTGAAGGCAAGGTGCAGGTAAGACCTAGAAATGGTGAGAGCTTATCTCCTCAGTTTGTAAAGAATAGAGTGATGCTTAAAGATACAAGTCTAATGGTGCTGTAGGTGATTTCTTCAGTAGGAGTTAGTCCCATTGTTTGTTCAAATGGAAATGTCAATACCAGTGTCTATAAAGAACTTCTTTGCCAACATGCACGTCTCACTTATGCAACTGTACTATCGAATCCCCAATTTTATTGCAAGGTAAGACACCTTGCAACGGACTAAATAAATAACAGGTTTCTCTAAGAAGAACGAATGACTGTAAGGAACTGGCCACCACCGAGTCCGAACTTAAATCCCGCAGAGAAAGTCTAAAGATTATCGGAGAATAAGATCAGAGCAAAAAGCCCCAAAATCTAGATGATTTATGGCGTTTTCTGAAGGGAGATTGGGAAATGATCAGTTGCAACTTTTGTAGAAAAGAATTAGCTTGTATGTTCGAAGAAGCAGTAATGTTATCCAATGTAAAGACACGTTCACTAAGTGTTGAATCTTTATTAGCGATCTTTATAATTAAATTCCAATGATTAATTATGTAACTAGTATAAGGATTTCCAATATGATCATTAACTTTTGTCCAGAGTGAAATGTGCAGTATAGTAGTTTGGGGTAAAAACGGGACACGAGCTTCTAGAGGTCATTACAGAACAGTAAAAAAAATTAGAAAAAAAAAAATTTGACGACCTCTGAATATGCGTGATAGTATGCCCAAAACCTCCTCTTTCCAATGGTACAAACAGTTTCCCGATACCTCTAACCGTTTTTGAGTGACAGCCTAAAATACTGACTTTCCCGTTTTTACCCATGTCCCGTTTTTACCCCAAACTACTATATTCGTTTTTAATTTTTTTTTTTTTTCAGCGTAGAAGATAAACGCAAAATTCTTATATGTAATGATGTTACGATGATGTTACTCTGCTGGCTGTTTGCGATAAGCCTAGAGATAGGTTAGAGGTTTCAGAATGCATTCAGTATGATTTAGAAGTGATTGATTCCTGGTGTTCTAGGTGGAAGATTAGGCTAAATGCGGGCACGACTAAGACCATGCTCGTGTCCACACACGTACAGCGAGAGCTCCTTTTCCTGCACTCATACTGAATGGTGCGTCACTTCCTGTGGTTAATGTCTTGGAAATCTTCGGTGTCAATTTTGATCTAAAGTTGACGTTTGAGCCCCACATTCGTTCGGTTGCCTCACGTGCATCACAGAAAATCGGTCTTATGAGGCGTGCTTGGAAGGTGTTTGACTCGGTAGAACTGACACGTCGCTGCTTCAATTGTTATGTCCTCCCTCTTTTGGAATATTGCTTCGTAGTATGGGGTTCTGCTGCCGATTTTCATCGGTGTTTTCTTGACAAAGTGGTTAGTCGATGAGCATTCATGCTGGATGGGGTTGTGCCTTGTGATTTGGCGTATCGTCGCAGAGTTGGTGTGGTCTGCTTTTTGTGTAAAAATTTATACCCTAGTCATCCACTGTTTGATTTTCTTCCGGAGCCCTTTGGTATACTCGGTGTACTGGTGTTCTTCACGATTTTCCTTGGAACCTTTACGATGCCTTACGGGCCAGTATTCTCGTTCGTTTTTCCATTGTGTGTGAATATTTTTTAATGGTGTTCATGGCTCTGTTTTAACTAGTGCGGGTATTGGCAGCTTTAAACGATCTGTACACAGAGCTATTCTGTTATCCCGGATCTTCTCTTTGTTTTTTCGTGTTTATTTCTTCACTCGCTGGGGTGGTTGAGTGGGGGTCTGTCAACCTCATGGAGTTTCTCAGTTCCCACGTCGCCAGTCTGGTGTGATTTAGTAACAATAATGCTGTCATTTTTGATTTCCAGCTAACTCAAGAATTTTTCCATTTTTTCACATCTCAGTCAACCCCACTTTACTGCTTCTTTCGTGAGAAGAAACGTAGCATGTACATATTATGCCCTTTAACAAGTAAACAATATTATTCCCGGAATGTGTGCGCTGAATGACTTCTAGAGTGCTTATATACTGAATACCTGGGACAAGAAACTGTGGTACTAGGACCACCAATATCGAGGACTAGGAGAATACAGCCATCGAAGCAAAACAGAATGGAAATAAGTAGGGATCTGCTCCCTTTCTTGCAGGCCACGACAAGTTAGACATTGAGGCTAAAAATAATGTGATTAGGGTTCCTCTTTTTCTTCCGTGGCTACGAGCTGCCTCTGTTATATAGAGAACTGTAATTTTCTGTATAACATATGAGCGAACAGACGAATAAATGAAGAAACGGACCGGTGGATCATTACCAAAGTTTAAGGGGGCCTTTCAAAATTTTTCTATTTTTTTTACTTCTGAACCAATTTTTTTGAAATTTGCACATAAGATGTAGAACATAAAATAAAAAGATTTTGTTCAGGTAACTTTTTCAGTTTAGGCCTTAGTTTTTTTCAGGAAATGAGATTTTTATTTTATTTTTCTTTTTTTATAAATAATAAAAAGAACGTAAGTCGATAAGTTTTATGCTACACTAAAAACAGAGACATTTTGGAATCCTTGAAAGATTCCCTACAAAACTAAGAAGAGATTTTTTTCAATTTCCTTTTAGTTTTCTATTGACATGAGACTATAGAAGGGTTACCGAAGAATTCATAAAATATGTAAATTTCCTTGATATTTCATTTAATAAAAAAAAAAAACAGAAGAAAATTGAGAAAAATGTCTTCATAACTTTGTAGGGAATCTTTTAAGGATTCCGAAACTGTCTTTGTTGTTAATGTTACGTTCTTTTTTATTACTTACTTACGTTCTTTTTTATTCTGAAAAATAAAATTTTTCAGGACGGCAAATTTTATGTTTTTGGGGATGAATTTTTTTTGAAAAATGCGCTGTTTGCAGTGGAAATGCACTTGACATGTTTTATCTATAGTACATTTCAACCAACAAATACCTTACATTCGTTATTCACAAATAAAAATATCAAATAGCTATGTATTAGATGAATAAATAATGGAAAAGTCAATTTTTGACCCCTCCGGACCCCCTTTGCCCCCCTTTTTTGGGGATTCTAGTGCTGCTGGCCCCCTAAAAATTTTTGACGTTATAGCCCCATACCTGAGGACACTTTTTGAGCATAAAACAAAAATTGAAAATTTGAACATTTTCCGTGAAAAGGCCCCCTTAATCGTCTGTTGCTCGTGACATTCCTAAGAGTTCCAGCAAGTATCATAAACATCGGCCCATAACTTTCTGAGTTAAGTGGCTAACTGAAAGACCAATAAGCAATCCCTGGTAAAACCTAAACTCCTTGGCGAGGTAATAATTTTAAAGGCATGCATTGTAAGAGTACTTTGATCGAAGGCAATATTAAAATTTTCAATATAGGTGGTCATTGCCGTCAGTATTCAATGAATGCTCAACGATAGGTTGCAGCTTAGTTTTCACCAACTACGAATACAAGTGAGCATAAAAGACGGATTTCAACACTAACTAATTAGTCGCTGCTATACATTAAGCAGGTACTTACTTTGTGCAGCCGCTAGCATCTTCACCGTGCGGTGAAAGAGCAAATTTGCCCATCTTCACCGGTAGGTCCGCGCATCAACCTGCACAGACATCGACGAAGTAAGCAACACTTTTATGATGACAGTTTACAGCTTCTCCTTTACACGCGTAAACAAAAGGCGGCCCCATAAAAGTTTAATATTCTCTACAGGCACGCGACGAATACGCCGGGGCCCATTCACGGGAATTTCAGCTATAACTTTCCCTGATAATATCACCTTTATCCCCTTTTAAGACCATGCACTATGCGCACCGTAATTCCTACAATCGAGTAAATAAAACTACAGTCCGTCATAAAACCTTGATCATATGTTGCAGAGATAGCCGGGCTACATCACTTGTTTGGTCGCGAGAAACCATTCGCTGCCTGCAACTGTACACGTGGGATGCGAATATGAGCGATAAGAGAGCGCGACGCTCCACAAATTGTTAGAAAATTGCGGCTCGTCCACACGCTTGACTGCGAAATTGCTTCAGTCGGCGCTCAGTTCAGAAGCAGACAATATGCAAGGTGGTGTCGGCAGCAGTCTGTGTTTTATGGCACAGCGACGACCATCATCGCACTCGCCCCATGACACTCGCTTGCAAGCTTTAGAAATTGATTATGATTTGCCGCAACCCGAAGATGAAGTGCGGTGCGCAGAGAAGTCAAAAGTTGTACAGTAGTGCATCGTGTCCAGTTACTGCAACCTGTGTACGTTTGTGAGCTCTGATGGTTAGCTCTAAGCTCTATTGTGCACGTTATTCTGTGCAGTGTTGTATTAAATCGAACATGAACTCTATCAATTCTTTTCAGCTGTTTATTTATCTTGTTGTATCAACAACAAAACTCTGACTCATATATACCCAATATATATAAAATATTCATAGCTCTATGGCTCAGCTTTTGGTTAAAGAACTATAAGTGAGCTGTCAGTTAGGAATCGCTAAGCAATTTGCTAAAGACCACAAGATACATGAAAGTCAAAACCTTCCAAGTTGGCTTGACGACAAGTAAAGAAATTATATTTAATTTCTTCCAATCTACATAGCGAACTCAAACAAAATATAAACTGTTCCTGAAGACGCAAGGAAGCCATCTATTTCAAATAAAAACGCGTATTTGAGCTCGTATGAAAGTTCATTTTTATGAACATGTGTTAAATAATGAGTTTTCAATAAATAGTTGAATAAGCAAAGGGTATAATAGCCCTTGTTTAGAACAATGAAGCTAATTCAACTGATTTTGCCCTCATATCAACAGGAAGCGAAAACATTTTGTTGAAGAGTTTGATTAAATATCCAAGAAATATCCTGGTAATTCAACTTATTTTATCTATAAAATCTCATCTGGTACAATCGTGAACGCTGCTTGACGTTTGGACTGGTCAATTTTATAGATATTATAAGACTTCTACTGACTTACATCTATTACAGAGAGGCCCAGTAATAATGAGTCTGAAGAGGTCTATTAATATCTATCGAAATTGCTTATCTTATAATCTGTAGGTTGAAAGCTCGATGAGTAGTATAGAAAACGAGGCTACCAGCACAACCGTTCCACTTACGCGTTCGCTGCAGATGGAACGCTTATCTTGATACTGTCGTTTTTCTATACTACTAGAGTGCATTTATTACTTGGTACATCTAATATATCAAATCAAACAGCGGTTGATTCAACCGCTGCCAAGACGTGATCTCAGATATTTCAGTCACCCCTCTATTCTATAGAAAACAAGTCGTAAGCGAAAGAAGAAAATATTTTT
>LQNS02278087.1:740989-760764 GCA_001587735.2 Parhyale hawaiensis
TATATAAAAAACTAAGGCCTAAATGGAAAAAGTTACACGAATAAAAAGTGCTTTTTTTTTAATTTTACATATTATGTGTAAATTTCAGTAAGATCGGACCACTAATAAAGAAAATTCCAAAATCTGTAAACGATCCCCTTAACGCAAGATTTCCAGCGATGGAGGCTGTGTTTCGTAGATATTATTTTTCACACGGTGGTCCTACAAGAAAAAAAAGCACATGGTGTGAGATCAGGACTCCAGGGAGGCCATCAGCATCAAATCCAAATGTCATAACTAGAGCCCGAATTTATTGCGCTCATAATATTGCACTTATAGCTCCTAAAAATTGCACTTATTGCACCTAAAAATTGCTCTTATTGCACCTAAACATTGCACTTATTGCGCCTAAACATTGCACTTATTGCACCTAAACATTGCACGTATTGCACCTAAGCAATAGGAGTTGAGGAAATGGGAAACAAAAGGCAAATATAGCAAAAAATTGAAAGGACCAAAAAGAAAGTCGGATAGCAAACGGTAATAGCATGTCAGCCGATCAACGGACACCCATTCCAGTTCCAAATACGAATTATCAGTAGGTATACATTGCGCTTGTGATAATTGACAATTCTTCCCAATGGCGAGAATGATTCTTGCAAATATCCCGCTTTAGCTGTTCTCGTGATGCTTCCCCCAAACGAAAAAGGTTATAATAATTTATTAGTCAAACTTTGAGAGGCGCTCACTTCAATTATATTTTCACCCCAATAAATACAGAGAAAAATAATTGATAAGGGAATCAATTGTCATGGCATTTGAATTCTTGTGACACGTGGCAGTGATAATAAGTACCATGAGTTTACACGTCTTTCATCGTAACGCGTTCAATCACGAAATGGAACACGAGCTGTGTGGCAACTGTTTTCTTTTTGTCTGTCCACACGTAGAAGTGTGCTTCATTCACATAAATGACGCTGCGCGTTCAGTTATGGTATCATTTCTTGACATTTTTGCTTATATTTCGCATCGGTTTGAAGCCACATTTGTCCCCCATAATCTTATAGACTGATTTAGATAGGAATAGCCTAATTTCAAAATAGTTATAGCCTGATAAACCGACAGAAGAGAACTCAGCACAGAGCAATCAGTTGGACTACCAAATCAAAGATGGTGTCCGTGTTCTTACAACATTTTCAGGTTTTCTTGTGTTCTTCTCTTAAACGGGAGTACTGTGCAGTGATTCTGATCATTAAAGTGAACATAAAAAAGATGTTTTGCCGACGTGTCCATGATCTGTGAACGCTGCAGAGGAAAAATTTAGCATTTATAAGTTCTGTTTACTGAACTTGAATGACGCAGTGCGTTAAAAAAAGAAGGGCATGTTTGTTTCTTCAATCTACAGCGCTTGCCGCAGCTGTTTCTCTCAAATCAACGCGCCGCGTCCATCAGTTTGAGTGAACGTGTTACAATGAGGGACACGTGAACATGGTCTAATATATTGCATTTATAACTCTCATTGCAGTTATTGCACTCATTGTTGTTATTGCACTTAGTGCAGTTCTTGCACTTACGCCGGAAACTGCAATAAATCCGGACTCTAGTCATAACTCCATGCCCAAATGCTGTTTGCCATAAGTATGTACCAAGTAGCTTCAGTATGCTAGTGCACCATCTTGTTGTTGCTCGTCGTCATTGTTAGAGTCCACCAATGTCAGCTGGGGAGGTGGCTCCGGAGGGGGCCTATGCCGAGGGTGTAGAAGGTCGAAGAGATGAAGAGAAGCAAGAAAACATGGAACCTCCTAGCGAGTCCAGCCAAAGACTACTCACTGGAAGATCAGTGGGGTGATTGGGACATGAGAAGAGGTGACGAAAAGTCTTTACACCCAGTCCACAGAGCTGACAGGATGAATCATCGATCACTCCTACTCGGAACTTATAATCCGCTAAGACCGAACAGTAACCAGAGTTTAGCTTGGAGAGGGTGGATCGGAACGATCTGGGAGAAGAAACTCCTCCGCACAGAGACAGCAGGGCCCAGAACTCTACTAAGGAATATGCAGCGGCTGAAGTTACGACAGCAGAGAAGTCTAATGAACTCAGGGCAGTGCGGTATTGTTGGAGGGGGAGGGGGTAACCCATTCGCAAGAATAGGAGCATTATCCACTTCAAATTTTGATTGTAGAGTATGATAAATACGGCAAGGACTGAAAGAGGCCGTGATAGTACTATGAGCAGGATGATAAACCGGCGATGCGCTGAGGATATACTGTCTTGACAGCAACCCAAGACTGTCACCAACTGGTACGGTTGAAGTCTCCTGGTGGAAGTGCTGACACGAAGTCATGCGGTGGGATCCAGTGACTATGCGTAGGGCTGCATTCTGCACTGCCTACAGCTTGCTCGAGGCAGTTTTTGAGACATTAGGAAACCAACCGGTGCTGCGTAAAGCATGACGATTCTAGCGATGGCCCGATATGTCAGTAATAAGATCTCTTGCTGTTGCCCTCATCTTGCGCTCGCCAGTGCGGAGAAAATCAACTAGCGGGAGCAGCATCTGCCGCGAATATAATTCGTGTGAGCGGTAAGATTATGGCGTGCGTCAAACAAAACGCCCAAGATTTTTCGATTGCTCTTCGTGGTATGATCCGACGCACCCATCTTGATTGCTGAGTCCAACCTGGATCGATGATGGTCTGACGTAAACAGAGTGGAATGAGTCTTGGAGTCAGAGACAATCAGAGCTCTTTCTCCGGCCCAGGTTTCGATTGTCAAAACATGAACTGACAGGATCCGCTCTGCCTCCGGAACCAGAGTAGGAGAAAAAAGGAAGTCGTCTGCGAAATAAGAGGTGACGTCACCAATCTGGAGGATATCGCTGACGTATAAGTTAAAAAGAGCCGCGAAATCACCGAGCCTTGGGGAGCTCCAGCATGCATGGGGTGGAAACTCGACCTTTTGCTCGCCCATAGGCAGGAGGGGCAGCTCCCTCGTAGGTAGGTAAAGATAAATTTAATGAGGATATTAGGTCGGCCTGAGCGCGTGATCTTAGATAGCAGGTGGCGGTGGGAGATCGTATCAAAGGCCATAGAGAAATCTAGTGTTAAAGGTATCGACAGAGTAGGGGCTTATATTGGTTAAACCCTTGTACAAGGTGTTCCACTAAGGAAAGAAGAGCCGAGGTGGTCGACCACTTAGGGCGGAACCCATGTCGAGAGTCTGATACCTCCAAGGACTCCGCAAGAAGTGGAAGGAGCAAGCACTCCAGGATCTCAACAGCTGGACAAAGCAGGGATATCGGATGGTAAAAGTTACTGTAGGAGAGTGGTTTGCCAGGCTTAGGGACGGAAATACCGTAGGTGGCCATCCAAACGCTCGCCAGGTTTGCGTGCGCCAAGGAAAGGTAAGGTTGAAAAGAGTGGTCAAGAACAGGAGACCTTGGGAGCCAATGTGCTTAATGTGTAGGTGATAAGTCCGTCGAGCTCCATAGCCAAGGAGTTGCTCGAGGCTCGGACGGTGGTTTTTGCTTGCTAGGGGTAAGAAACTCTGGGTAGTGGTTCAGAGGCAACTTATAAATTCTACTCTTAAGAGCCCGGAGGTGGATGTGGTGCTGAGCCCACGTCCATGAACTGCTTGCAGAAACGGGTGGCTAACTCACGAGCAGATGAAAGCTGAGTGCCATTGAAAGTAATTGGTTGGTAAGGGGCGGCAGATTTCGATAGATCCGACAAACTACAGAGAAGACTCCATAGTCGGAAAAGGTAGAATCTATGATTGCACCTTTCTACTGCGTTGATCCATGCTTTCCGGGCACATGCCGACAAGACATTCGTGGTGCGCGCTTCGAGGTCAGGCAGGGTGGGGGGATTGGCGTCATGAGTTAGAAGCTCTTCCCGCTCCTGAATTAGCACTTTGGCCTCGTCCAAGAGAGCAGGCATCAAAGATTACCGGCATCCCGCCGAGATACACCGCTTCGAGGCCATAAGTATAGTACTTCTGATGGATTTTTCCCCCTGTGCACAAGAGGTGGGGAGAGGCAACTCTCGAAAGGTTTGTTCGGTGAGCTCAGTGAACCTGTCGCAATTGGCCTTGCTATAGGTGATCACCGTTTTCCGGGGTATAGGGGAGGAGGTGAAAGGTGATCAAGAAAAATCGTAATAGGTAAGTGGTCTGAGTTTTGCTTGATGCAAGTTGACTATGTGGCCGACGGAACCAGATGAGCTGAGATGATTGATAAGGTGACTTTCTTGCATGAACCATGTGTTAATGAACCAATAACCGTGGGCTTCTTGTACTTATAGATTTATCAAATCATCCAACATTTGGGAGTTGCCTTCGCCTCTAAGAGTTCCAATATAGACAAAAAGTCCAAATACCTCCCATTACCTCAAACTCCTATTCCATCAGGAAGCTTCTCTCCTTGCAGGCTGATCTCGAATATGTTTTCTTTGGCTTATTGCGAGACCCGTGCTCAGGGTTTTGAGTATTTGCCCATCCACCTTCGTGAGCACTGCTTCGTCAATTAGAACTAATCCTTCGCAGAACCTGAGTGCATGTCGCTAAAATCAAATGCAAAATGTTGTTCTTTCGTAATTTTTTCTTAGTAATTGATAGTAGGCTTCCATTTTGGCAAAAAAAAAAAAAAATGTTGCAAGTACACCTCCTTCCTCTGTTTTCTGTTGAAACTACTGGTTGATGAACCACTTTTGCTGCTGCGTACAAAATAATGTGGATTTTCTCTAACAAATCTTCTAAAGATTCCGTACTCATGCAACATTGAGTTTTTTGCGTTCTTTTTCCACCATCGTTTCCTTTGTATCTATTCGAAGTAGAGCCGTAGCCACTGAATTCAATAGTGCGTGGCAATTTTAGAGAAGTAACGAGTTACGGTAACTACCACGAATATCATGTAACTGTGCCCATTACTGCTTGCATGGAGCTAAGAATGTTGCACTTGAAGCTAGGAACGGGAACGACTGGTGAAGAGGACCAACTGTCAGCCAATTTTCGCTTAACACGACCACCGGTTAAAACCTCTAGCCACATCATGCGACCTATTCTCCCGGAACCGAATCAAACGCCATGTATTATACACAATGTAGCTTTTACTGTAACTGAGGACAGAGTTCCGTTTATGCGGAAAATTTATTATTATCATTGTTATTATTTTCATTATTATTATATTGCTAATAATTTAGGTATGAAACAGTCCAAAAATATTCATTTTATTAATTTGTTTAAATGTTTTATGTTGGGAGGCATTTATATACGTTAAAGTAGGCCACTCTGTATTTACACACACAAATTTTCTAGACTGATACTATTTAAAATGCTGGAGCATATTCGAAACTCAGCTGATGTGAAAGTTATAGAATTTAAAAATCTGAGATATTCTCATTTAAAAAGAATACCAGATAGACCAGCGGTCCGTGGTTCCGTGCACTGTGGAGATAATTGGCTGCTGGTTCTCCTTTTCATCGCTAATTGCGACCCAACGGAAGAAACCCAGCATCGCGACTCAGCATTCACGAGGTGATACGAATATTGTCACCTGGACTTCGTCAAAAGACACACAAGGTGCAAAGGGAACAAAGTAAAGTTTTTGTCAATAACTGGCGTTATCATCGCCTCTATTCGCTAACTCGATTACCTTTAATGATTAGAATCAGAAATATGGAAAGTCCGCCTCTTTAGAACATATAAATAATTGTCATATGCTGATTTATCTCAGTACCTGCAAACAAGAGAATTTAACATTAGCCGAGAAAGGGAACTTATTTGCCAATACATTAGCTTAAACTTCCCTAAAGTTATTAATTTTGTTTTTAATGATCAGTCGGATATAGTAACCAAAACATTAGGTCCCTATTTACGTAAACAGATTAAGAGGAATCGAGTGTGTTACTAAAAATTGCGCTTAATATGCAGGTGCAGTAAAGGCAAAGTCAACTTGGACTGCACCCTCCAATGGGAACCCACAAGCACTGGTTCGTGCGGCAGAGGCATAAGCACAGCTGCAACCGACGACGGGCTACTAAGAACTATGGCGCATCTACCGGAAGGTTCAACGACCCGCAACCCCCGACTTACCCTAAGGAAAGTACATCCACGATAGCTATGCTCACCAAGTAGGCTTTGCTGATTCAGCTCGTCGTAAGATATGGCAAAGATCGGTCACCTGGCATGGGGATCGCTCCAGGGACTTTCAGCACAATTATGCAGCACGCAAGGTCCGCTGCTACCGTCGGTATGAAAACTATTTACTGCCAGGTACTTGACTAACAGAAACTCGACAGAAACTCTTAGATACCAATCTACCTTGGCGTCTAAATTTTGCTCAATCGTTTCTGAAAAAAAAAAATGTTCGATTCGTTGAAGACATTGTTGTTGGCGATGAGGCCGCGTTTCATTTAAACAGCAAAGTTAATAGCCCTACTGTTCGCAGATATGCACCCAAGAACAATCCGCCTATACCTCTCACTACGATGTTGAAATATTTGAGAGATAGTTTACTTGTGGATGGGAATTTGTTGGAACGGATGTGTCCTGGGTCTATTTTATTACAACAGCAATTTAGATTGACTGAGATACCTTGAGCTAATAAATAATAGGATAGTTCCAAGACTAAAAAAAAACATGCAGATAAAATCAATAAAAAGTGGTGGAGGCAGGATGGCGCTCCTGCTCAAAGAACTATTGCTGTAAGGGAAACACTCAATGAGCTATTCGGCGATCGCTTTATCTCAGTAAATCATCGTATTGAGTGTCCACCCGGGTCCCGCCATTTGACTCCCTGTTTTTTTTTTTTTTTTTTCCTATGGGCACACTTAAAAAGTGAAGTTTATAATTCCCACCAAGAGACATCGACGACCTCAAGCAAAGAATTGAACAGGAAGTTAATTTGCTTCGTGAAGATAATGCTCTGCTAAGAAGAGCTATGAATGAAAGGAGAAAAAGAATGCAACTGTGCGTTGAAAGAAATGGAGGGTACGCCCAAGGGAACTACAAATTAGAGCACAATTTTAAGTTTTTCCTTTAGTTTGAAATTTTATTGGTTTCTTATAACTAATAAACTATTAAATGTTATTGAAAATGTTTTTTAGCACTATCAAATTTGTACTTGAACAAGTTTACGCAAACATATTTTCAGTGTCTCTTGCTAAAAATAATACTGTAAGAATACGCTTTCGTATTTTTTTAGAAAATTTTCAACGTAGATAAAAAAGGTTGATAAACAACATGCATTTTTTTTTTAATTTTTGCAACTTCAATCGTATTTGAATTATAATTATCCGAAATTGGGTTAACTTTTATAGTGAGACTATTTATGTACTTAAATCTTCAGCGAAAACATTATCGCCGCTCTTCACTCAGCTCGCAAGCGATGAAAAGTTATGAAGGAATATGTAAGTTTCCTAAACTTATTTCCACCCAGTCAAAATGTCAAGTTTGTAAAACCGTCTGTAGACGGAACGGTATGAAAAATTGAAAATCCACTGTATAAGAAAATGCAGTTAGTTGGTTGCTTGCTCCCCAGCTTGGCTGCTTGCTGGTTTGGTTGGTCCGTCTCTCCACTTAGGGATTTGGATGGGAGAATATTGATCTTCAGAATATAAGAAGATGACGTGGTAAGAAATTCGAGTCCTAAATTACTTTAGCTAATATTGTTTCCGGAACATGCCAGAGCTACTGTATGAACTGGAGCCCGCTCTGCCTAGAAAAGCAATTAGGTACTATTTAGTATACTGTTGAGAGTGATAGAGGTACGAGAGGCTCAATCTTGGATGGAGATTTCGTTTTTATCGCGCATAATCCATTTCCCTTTTCTTCCTTAGCTGAATATCTTTGTGGCAATTGTTACGTCTCGCTGAGTAGGGCCACAGCCCGGGACCCGTTGGGTCGTCATCACGATCGTCTTTACTTTCGCTTAAGACAGATGTTATTCAGCTGGTCATAGACCATGCACAAGTTGACCGTCCGTTCCTGCCCGTACTGGTCACCATCAGCAGCTTCTTTGATTCTCCAAAGAATATTCAGCACCCAGCCTCTAAGCAAAGTCAATTTACATGTTACGTATTCCAGTTGGATTTTCTGTAGCAACTTTGAATTTAACGTGCAGCCGAGCTCAGGTTTAACTGCCGTATAAGAGACACAAACGAGTTAGATCTTCAATCCTCGATTTTTTTTCTATATTAAAGTGGAGAAACTGTGTGCAAACAAGACACAAGTAATAAACTAGAGCACTCTGAGAGCGCATACCTCCGCCAAGTGAGGCAACGGTAACAAAGAATTCAAGTTGACTCTGAAACTATAATTTTCTTTGTATAAGCTCCAAAATATGATCATTTGTGCCTTCTAATAGTAATAATAGCTTGTACTATTTTCTTAAAGATCTGTTCATAAGTTTTGAGTTATACTGTTAACAAACGTAATGACAAACATGAGTCAAACATACAAACGAACAAACCGATCTGCACCAAAATTTACTCATTTATGTCTTTTACCATTACTGACAAATCCTATAAATTTCATATAGATTCATTCATTTTTTTTTTTTTTGAGTTATTGTGCTAACAAGCCTAAAATTATGAACAGTGACAAACGAACGAACGAACAAACGGATGATTACCAAAATTTAGTCATTTACTCTTTGTTATATACCTAACAACTCATGTTAATTTCATCAAAATCCATTCATGACTTGAGTTATGGCATTGAGAACAATGAGGCAGACAAACAAACAAACGGATGAACATATCTTCACCAAAAGTTAATCATCTGTTCCTTCTAACATACCTAGCAATCCTTGTAAATTTCATCCAAATCGGTTCATAACTTTTTGAGCTATCTTGGTGACAGACAGACAGACAAACGGACAGACAGACAAACACGACCAAAACATAAGCTCCTTGGCGAAGGTAATAATAAAAACTACTAATACCGACCAGGAGAATAAAATTTCAAATCTTTCGAGCACCAAGGAGCTTCAATACAAAAGAGGGAGCCAGTAACCTCGTCTGTGGAGCTCAAGAGTCGCGTATATCTGCAGCCAATCGCGTATGCACCAATCGCATCAGTACATCTGTTTCTCTGCTGCTCCCCTGTAAAACTCCCTGCTCCCCAGTCACTTCCACCAATAAGATTCATGAACACGTCTCACAGCCATGCAAGATCTGGTTGACTAGCTGGCGAGTCTGTAAATGGGGCGCAGGGCTCCCTCCTCCTCTATTGAAGCTCCTTGCTCCTGAACGATGACATAGGTTGTATGGGGACTCTAAAATTCCCCAGGCTGCGCCTGCACCATTGACGCTTGAACTTCTTTCTATCTTAAAGCGAAGAAGCTGTGTGCAAACAAACTCGACACAAGTAAATAAATAAACGAGCAAGGTTCACAGAGTTTTCCACAATACACTATGTAATAAAACATAGATGTTGCTCGCTTGCTAAAATTCCCCGAGTTTTAGTAGGATATCATTGGGCCAACCCTGAAAATAGCCAGGCTCATGACAGGTGTGCCAGTTTTTTAGTTTGTGTCAGCCAATCGCTGTTTCTAATAACAATCGAAAAAAAAAGATGCACGCGCTGAGAAGTGAACACATATTGGAGTTTGATGAATAAGCCCAATTACCGTCGCAAGACATACGTTCGTACATTAAGAACACTATAGCTTCCATTACTTCATGTAGATTTATCGCAGCTCCACAGATCAGATTACCGCCATTGGCATAGCAAGTTTGCAATTATCTCTATTGACTGCAGCGAAGTAGCGCCTCACGGCTGTCCGAGGTGATCGTGCCGAGCGTCTCATTGATTCCCTAGCAATAACTGCCATTATTCATGTTCTCTTATAGTGGCAGAAACATTATCTTTTTGGGAGCGTTTAATTGATAAAAGCACCAGTAATTGATACGGAGAGTCTCTTACCTAACTAAACGATGCACATAACGCAGTATTACGAAAGCAAACACTTTTCTCTTGCCCAACAAATATTCCTCAGTATTATAGCAGCCGCAACACTTGGCTCCAGGCGTGAACAGGCAGACATGTGAAGCACCTGTACAGCGCCACGCAAACTTCCAACAGAAGGCATAACTTCACACCTACACAATTTTTTCTCATTGCTCTTCGCGAAGTCTTCGAGAAGATAACGGATACTTGGCATATCTCGAGTTCTTCTAACACACTATGCACGCGCATTAAGAGTAATTACTTAGTAAATAGATTACATAGCAAAGACAAACGAATGTTTCTCCATTTTTTTTCTCCCTCTCTCTAGGGGCAAGCTGTGTGGTATACGAGCAACTCGTAAGGAGAACCAGCCATCGCCATTGCTCTCAATCAATCGTGTTAATGGCCATTATCTTCTCCATTAAGCAGACAAAAACACGAAATAAAATTTGCTTGCCGGTAGAAGCAATGGCTGTCATCTGTCACGGGCATCAAACCTTTATGTCGTCTTATTCTTCACTCTAACTCCTTGTTAACGTCCGTCCTACTCGTACGATAGCCATAGCAGACACATTAGGAGCCAGCAGGTGCAACAAACGTTTTGTTTTGATTGGTCATAACAGATGCAGCCCTGCCGTCACTAATGTAGCAGCACAGCCCGGATGCGAGCTCGCTCTTCATACCTCAGGCCAGGTTCTTGTTAGTGATAATTCAAAAGGCTTGGCGCTTCAAAGCCTTTCATCACAGGCGTGCGTTAGGATCTTCCTCAGTTCCAATAGAGCTGGCATGCACATGCACATTCCTCATTTGTTCTGAAATGATAGAGTGTCAGACCTTCGTCGTCCAATTGGCGAGAAACCTGGTCTGTAGATTGAATTTATGCCGCCCGAGGTGCTCCTCAATTCAGGCAATTTTCATGGTATCGCTAGCAGAGCAGTCTTTGATGAGATCCGCCAATTTGGTCTACGGTGTCGAGCTTTTTACTTTGGACACAATCTTGTCGTGGCAGCGTAAGCGTAGACCATCGTCGCTCGCCGTGATTAATTCCGTACCTCAAAAGCGTTCTTAAAACAAAGGTATACTCAGTGACTGATGATGGATTAGAAATATTAACTGCTATTAGGAGGTACCGTAAACGGGAAGGTTCAAAGCTTTGACTCGGTAGTATCTCTTACGATACAGAGGGTCTGTGGCAGTAGCAGTAACACCGAATTATGATCGAACACAAACGGTACCAAAGAATTGAAAAGTAGTGTCACCGAAAGCCACTAGACATTCTGGCCTTGAGGTTACACCAAATACATGAACTGTACATACCGTATACTACCCACAACTTTTATAAGCAGGTTTCACAAAATGTATGTTCCAGTATACGCTGTAGCTTCTGTAAGACTGAATTATCTTTTACACAGACCCTGCTTGCAGCTGCACCGATGCTACTGGAAGAGCACGACGAACAGATCGCTCATCTTTTGATGGACCAGGCAGAGAGGCAAGCTGACTGTCAAGCATCCCAGTGATACCGTAAAATTAGACACTGTGAAAAAGACAATATGTTAATATATTTATATATATATATATATACTAGCGGGGAAATTCCGCAGTTAATTAATGTTTTATTTTTTAAAATGCAATAAGCTAAACCTGTGCTTCTATAAGTTACCCCAGCTTCACCAAATACATCTCTTCTAACATAATCTACTTCATTTAAACTGACGCCAGTCACTTAACCTTAACGAACTCCGTCTCCGTAACATAAATCGTCTAACCTAAATTACGTGGTCAGTCCCAACACAGGATATTTCATCCTAATTTTTTATTTCCTAATTTAACGTACCTCATCTAACTTTATCTAATTTGACCATTCATAGAAAAAGGGTATGGAATTTCTTACAGGCTACTTTACAGAACAGATTTATTGTCATGAAGCGTGAAAACTCCACGGTATACTAACGTCGTGCGTCAAAAGAAAATGCACTGTAAATACAAGTTTTGAGCATATTCTTCATATAATCTTCTTAGTTTCGCTAAACATGATTGCAATAGATGCAAAAAAAAGGAAATCTCACACGTCGGAGGTATTACTATTATTTTCCATTCATTGTTATACATAACACCCACCTGTTTTAAGCTCTGCTTTCGTAGTTTTTAGTTATTCCTATCTTTTGCAACTAACTTTTCTAATTTTTCATCCATACAGCTAATATTTTGCAATTGCTACTGCAGGGCCCGTGGCTAATCCACGGTAGCCCATTGTTATTCTATCCACTTGATGTGATTCCTAAAAGACCAACATATAGCAGACTTGGCCTATTTCCTTAATAAATTCTATTGTCTTTTCTCATTTCCTGAAACACCACACTTTCGTTTCACAAAATGCTTTACAATGTAACTTTTCAAAACTGCCCAGTGTGTTCTCTCATGCCTTTTTCTGACTACATATTTTGCTTTATGAAAAATGTCACGAAATACCTGCAAGGTGAATATTATACAGCTGACTAAATACAATAGAAACTAGAACGCCTCTTGGTGTAAGACCATCACCCGCGGTGGGGGCAAATTCAACGAAGTCATTTATATGATATCCAGCTAATCCTAATTTCTCATGTGGATGCTGTGTCCAACAAGGCGAGCGCTACGTCCTTACTATATAAACTCCTTAATAAAAACAAGAAAACAGAACGCCTCGTGGCTTAAGACGATCTGTCACGGTGGAGGCAAATTTGCCCCGGTGGAGAAAAGCTCAAAGCCGTTACTTTTTATGGCCAGCTAGGTCTAGTTTTTTGGTATAGGTAACTTCTAGGTTAACCCACTAATCTCTTTGCAAAAAATTATGAACATTGCTCAACTCCTTCGACCACTTTTGGGTGGACAGACAAATATGGAACAATAACAATATACAAATATATGACTAGAACGTCTCGTGGCGTAAGACAATCACTCGCGATGGGAGAAAATTTTATCGCCGTCATTTTTGATGCCCATCTAAACCTGGTTTTCGGGCATGGGTCACATTGAAGACAGCTCAGCAAACTCCCTGCAAAAAATCATGAACATAGCTCCACTCCTTCTTCCTGTTTTTGGGTGGGAGAATAAATTTCATCGCCGTCAAGTTTTTATGGCCAGCTATTCCCACTTTTTTGGTATGGGTTAGATCGAGGGCAACCCAATAGACTCCCTGCAAAAAATATGAACATTGCTCAACTCCTTGGACCACTTATTTGATGCACAGACAAGTATATTTAAATCTGCAACGATAGCATTATGCCGCCACGGTAGCAGCATGCTTCCGTTCTCAGCTCTAACACTTTGTATCGCTCGTTCGATGCCCCGTGAGGCACACGAGCTCTTTGATCTTGGTGTGCTGACTCGGCAGTTGTGTGTGCATGCACGGCGCCGTGGCGGAACTGCTTTCCTCAGAGATGAGGGGGGTGGGGGGGTCTCGGGTTATTTGTTCCTTCCGTCAAATTGGCGCCTTAGTTCGTAACCCGAGGGCAACTGCGACTACACTTGCTCATCTGGGGCCAGTGGGCCTATACCCGCAGCACAAACCAGTGCATGTGGGTTTCCCAGGTGAGGGTGTGGTCTAAGTTGACTTTACCTTTACCCTCTCTTACTTCATTTTCGGGTGATAATCAGTAGGTATGGCACTGGTAAATTTTACCTCAGGAGTGTGTCGCGATCACGCCAAATCTGCCCAAATCTGCTGACTGAAAAAGATTGTGAGAACGCCATCTAGCGACGATCGGAGTAAGCTCAAAATTGTAAAATTCCGTTTAATTTGAAATTTCTCATTGAAAGTTCCAAGGAACAGATCATATTTACTTACTGTGGTGTAAGGTGTTTATTTGTTACGTTATTTGAATGAATTTAGTGCTTTTTTTTATTAAAAATAAACGTTTGTGCTCGGTGACCTACATCGCCGTAACCCATGTAGCAGTCGTCATTTGAACTATGATTGCGACACGAGTTGTGACTGGCTAGGTCACCGGTGTTATGCGGTGTAGCACCGGTAATCCAAAAAATGCTGACTACAACACACCCCGGTCTTCATTTCGAAAAATGTTAAATTATTTTCAGGAAATGTAAAAAGCTGAAGAGCGACTTGCAATTTGAATTTTTAATTCGCTAATACAGAAAAAAATATTGTGCGGACGAATGGACGGATGGAACCACAATGAGCATAGTATGATAGGTGTATTATATGTTTAAATATTTACATAATATATTGAAACAACATAATAAACACAGTTGTCTATTCGTAGGGATGATGATCAGAGCGGACTTATCTTTGAGGCTAAACAGGCTGCTTTTCGAGCTTGGTGGCGTTCACGGGACCAAGTTTTTTGAAAAAAACGTACGAGACGCAGGACTGAGGCAAAACTCGTTTATGATACAGCGCAGTATCGCCAGAGGTACTGTTCCTGGGAGTCTCTAATCAGAATCGGTTATCCACATGGTTGGTGGAGGAGTTGAATGGTTCAGTCTTCGGTGTTGAGCCGTCGTTACCGCCCATTGCAGTCATTTTGATGACTAGCAGGAATGTGCTGCCGTTGCTCAAGGATGTCACTCTGAGCCTCGTTTGACTTCTTTGGCATTCAACGCTAGCATTACACGGGCGTTTCTTGACGACCTTAATCCATATAATGGCCTGGACCCTTCTCGCATTTTTCCTGTATTTTATTAAAAACATGCTGGCATGCTCCCCTAAATTTGAGTGATGTTTCGACGCTTAAGTTCATTTGAAAATTTCCTCTTTATCGTAGTACCGGGAATATCAATCCTCTTCCCAAAGAGCCAGTGCCGCCAAACGTCCCCAGGTATCGCCTCATAACATCAACGCTCATTTTGTAGAAAGTGTTTTAGAATTACTGGCTCATACGTAGGGTCGCTTCACTGAGGTTGCTTTACTGCTGCCTGCTGGTCCGCTTACGAACAGAAAGGGATTGGGTTACAGTGACGCTTTGTTGTCTGTGTCCCACCATTTACATGCAGTCGATTCTGGACCATCTTTCTGAGGTACACCGTGTTCAGTTGGATTTTAGTGCTGCGTATTACCCCAGAATCCTCCTCTGATAATAGATGGCACCGTGTATCAGAGGACTAGCTCTGGGGAAGTGCGTTGTTTCCTCTTTGATGAAAAACTTAAATTTGAAGTGCATATTAGACTTCCCGTGTAACTGGGCTCGAGTGAGCTGTTGTTCTGAGCAAGATGAATGTTGAATTCGGTGACGGGGACGAAGTTTGCCGATTTTTTACGCATTCCTGCTGCCTTTGTTGGCATATTCTGCTGCATCCAGTCACTTGCCTTTGCTGGGCATATTTTTCGTTCAGCCAGTGGACTGCTAGCTGAGAGTGATGGGCTAAATCTGTCCTATAAGAGGAGGGTGGCCTTCCTTTGTATTTTATTAAGGTGTACAACAACGAGAGACATAGGTTATATTTTTATATTCCTGCTGTCAAGATCTTTAAGAGAAACCCAAGAGCTGCGGCTATGCCCACACATTTACATTGGAGACTGTTGTGTAGTGAACTTACCAGTTCAGTCAGTAATATCTACTCTGATCTATTTTGACCTGGTATTCGTTTCCAGGATTCGTGCCCGGCTGCATATGGTAGATCTACAGTCGTTTATAGGTCAGATGTTACCGTAATAGTTTTTGATGGATTTTTTCCAAACAGCGTCTTGGGCTTAATGGTGTTACGTTAAGCGCCATTTGGATTGCATTACCTGCACAAGAGGTCAGGAGATATAATTTTAATAAACTTCATATTATTACATATATGTATCTTCCCTGCCACGTTCTTAACGAAATATGAGGAAAATAGGCCAGGTTACAGATTTTCAAATCATGCTGCGTTTTGTCGGAGATCGATGGGTGAAAATAAAACCAAGTTGCAGAAGATGACCCGCGTTGCAGACCTAAAATCCCTATACCTACAACTTAATGCACTTGTTGCTCAGACACCGTTGAAATCCAGATAAATTACGTGACTGATCAACGAAGCCCAGGACAGGCGATTTTTTACTATGCAGTAGCCGCAGAGTTATTTTTCCTAGCTTGCTTTCTTCCTTTGACGAAGCAGTATCTGCTTGAGTCCAAAAACTTCGATGTACTGAATTTATACCATACCGTAGACAGGCTATACAGTGGAGAATATAATTAAATTCAGTGATGCTTCGCTGTATGTTATTTTAAATTTATGATTATTATTTTTTTTTTTTTTTTGCATGCCATCTAAGGGAAGAGGAATATACTGCTCAGATGGACCGAAACAAGGAGGAGTCCTATCATATGACAATTTATGTTGGCCGTTATAGCGTATCCTTCAGCAGCATTCAGTAACGAAAACATGATCAATGAGAAAAGGTTATTGCATATTGCTTGCGGTCATTTTTAACTGTGCGGGCACTCTAATCTACACATAATACGATTCTGCACGCGGTCCCATATGTAAGCCCGTTCGTCCATTTGTCCGCACGTTGCGCTTTCAAGAGTAGACCGGGGTATATTCAACTTGCAAGAAGCCCTGATTTTGGCTGGAATGAATTTCAACCATAGCTGTGCATGTTTTGATTCTTCAGAAAGTAAATACAGTAAGTACACTTGCAATTTCTGCGGTTGGCGCTAGTCGGTTATTATTATTTATTTGTCCATTATTTTCTTTTATGCATATCTGCCGCGCACTGCACTTGCATACACCGTATTCCTACTGATAACCAAAAATAAGCATCTTGGATTCGGTCTAAGATTTCCCTGCCACCTCAAGCTACGAAGAAACAAACAAACAAATCTCATTTATTATCTCGTATACAGGGTACAATGGATACACCTATCGAGGTTTTCTTTTTGCCGTAATTCTAGAATTTTGACGATCCAGTAGTGTAAAGAGCAGGAGAAGCAGTCCGTGCTGAGAGTCAATTTAGGATCCCTCATCATGCATCGCCTGGCCTATCGGTGCTGGAGTGCTCCACGCAGTGTAAATCCGTAGCGTGCGTCCGGGGAATCGAACCCGGGCCTCCGTTGATGCGATGCCGAACCGTTGTCACTTCACCACCGAGAAAGTCATTAAATCAGTCTAACTTTAATTTTCAATTAACTAACCTTACAAGAGCCACCTCGATGCCGTCTGAAGTGACGACTCGAAGGAAAGCAACGACAGCAGCACTGTCTGTGCAGTGCAGGACCTTGAGCCACACTAGAAATTATGCTCCTGAATAGACGATGGTTTTGTAACTGTTCAGTAATTTTTTTCGTTCTTAGGTGTTAACTAGGCTAGGCATTAATTTAAGCAAATTGGCGGGGTTTCTGTTGATACCTGAAATTAAAAATTCGTTTCAACTAAAGCCATGTCAGGTACACAATATCATTCATATATGTATTATGTTAAATCACGGCTGTATGAATGAACAATGCAAGGAGATAAAAAAAATCTATGGCGTCATTATTGAAAGCCTGGTACCCTTATGCTGGGCTCCATCGAAGCAACAAGCGACGTGCGACGCAACAAATTTGTTGCATGAAAAACTGAGCATCGGGTACAGCAATCCACTATCCCCACCGACGCAACCCAGAGCGTCTGACAAACCCTATTGCTCATAGGCGCCATGTCTACCGCAAAAATTGTATTGCATCGCTTTGTATCACTGCGGTTCCGGCCTGATAAACGTTGTATTCTCTTTAAATTTTAGCAGCAGATTTAATAAAGTGTTAGAACTCCTTCAAAATTGAATTATGACACATTTTTTTGTCAAATTATTTAAATCTTAATCTGAGTAAGCACGTAGCGATAGAATTTTTGTGAAGTATCATAACCGGGAGCATGAATACGGGGATATCAACGCAATCATAAGTATTTGTAGTCACCAGTCACTGCATAGGGAATGGTTCCGAAGACATGGCGTGTCAGCTTAGAATCTTTTGATTACTTAGAATATGGTCACGTTCAATGTGTCTAAAGCTTGTAGGTTTCCTATCTACCAAAAAGAAAATAAAAGACAGGGTACAATTTCCCCGCATTAGGCTGTATTTTCAGTCTTTTCTGTACAAAGCACCAGCTCTGCAAAGCAAGCAGCACAGAGACAAAATAAAACTTCACATTCCCTTTGATCAAAGTTTGATAAAGATATCAGGACAATATTTCACTGTTCAAAGAGCAATGAAGACTCGGAGCGCTCGCGCCAAATGAGACGCGAAGAAGGTTCTCATTTTTCTCATATCACAGGATTTTGCTCCCAATCCGAGAGCCTCTAGGCGTCACCTGCAGCTTTTTATTGGGACCACCAAACCAGCCAGTAGCAAAAAGGGCAGAAAAACTTGAAAAGAAGCAGCAAAATGAGGCAAGTGCTTCTCTCGGACGAATCGGCAAAACATTGGAAGGACTTGTGATGTCGGCATTAGCTCTACTTCCCTGATACTCTGCCGAGGAATGCCTTCATTTCTGAGAGAAATGTTCCATCAGAAGGCTGGAGGCGGCAGTTTTCCATGGTAGCCGTTAGATGATATACAGTAATTTCTGCGCTCCCAGTTTTTCTCGGCGACTAGCAAGACAGCCAAGGAAGAAATTATGCCAATTTCGCTGGACCTTGCAAGGAATTTCCATGGATTGCACAATACTTTCCGGTATGGCTACAACAGTTTTACGATCTTTTTATTGCCCTAACGCATGTAACTTTGAATGGCAAGCAAATCTCTTGACCTCCCTGCAATCGGAGCAGAGGGGGGAGATATTGTGCTATCGCAAAACTCATGGTTGTACAGCTTTCGTTTCACTAATGAAAGATCAGGCCAGCAGGGATGCGACCTATAATACAGCAAAACCTATACTAGGAACAAGAGCGGTAAAATGCTCAATCTCAAAACTATTGTCTTCATTTTTAACGGCGGAACCCTCTAGTGATATTAATAGCGTTGTTACTTCGTTCATTCGTTCGTTTCTTTGTGTGTTACGCTCTTCTGGGACCCGTGAAGAAAATTGGAACGAAAAGTTTTAAGGCTCAGCAGCTGTCATTGTTCAAATAGCTTGGAAAAAAGTCTACAAAATCTTCAAAATAATGTGAATCAGGCAGTAGTATAAAGCTAACGTAGATATCTATGATACGGCGGGGATCACTAATCGGATGCAAGAAGGTAAGGTTTTTCTAATAATTATTTTTTTATGCATCTGAGCTGTTCTTTGACAGCGAGTTAGAAGCTGCATCATTGTTTGCCGTTACCGTGGGAATGCCACCATGATAAAGATTTCGTAATCAAGCTTCTTTTTCATGGATATCGATGACGAGGTGGCAGAAGAAGGCTGAAGTGAAATCCTTATCCCTTTACTATCTGAATGCATTTACTATACTACGACGTTGGATATCTTGGCGGTCCTCTTCCCTTCTGATGGAATTCAGAAGGTAATAATTAGACCATATCGCAGAAAGCTAAGTTTGGAATACGGTACTTATCGTTAATGACAATGAAATGCAGTTCTTGCTCTTCCAGCTTCTCTTGCCGTTCCCGTTGAGCCTGACATTCATTATTTTTCTCTGCATCGAAATTATATTTTCTGTTGGTTTATGATGTATACATTTGGCAGAAAATCAGTGAAGCGTAGAGGAACCGATTTTATTTTCGGTGTAGTAGACGTGGTAATTCTACAGTTGCGAGAATAATAAAGGGACAAAAATAAAAAAAAATCATATCTCAAAAACTGTAAAAGGTTCAACGCTGAAATTTTAACACAAAAGAGGTATTAGAATCTACTATATAATAATTCACGTCGTGTTTTTATTTATTTATTTATTTATTTATTTATTTATTTATTTATATCTTTCCTGTCACGCTCTATGGGAATAAGATAGGAGA
>LQNS02278087.1:772138-798185 GCA_001587735.2 Parhyale hawaiensis
ATATCTCTAAGCTCCGCATGTCAGCGGCTCTTGAACGTGCTTGCGTGCATTCAAGATCGTTTCTTGGGCAGGGACTCTTCCCCCCCCCCCCCCTTTTTCTCTCTCTCTCTCTCTTTTCTCCTGTCCTGTATATCCTACTAACATAATGTCAATAGCTCATAGAGTGCCGGGGCGTATGTTCCAGTGTCTCTATGGGAATGGGCCGCCTATCTAATCTAATCTAATACCATATAATGTTTTGGGTGCACTTCTTCCAATATACACCTCCATTAAGACAATGAACTTAACCAGTCAACTTCAGCACTTGGTATTTCTATTCTACATTTCGACGAATTCAGTTTCATTAGATTTTTTTTTTTTTCATACATTCAAAACAAAAGTACTTGTGATCCTCATCAGTTGTAGGTGTTTGATATCTCCCGCTATGAATCATAGAGACTGCTCATCACGCATCAAGTCAACGACTCACAGAGTTTCCATCAGTTAAAAAATATATTAGGGTTAAAATGCGTTTGTTGAGAGACAAAAAACAATAGTTGGCACAGCTAAGGATAGAACTGAAATCGGCCTCAAACAAATTTATTTTGTCTAATAAATTTTACTATTAACTTCTAAGCTATGCGCCATGTTCAAATCATATGTTTGGCGCTAAGATTCATAAATGGGCCCAAGGTACGAATTTTAGAGAGTAATATTGCACAACACTGAGGTGCAGCAACAGCTTAGGATAAATCCAGGTTTCCAAATTACAAACTCGATAATTGGACAACCGAGTCATTTTCACGATTGCATAAAGTTCGTGCAGACGTGCAGTACTACAGATCAATGTAAAAATAGCTCATTCCGGGGAACAACAGCGCGTGCCAGTTGCTCACCTCATCGGATGGCTATGCAACCGGTACTCGTACTCGTCCTTTCTAAAGTACTCAGCCGCTGCAAGTAAGGGGCAATCGAACGGAGTACAATCAGAGTACCCGCCCTGCTGTAATCTGATGCCCTTATACTTGGTGAGTCACGATGGCAGCGTTTCACGTCCGTGCTTCAACTGCTGCTACGCAGCAAAAGACTGTTAAGTTTGAAGATGCGTCATTTCTTAATTTTTCAGCTTTTTCACTCGTCAGTGCCAATGGAAAAATAATATTGTACTGCCGCAGCAAAACGTAATACCTGCAGACTGTTGAAAAACATCATAATAATTGTCATTCTGAGGGAAGAAAAACGGCGAGCTCACAATGGAGCAAGCATTCAAAGATAAAAGTTTCCCGGGTTTAAGTAAACGCGTGCTTACACTGCCACCAAATTTCACAGCAGCCAAAGATGAAGCTAACTTAGCTAATCATGCCTGCTAATGGGTAGATGGACTAGTAGCATGGTGCTGCATGAGTACGGAAGTCAAAGAGCTTAGCGTTTAACTGAAAGTTCATACGATATTTTTAGCTTAGTGCGGCTTGCAGTAGCGGTGACAAATTAACTTACTAGCAATATACTCATACTTCTTGTTTGAAAACCTTCAACGCTTTTGAAGCAGAATTGCAATGCTCGATTGCAGCCAAGAAATGGCAACTACTGTTAAAGTTCTGCCAGAAGACCCATATGATACAAGGAACAACACCGAGCGTATGTTTCTTAGCTTCCAGTCGAAAACTCACGCTCGCTGCAGCTTCAATGCCACTCTTGAAATTCAGAGGTAGCCGAAGTCGACCTAAAGGGGCGGTATAACCAATGATCAAATCACACGTAAGGTGAAGCCATCTATTGTTCCAGACACTGGAAGGTTTAAGCCCGCGTACTGAAAAGATTAAGCGAGACTCGGGTTCTCCATAAACATGCGCGCTCCAAATGGCTTTTTGCACTTAGCCATGCAAAATATCGAGCGTCGCCGAACGATTGAGAATTGTTTGAAAGGTGAGAATGGAAATTTGCAATAAATTTTCAGTAGCCTTTCAATTATGGGCGTTTAGATACAGAGGGATTGATTCAAGTTTTAACTTACCGTACAAACGGGTCATTTGCTCAGTTATGCTTATATAGTGGAAGCAGGTGAATTCGTGGTCCTTCTTGAATAGACTTAATGCAATGGCAACTAGAGCACTCTGAGAGCGCATGCCTCCGTCAAGCAAGGCAACTGTAACGAACATTCAAACTGGTTCTTAAACTATGATTTCCTTTCTATCAACACCAAAATCTAATCAATTGTGCCGTTTGACATTTATAACAACTTCTGTAATATTCTGGAAGATCCGTTCATAACTTTTCGAATTATGGTGCTAACAACCATTCTGACAAGCGTTACTCAATGACACAAACATATAAACCGATTATCACCAAAATTTAATCATTTGTGTCTTCCCACATTACTTACAATTCCTGGAAATTTCATAAAGATCGCTCACAACTTTTTGAGTTATTTTGATAAAAAGTTTTAAAATCACACACAAAGACAAACAAACGAATAGACAGATCGCCAAAAAATTTGGTTATTGACTTTTCGTGATATACCTAGCAACTTATGTAAATTTCATGGAAATCCGTTAGTAACTTTTTGAGCCATGACATTAGGAAAAAAGAGACAGCCAAACTAACAAATTAACTGATGAACGGATCTTTACGAAAAGTTATTCACCTGTTCCTCCTTACATAGCTAACAAACCTAGTACATTTCATTAAGATCCGTTCATAGCTTTTTGAGTTATTTTGGAAACAGACAGGCAGACAAACAGCCAAACTCGATGAAAGAATAATTTCTTTAGCGGAAATAATTATTAGCTATAATAACTTATGACTCATATTTCGTGCAACTAAATCTTGTTGTTATTCAGTACATGAATTTGCTCCGGACTAAATCCTGAACAACGTGTCGGATAGATAAGCCAACCGGGGTAGTGAGCGGTCAGCAAACTATGTTTTATTATATAGTGAACCGTGGACCTCGCACATAAGTCTTCTTATGTTCAATACGCTACGCATATATCGAATTTTACTTTTCTTTTTGCTGTGTCATGCCAGAAAAATTTCAAAAAATGGAAAACGCTACGACTTAATATCTTCCCAAATTCACCTTCAATGTGTCTGAAATCATTTGTAAATTTCTTACCCAGACAACAATGTCTAGCTTTAGGCCGTTTCATACACTGGTTATCTTTATTTGTTAATGGAAACTAGATAAAACCTGGGGAAATTCCACGATTCAAAAGCACCATTCTTCAGTGATATTTCAGACCCCTGATTTTCGCCTATCTAATACTGTGATTAACTCGGGGAAATTATTACTCCCTGGTAAGCATTGTCCCACAGTGGTGATGCCCTCGGACTCGTATCATTCATATGAAGGGTGAAAAAGTTCGAATTGAGGCAGTGAATCTTCTACCTAATACCTGCGTGAAAAATTGCTAAAACAATAAAAAATGTTTTTTCTTTATCCTTTGTAACACAGGCACACATATGGAATTGTACACAGGAGACAGCTTAATACTAAAGATGCATTAGATACTAAGACCAGGTAATACTATCATTGTTAACTACACTGCATTGTGGCCCATTGTTTGGCCCCTGCTTGGAAATAGTATGCGCTGCCATCGGCTATACATGTTAGATAGTTTGTAACCAGGCCCGTTATTGTAGCATAATCCACGCATCCAACATTAGAACAGTAGGGGTCTATGACGATGCACTGCTATCTTTGCAAGGGTCTACAACGATCAGTTATAGGGAACCTTTGTCCTTGATACTGCTACAGCTCTCGAATTTCTTCCTATCTTATTCCCACAGAGCTTGACAAAAACTGTAAGTTTATTTGATGAATAAATAAATAAAAACACAACGTGATTTATTGTATAGTACTGATCTCCATAATTAGAGGGTTACGCTGCTGTGACTGATGAAATTGGCCAGTCTGTTGTTGTGTAGTTTTCGCATCGAACATAAAGCAGAAAAATGATGGGCTACTGATCAGTATTGACGGGTCCCGTAAAATAGTGCGAAAAAATCAGATCCGCCTACAATAACATTGAAAAGTGTAAGATTATGCAGGACCAAATTGTCTGTAAACTGAGGGAAATAGAGCTGAGAAAAGGTGTGCAAATATACACGAAAATAATGCAAGAAATACCGTTATATTTCTATATCTTTATAAAGACACAAGTGCGACTTCTTTGCTGACAGAACAATTGCGTAATTCAATGCACAGGTGAAATTAGAATATGGTACTAGGAAAGGTTAGACGAGGCTTAACGCAGACGGGCCGCGATAGGGTTTAGCGCTGAACTTTAGTTCAGGCGGGGTGGGTTAAGTTAGAAGCGCTACTTTAAGTATAACTTACGTAAATGCAAATATTAATTGACTGTGGAAATGCCAAGGGTCCCGCTAATCTATATTATAATTCTACTACAGACTCCATCTGTACGTCGGTCCATCCGTCCATGTGTTTGCACGCTAGGCTTTTCAGTTATAGATAGGGAGAACTTCAACTTCCAAGAAGCTCTTATTTTCGCTGGAAGGAAGATCAACCATAGCATGCCTTCTTTTCGCTTCTTGAAAAAAAAAAAATCCAGTCAGGTCCGAAGCGAAAACATGAAGTTTATTTCACCCGTATCACATCTCCCGCTTTTCATTTGTTAGGCTATATTATTTTTACTTTACTGGTGACGCACGACGTTCTTAATACAGCCAGATGCATAGTTAGGATAGGCTTTGAGAGCCCAAGGCGGGTATTAATTTTTGAACATCTTCACTACGTTATTTTATGAAATGAAGGTGAATCGGCCAAAAATAACAATGACCTCTTAAGAACGGAGGGTTACGCTGCTGTGACTGAAGAAAATGGCAGAGTTTGTTGATATATAGTTATTGCATCAAAGAAGAAAGAATGATGGGCTACTGATCAATATCAGCAGGGGTCCCGTAATAGTGAGAAAAAATCGGATTCGCCAACGAAAAAATTGAAACGCGTGTGATTCTAAGTAGAGCCTAAAAAAAGGCGTGCAAATACATGCATAGGAGCACAATGCAAGAAGTATAGTCGTATTTCTATGTGTTTTTGAGACACAAGTGCGAATTCTTTGCTGGCAGCACATATCGGAGATTCGCCGGTGAAATCAGAACACCATAAGAGAGGTTAGGCGAAGTCTAAGGAGACGGTTAAGCGGATGACATTAGCTTAGACTAGGAGAGTTAAGTTAGAAGCGCTGCCTCTGGTCAAACTTTGTGAAAACATTAATTAACCGTGGCATTTCAACGGGTCTGGCTAGTATTGTATTATTCTTCCTGCACTGCTGGGAGTAGCGCCCAAGGATAGTGCAGATTGCTTTGTACTTACCGGGCCGTCGCCCGCACATGCACGCATGCGCTCTTAGCTTCCTTCTATGCTTGTACTCTGGCTGGTGTTGATTCCTTCCTTCCAGTCCCTAAGTCTTTAGGTGCTAATGTGCTGAGCCAATTTAGAAACGTCTTGTACACAACACTACATACTGTCCGCCTTTTTCTTTTTTCTATTCATTTTATTTCTGTCAGTCATACGCAAAAGAATGCGGAGGAATGTTTAAACGAAAATTGTAAGTCATTATAATGTGTTAAGAGCGTTTATTGTTCTGAAGTTTTGAAATATATTAGGGGGCGGGTGTGCTCATTAGCTGAGCATAAATTCTCTGAGTTACTTGTGACTTCAGAATCATTTATGCTCAGCTCTATGGTGAGATGTTCCTCGTGGAATTTTGTTTATTATGTGAAAATCCCTGCAAGCGCACGCGGTAGACACTGGAACTCTCTCGCTGGTCTCCACCACCAATACTCCCGCAGGTTTGGAAGCTCGCCTGGCACTTTGCTCGCGGGTCCGGCGGACCCGCTCTGCTCAGCGTCCCTCAGCCAAATCCACATGCCAGTCTCCTGGATCCATGAAAGGTTTACCGATGCAGAATTAACGTTTCGGTACAAGAAGGTTTATGGCGTTACTTCTGCTTAAAACGGAGTCTATTCATGCGTCGAGCCTACCGTTCTGCTGGATGTGCGATGTACTCATGGTGGTCATCCGGAGTTAGAAGCACAGAAAGCTTCTGCTCTTAATGAACGTCGCTCTGAAATTCTGCGGGCCAGCTATTTAAGTTTAACTCGTTGGCAGAACTCTATCTCGCTACATGTCGGTGTCTTCGTCGTCACTGTATGGGTCGTCAGTGTGTCGATGTTGAGACTGAGGCTCTTGGACTCTGTACTCCGGGGCTAGACTGACCCTAAAGCCGATATGGAATCTCAGCCAGCTCACTTACTACCTACTAGCGAAGACCCGTGAAAATTTTTCACAGAACAGAAAGGCCATTCTTCTTTTACGCCTGTGTGCGGAAATGGCACAATTTTAAAAATATATTCCATGTCAGACAGTACATCTATGTCTTGTGACCATATAGCTTAAAACAGACTCCTGGTCTCCTCACGAGATCATGTCGACGGTATCACTTTTTTCCTAATACAGAAAGCGTAACGAGCGGAAAAAAACGGGTGATGAGATGAACGAATATAGAAGATTGTGTACAAAATTTTAGGAAGTGGCAGACAATAATGAGAATCAATAGCTTGAGTACTCAAGAAGAGTTCTCTAAATTTTCTCTTCGAAGTTAACTAAATTTTTTCGAGAACCGAAGAGTCAAAGCTCTAGTTGAACTTCCTTTCTTCCCTCCAAGGTCAGCATCTTGCGAGTTGAATATTCCTCGATTTAAAACTGAAACCGAACGGGCACTGATGGGTAGATGGACAGGCGTTTGAATGGAACCACGAACAGAATAAAATTATGTTATATCGTAGATTTCATCATTCTAGTATTTTGTTTCAGTACCTGCTTAGAATTTAATTTGTTTAGGCAGGTGTGCTTTCGCCCTCTATATTAGCTTCTCTGCTGATTTTATGTTAGGAGCATCCATTTTTAAAAAAACCTTTTGCAGCTTTGACACCTAAAATTACTACCTTGAAAAATACTACTCCTAATCTACGGTAGCTAGGGAATATTTCTGACTACAAAGCTTCAGGACCATGGACTACCACATGGTCCTCAATAAAATATCCAGTAAGAGGTGTTCCCAATTGCAGTTATTTTGATAAATGAAACAATCGCTTCAACTTCACATGGTGCGTATGCTGCTCTTATCTATTGTGTCAGAGCTAAAATAAAATAATATTTGAGCTTGAAACAATGCATGCGGTAACTTGAACTTGCTAACCACAAGTGAGAATACATGGAATAACAACTCCTCCAGTCTTGACATTAAAATTGATTTTGGAAAATCAGAGGCCAAGAAATTAGGGGAGACAGGTAGCACATCAAGCTGATAACACATGCTGACTAAATGAGCTGTAGTCATGCTACACGCATTATTGTATGCACCGTAGCAAATGCGGGGGGTGGAGTGCTGCGAGCCGCCGATGTCATGTTCACCGTAGGGGTCGCATATAATCGCTGCTGCTGCTATCATCTACAGCGTCACCACACATCGATTGGCGCAGCTGACGCAGTTGCTCTCACTCCCACCAAATACTCTTTGCCTCATTGGATTAGAATATTATCTTAGTTGACGACAACCAGCAATTTGACCGATTAACGAAAGAAAGTCAATGGACATAGAGCATGCCAAGAACAGTGAAAGGAAATGAAGCTGTCCCGCGGAGCTTAGCATGGCTGTTGGCGGCACTTCCAAATAACAGGAAAAGTGAAGTGCAGTTGCTTTAGAAAGTAACGCCCTTAACTACGGCAGTGAAAAACTGAAGTAACACGACAACGCTAGCCCCGTCGGCCTTCACAATATCAAAGAGAACAACATATGTAATTCATGGTTGGTTAGCGATCGCTCTGAGGGTACCGTGCGTGAGGTGCCGCAACGCCAGCAAACAGTGCAACCTGCGCCGATGTTGGAGAGTAACGGCGCCTGTCCAAAGTGCCTAGGCAGAATATTTTTGTGCAACGCAGTTTTTGCCATTTCTAAATCAAAGTCCGTCATGCTCTTGCGTCAAAAGTGACTGAAAATATCAGAAAGATTTATTCAATAGTATATCTACACATACCGGACTCATTAATATTTTTTTAACGTCCTTAATTATTTAGGATAGTATTTTACGTTATTTCATTCGTTGTTTTTTTAGTCCAGCGAAACATCAATATAACGTGATTGAACCGCAGTAAATACTAATAAAAATCATACTTAAATACTGATTTCAATGATTAATGCTATTTCATTACCAGATATTACTCTAGGTTATACAGCCACCTGTCTGTGACCGTTGCCTTATATGGCTCTCGTGGGAGTCTACTACTACTGCTTCACAAGAAATTAATGCGAAAGGTCAAGTCACCTTCACAAGACACTCCAACAACAGGAAACTTGACTTGCAGATACCCCAAGTATGGCATGGAAGAGTGTACGGCTGCAGTCGACTACAGACTATCAAAGCTGGAGACACGGCGTCAGACTACCCTTCACGACTTATAAATGCTGGCGCTGCATCGTCAAGCGTCAAAGCTTCGATCCTAAATGGCCTGGAAATAGAAGGTGTGTCTCTGTAACGACGACCGAGGCAGCAGCCCTGATCATCGAACCACTGTGGTGAAGATGATGACAGTAAATTTACAACGTTGCTTTCCCAAACGTAAATGTGCACTGCATATCTCTTGCCAAGATTACAAGAAATCGGCGCATCGCTATGTACAGGCGCTCACCAGTTCCCAGCGAACATGAAGAGCGGAGTTTATTTTCCATGCAGTTTGTTGAGTCGCTGTAAGTTGATGATATTTATTATCATTATTGCTTATTTATCACATTGGCGCCTTCGCTTCGCTATGCTGAATGTAACCCCACATAAAATTATCCCGGATTGCGTACAATTCGCCCTTTTCGCTGTGATACCCTTATTTATCGTAATTCGTATTTAGTATTAGTTTTATCAATGATAAATAAATAAAGCAGGCAGTTTTATGGCTGCCATCTACTCGCTTATTAAATTAAGAGTTTACATAATATCGACCGTGATATTCATAATCCTGTCGCCCCTCTCCTGGTCATACACGCTTTGGGAATAATGTCTAACTCGATTACGAGTCTGAGCAGCATATCAGAGGTAGCTTTAATGAAGCTTTTTCGGTTTCAAGGAGTCTTTTCATCCTAAGACAACGCTTAAGACTGCAGCACTTGACAGTATACTGCAAACAACAGCTAGAAGAATGGACATGGGAATACACAGAAGTATTTATTTTCGCAGCAACAGAATCACAGCGATATTACTACTTACTTTAGCGCAATCCTCATAATTGTTCATGCGTTTGCATCCGCTCTTACAGTTGAGGGACCTGAAGAAGTAGTAGTTAATGTGTGTCGGCCCTGTTGCCGTGACACTAGCTATGCCAATTGGTACAATAATTGTGTCTGTAAATGTACAGCATATTGTGGGGAGAGCAAAAATGGCATGAAGCCGATAATTATCGTCTGACCATTTTATCAAGGCAGTCCGGCCGCGGTGAAATTCTCCCATAGCGCTGCAAATTCTATGGGTTTTTCTGAGATTTTGTTCGGTCCATATATTAGCCCCGCCAATTAGCTACCTGTATGTACAGAAAAATCTCAGAAATACCTATAGAATTGGCACCGCTATTGTGGAATTTTTACCACCACCGAACTACCTTCAGAAAATGGTCAGACTATAGCCCTTTGAGACATCAGTCTTTCGTGTCTGCTTTGCTTCCTTCCGATTTTATACTCTTATTGGTGTTACTTTCTTCGGTTCTTCCTCTTCTTTCCCCACTTTCTGTGTCGACGTCCGTTGATCCTGTGAAGGAACACCCTAGTGCATGGGTTTCGCTTTTTCGTCGAAATGCTGTCACATACTTCTTTCTCTGTTTTATCACCATTGTTGTGGAAACGGTTGCCTAAACTAGTCAGCACAATATAAACTAGAGTACCAAGCATTAAAAAACGACAGCAATAATTTTGTAATGAACCTTTTTTTGTTGTTCTTACTTCATGTACGCGTTTTGTTAGCAAAACTGGAGCACTCTGGGAGAGCATACTTCCGCCAAGCAAGCTAGCGGTAACGAAAAATTAAAATTGTCTCTGATACCATGATTTTTTTTTGTATCAACACCAACATTGATCGCTTGTGCCTTTTATTAATATTAACAGTGTCCGCAATTTCCTGGAAGATCCGTTCATGACTTTTTGCGTTAAGCTGCCAACAAACATTTTAACAAACATAAGTCAAACACACAAACGGACAAACCGATCATCACCAAAATTTAATCAATATGTCTTTTAACTTGACTAACAATTCCTAAAAATGTCATAAAGATTCATCCATAATTTTTGAGTAATTGCGTTAACAAACATCTTGAGAAACAATAGTCAAACACACGAGCGGACCTACCGGTCATCACCAAAATTCAACCAATATAACCAATTCAGCAATTCCTGAAAATTTCATAAAGATCCGTCTATAATTTTTTGAGTTATTGGCTAACAAACATAAATTTAAACGCATTGACAAACAAACAAATAGGTTATTGCAAAATTTGATCATTACTCTCTGCAATAAACCAAACAACTCTTGTAAAGTTCATGGAAATTCGTCCATTACTTTTCAAGTTATGTATGGCACGAAGAAAAAATAGGCGACAAACAAACAAATGGATGTATAGATGGTAACCAAAAGTTAATCATCTGTTTCTCCTAACATACCTAATAACCCATGTAAGTTTCGTCATCTTGATGACAGACAGAATAACAGGCAGACAGACGTACAGATACTAGATTAGATTAGATAGGCGGCAGTAGACGAACCAAGAGGCCCATTCCCAAAGAGACATCGGGACTAACACCCCGGCCTCTTTGAGCTATTGCCATTATGTTAGTATGATATAGAGGATTGGGGAAACGAGAGGAGAAAAAACGGTAGACGAAAGAGAAAACAGAGAAAGAGAAAATAAAAAAGAAAAACAGAGGGGGAGAAGAATCTCCGCCATGAATGCCCCCAAGCATGATCGATTGCCGCTGATATACGCAGCTTAAATATATAGATGGAGTGGAAGTGAGAAGAAGTCAGCATAAAATGGCCTGGGAAGCTTTGGGCGTTAAGTGTTTGCGACTCGTGGAAGAGGAGTTCCTAGCTGAGGAGGATATCTCTGCCAGTGTATGTCAAGACGATTTTTAAATGAGTTGACCGACTACGCAGAAACAACATCAGAAGGTAGTCTATTCCAAATACTGACTATGAAATAGGGACACTAGATGGGCAGACGGACAGACAGACAAACTAACCCGAAGAAAACATAACCTCCTTGGCGGATGTAATTATGCCTCATACCTATAGGCATGATCTTCCTACGAAGCATTGAAATAATGATTGTAATGCCATTATGAGTTTGAGAGAGCAAAATTTTCCTCCTGCAGGTAAAAGCCAGAATACCAGTTTTGGAATCTTGACCTAGTGGACGGTTATATCTTCAGGATTTGATCTCACGGCCTACCTGCTATGGTGCACCTCTGCAATGAAAATTGGGAGAGCAATTTACAAGAAGCCTGACATAAGAAAAACATTCTGGCGTAGAGTATTCTACTGTCACGTAGTATAAAAACATGAAAACCTTTCAGAACACTTGCCGAGAATATCTTGGCACCAACCTCACAAACAATGGTAATGTACAATTTCCTATGTTAAATTGACAATCAAGCATTCAGTGAACAAATCTGACCAAGTGCCAAGGCCACTTTTTTAGTGGATACGCTGGAAAAACATCCTTGTGGCGGAAAACGGAATTTTTCACTCTGCCAGATCAACAACAAAATGCCAGTTGCACAAAGCAACACAATTACTTCTTTAATACCAAATACCATCATGGTTCGCAAGACCCAGTTCTCTTCTTGTATTTTCTTAGAGATTCTTAAGGTACAATTCTTTATCTGGTAAACTGCAGCTCTTTGTGAACGCTAATGGAATGCAAAAAATTGTAGGATGAAGTCTTTCTCCTTTACTGTAGATATTTGCATTACCGTATAGCTTATTTGCAAGTTTAGGTTATGTGCATTTTATTTTATAGAAGATGTTTCTCAACATTGGAGTAAAGAGTTAGTGTGCTGAGGCTGCGCACGAGAGCTGGAGGAGGCGGTGTAACAGCTGTGTGCCACTTGGCTAACGGGAGCTTATTTGCCACTTCCTCAGGATTAACTGTAACAATATTCTTAGTTAAAGCCTTCCTGCCCAAAAATTCCAGAATTTGCCTCGACCAAATAAGATAGATGAAGCGTATGTGTATGCACTAGTGTGTAGAGCATATAGTGTGCAATACATGCATGGGAGATCGGAAAAGAAACATTGGGGAAGAAAAAGAACGAAGTCAGTGGGAATGATCAGTAAGAAAAACGAAAACAGCAAGTCTGCACCAAAAGGGAATCGTTCCGAAAATCTAACTAAATCTATGATACCGTACAAGATCCCTGAGCACAACTCGTCTTTACATAAGAGAGACAACTTCAACAATATGGACGGACCGCCCCATGACCCTCGGGCACAGTTCAAAGTGAGGCATCGCTAACATTGCGGCGAAATTGGATGCGATTTACGCATTTTGCTCACTAAGGTGTCACTTCATTTATTTCTTTCTTCTGGATGACAGAAATCAAAATTTACAGACGAACAATTCGACAGCTCCATCAATAGGTAAAGAACATAATTACTGATTGTAATACATATAATGACAGAGTGAGTTCAGGTGAAGCGGCGGCTGATGAAAACATCAATGGCTATCTAATATTACTTATATTAATTCTTAATTACTATCATACATTCTATGCTACTACTCAGCAGCTAGTCGGTTGGTGAAGTCGGTTACTACACTTTTCACAGAGGTTGTAAGAGGTACTTTATGCACGACACTGTAATATTTATTCCGGATTATAAAATTTCACAGTACGTGTAATTATTCCAAATGGTCTACCTCAGAGACGACTAGGTATAGATAGTACTGTTAGGCTTTTGTATTCTGTTTAATAGTGTTTATTCAAAAATTTGTGCCACATCATTTGATAGCTCAAATAATGCAGCTAGAAATGTAATGTATTAAGTTATTTGCATATATGTTGTCTATGACGAGAGCATCAAAACTGTCTCTACACAATACAGATATGAGTAAATCTGACCAAAAACTGGAATCGAAATACGAACATCGCCTCGTGCTACGAATGACGCGGTGGGTACCTATGCACAAGCCGTCCTAGCGACGCTATCGCCCCGTCCCCTCGCCTCGCAAACCCAATAGTCAGGCAGAACTTGAGGGCAACCTTGCTCTGAGGTGTATAGTTTCTTTCATTGCTTTAAATGTTAGTCCATATGACGTAGTAACAAATCCACCCGCTGATTCTGTCAGCCTTGAGCGTCTTGCATAAATACAAGATGGCCACCACAAAAATAAGCATATTTTCTCCAATAACTTCAACAACATTGGTCTGAGGGCTACTAAATCTATTAAGCTTCAAAATAAACGTGGGTATTGCGGACATCTTAATATGTTGATCGTCTCTCCATCTTTACCAATTATTGAGTAACTCGCTATTCAAAAAATGTTATTTCACTCTTTTTGGGACCTACTGGAAGTAAGGCAAGGAAACTCGATCAAAATTGTATAGCAATTGGCCTATAACGCCTTAGTGTTCCCATTCACGCAGACTGTTAGTACATTGATATAATAACAATAACAACTAGCGGGACCCGTGAAAACTCCACGGTCAATTAATTTTTCGCCTACTTTCGTTTGACATAAGGTAGTGTTCCCGCTATTTAACTTACCCCTTCTAATCTAAAGTCCGCCTGACGAACTCCCGTCTACTTCAACACACCGTTTTTAACGGAGTCTAGCATCTCTCACCTTTGAATCCTGCTTACAATGGTACTTCTTGTATTGTTCCCTTATACATATTCATGCATGCTTTTTTTACGCTCTGTTTCCACTTCTTACAGATAATTTAGCAAATTATATTCTTACGCGTTTTTGTTTCAATTTTTTGTCAGCGAGTCCGTTTTTTTTTCACGACTTCAGGGCCCGTACGTGGTTATGGATCAGCAGCCCATAATTTTCTTGCTCCCATTCCCGACGACATAGATATACGACAAATAGATTCAGCCAGTTTCTTAAGCAGCCTTACCTTTTGTTCTCAAGATGTCATTAAATTTCCATCATTAGACATCGCACATTTGTTTGAAAGAATACCTTAGAGCCGATATGTCCAACACTACCCAATCCATTCTCCAGCAGAGTGTCCCAGGTAGCAAAAAATGTTATGTTACGATTAGAATAATGTTATGAAATAAAAATGCAAGCGACAAAACTCGCAGGGAGATCATTTTTGATAAAACCGAAGTTGAATGAATAAAATTTTTTGATTTCAACATCAAGCCCCATAAAATCTTCTCAGCGGTATTTCAGCCATCAGATTATGCAGTTGTGCGTAACCTCGTAGCTAATAAAAGTGTGGTAGCTTCCCAACCTGACAAAGGACGAGGGGTTGTGATTGTTGATCGCTGTAAGTGCGTTCAGAGCATGGAACGCATTATCTCAAATACTGCTAAACTTAAGAAAATATTTGAACCTGTTCATACATTTACCATGAGAATTGAGGACAGAATAAACAACTTCCTTCGTAAATTAAAGAACACCAACAGAATATCGGATGAAACTTACAAATCACTAATGGTATCTGGCTCCGGTCCTGGTATTTTATATGGTTTACCTAAGATTCACAAACCTAATACTAGAGTGAGCTTTCCATTTCGTCCGATATTTGCAGCATACCGTACTCCTAATTTTAAGTTAGCAAAATTTTTAGTTTCGATCTTAGCCCCGTTCCCATGCAGTCAATACACTGTTCAAAATTCACCATCATTTGCGTAGAAATCAATGAACTACAAAATGCGAATTCACTCTTTATGGCTTCATTTGATGTTGAAAATTTATTTACGAATATCTCCCTGCATGAAACTATTGACATTTGTTTGAAATACTTGTTTGCTACTGCCACCTCTGTTTTAGGTATGACACGAACGCTTTTTAAAACATTTATCGATCATTCCGTCCTTAATTGTGTATTTCTTTTTAATGGCAAAATGTATCAACAGTTGGACGGCTTGGGCATGGGTCTACCACTAGGACAAACTTTTGCAAATATATTCATGTGCTTTTACGAGAACATTTGGCTCAATGACTGTCCAGTAGAATTTAAACCTGTGTTTTATAGATGCTGTATTGATGATACGTTTTTATTATTTCGGGACCCATCTCACTGTGCAATATTTTTAGATTACCTTAATTCTAAGCACAATAGTAACAAGTTCACAATTGAGTCAGAAAAAAAGAGTAGCTTAGCGTTTTTAGATATTTTGGTTCGAAGGGAAAATTCAGCTTTCTCATGTTCTGTAAACAGAAAGTCTACGTTCACGGGAATGGGAACCAGCTTTTTTAGTTTTTGCAGCTTTCGGTTCAAGTGCGCCAGTATCAAGACTCCTCTGTTCCGAGCATATAGGAATTGTTCCAACTTCACGTCCATCCATACAGAAATTTTATTCTTTAAGAACTACTTTGTTTGTAATGGTTTCCCTATAAGACTAATCGAGGCACACATCAGAAAATTTTTAGATCGCCTTTATAGTCCACAAACTGTTACTACAACGGTGGCCAAAAAGAATGTTTATTTCACTTTAACGTACTTTGACAATCAATCTGAGAAACTAAAAAGAACTTTCAATGTTATTTTCCAGATATTTCATGAAATGCGAGTTCAATTTATTCTAGTCAATAATTTAAATTAGGTTCTTATTTCAACTTCAGAGATAGGACTCCTAAAGGCATGCTTAGCTCGGTCGTTTACAAACACTGTTGCGCACACTGTGCCTCGGAATACGTGGGCTCGACCATCCGGTCACTGCGTGTTCGCGCTGCTGAGCATGCTGGCACGAGTCCTCGTACGAATCATTTCTTGTGCAATCCTCCTCTGTCGTCCGTACGTTCTCATGCTGAGAGATGCCATCAATCCGTCCGCCTAGATGATTTTACTCCAGCACTCCATGTGAATTGCGTATTTTAGAATCTCTTTTATGCATAGGCTGAAACCACAATTCAACGACATGCAATCTTCTTATCCTCTGCAATTAGTGAACTTTCAGTTTTTCTTATCTCTGTTATTAGCACCAATTAAGATTTAGATTATTACTTTTAGACTTTCTGTGCAGTAATATAAGCTGATATTTATAAACTTCACTTTTGTCCTTTACAGATGTTGATAATGGGTTTGTAAGTCGAAACGTTCATTTTTATTCATTCAACTTGAGTTTTATCAAAAATGATCTCCCTGTGAGTTTTGTCTCTTGCCTTTTATTTCTTATTTGAACCTTTAACGGAGAAAATCTTTATTTGTGCGAATAATGTTATGATGTACCATTTGGTTATAGTATCCCAATGCTGAAATAATATTGTTTTTACACGATCATTTCAATGTTAGGATAATATCATCCGCAAATATTAAAATAATATTGTTGCATAATGTCAGATGCTTTTATGAAATAATAAACTACTATGGAAACAATTTTATAATATTAGTTTGGTATTAACAGAATATTATCTTCAAATAACTATCAAATTATGGGCTTTCTGTAATATTGAAATATTGTTCCATCACATTTTGATTACAATTTAATATTGTTAGGATGTCCATGTTATTTTATTTTTATTTACCAACATTGAAATACTACACGCCAGACTATGGCAGACCCTGGAAAGACCGAGGGTGCAGCCGTCGCCGTGTGGTTCCGCTAAGGCTTCAGCCGAAGGATCTTATGACAAGTTAACCACTCAGGCGTGACCTGTTGTCCTTCGAGAAATACGTGGCAAGAGAGGTTTAGGCATAAACAAAGTTATTTGCCAGTTTTATCTCGAACCTTATTTGCAGAAGTAGATTGGACTTCGCCTTAGACATCAAACAACGGATGATCAGATCCAAGATTACATTACAATAGGTTTGCCCACAACCAGATATAAACTGCATGTGAAACTACTTAAAATTACACATTCGAAAATTTATCTCGCGTGTACAGTGGATAACATTAGAAAATAAACATAAGTGTGATATACGAATTCAAGCGGTGACTCAACCAAGTTACGGGCGTGCACGGTATATTTTTATTTGTTAGTCTAAAACATTATTTTAATATTATATTTATTATTTTTTAATGCTGAAGAAGTACATTTTACTTGTTAATCTAAAACATCTATTTAATATTTGGATTAACGTTAATTTAAGATTTTGTTGAATATTAAATCAATATTAGGAGTCAATATTGATGAGTAACATTATTATCATATTATCATAGTATAAGATATATACACAACAAAGAAATATTACGTTGTAAGCTCAAAATAACATTATAATAACATAGCAGAAATAATAAATAACACAAAAACATTCCATTTTTATGTTAATATAATATATGATTGGTACCTGGGGTGCTAAATACGCATCTGGCTGGCCTTAATAAGATCGTCGAGTGTCATAAGCAAAGAAAACCGAATATGTTGTGAAAGAAATGAAATGCGGTAGATAAGATACGAGTGGAATGATCTTCATGTCTTCGCTTTGAAAGTGATTGCAATTTTTTCAGGAAGCGTTAAAGAAGACAGCTATGGTTGAACATCTTTCTAGTGAAAATTAGAGATTCTTGCAATTTGAGGTTCCCCCTACCTAATACTGAAAAGCGTGACGCACAGACACCGGGCGGATGGACATTCGGACGGACGAACGGCTGAAGCCTCAAGCAGAATTGTAATCTAGATAATAATAATTTTGACCTAATTATCCCTATAAATATGTAAACAGTGTTAGGATCAAAGTCACCAGTGTACGGTTGCAGTGACTTAAATTTAACTAATGAGTGGGGTGTTCGAATTACTGTCACGTATTACGGCTCATGTGCTCTGTGCCATGTAGGGGGTTGAAAGAAAAGGCACACTTTATCGGATGGTTTCTTTTATTGGTCCAACTACTGTCTGACATCTTTACCTCCACCTACCAGCAGCTATTGATCGTGATTTGGTGCATTCATGATCGTCACTTTTCCTGAGATTCTTCTCCCTCCTCTCTTTTCTTCTTCTCTTTTCCCCAGTCTTCTATACCCTACTAAAATAATGCAGTGGCTCATAGAGGGCCGGGGCTTAAGCTTAGGCGTCTTTTTGAGAATGGGCCTGTTGGTTCGTCTAGTGCCATCTATCTAATTGAAATATCAAATTTGGTTGAAGAATACGACACCTTTTCAAAATCAAGGTCAGAGCGAAGACAATTCATCTAAACTACATTTCTGTTAAAATTTGGTTCGAACGTTTTGACCCTAGAGGTCATCATCAGCAATCTGAAATAACAAACATAAACAAATGATGCACTGGTATTTTCAAAATATGCTACTATACTAAAAACATACACCACAATTTAAAAAAAAGAAAGCTAATGGGGAACAATTTTCAAGGGGTATGATGACTGCATGTTGTTGAGGTTTAGACTGAGCTTAGAAATGAATAGTGACTCCAACATTCAGAGGTCGGAACCGGAATTTGCAGAACCAAGGATGGAAAAGTTTTCTAGCAAATTAGGGGTATGTATTACTGAATGTGATGTAAGAGGGTATAAGGTGCTGACATTGTTTCTTTTACTATGCTACCTTTGGAAAACGTATGAAGCATTGCTCATTTACACATCTGTGTTTAGAAAGCCTGTTGTTAATAGGTAACAATGAAAGCAAACCTTATACTTCAGCTCAAGATTTGCATTTCACTGGAAATTATTTTGGATGTTTTCTTGCATTTGAAACTGCATGATTATTGAAGAACATTAAGACTGCATAAGGGACTTTGCGAGTGACAGCTACGGTCTTCCATCAAAAAATGCTTAACGCTAGGTTCTTTTTTTATTCAGAACCCAGAATACAAGATATAATTAGAGTAGCACAGATTTAGCACCTAGGCGGTCGATAGAAAACTCTTAAGGATATTTAAATTTTGGTAGCTTTGTCCGTAGAGTAAAAGTTCCAGCCATTAAAGTTACAACTGTAATATAGGAGAAGTTACAACAAATGATTATAGCTATGCTGAAGGCATGCTGCTTCTTGCGGTCAACTAGAGCTCTCTACTAGAGCTATTTCCTTTCATTATGTGATGTGAAGTTCAGGAACTGGACAGCAGGTACAAAACTGACACGACAATGAGTATGCTACTTGTCCCAGGCGATGGCATGTAGTAACGAGATTAAACCATTGGGTGTTAGTGTTGTGTAGTTAACCTATGTGCACAGCTGTGTGTATCTGGAGCAGATATTATGTGACAAGTTTTATATGGGCTTAAAGGCCACATGTAATTGCAGTACTAGATGTGAAGTCACTTTTTGACATTTTCTATTTATAAAAAAATACTGTGGGCTTCAAGTTAAATGTAAAGATTCGACGCAAGCGAATGAACAAGATACACACGGATTATCGACTCAATCGCTTTGGCAGGCGCTTCATCGTAAACATTTTCGATGTAGGTTTAATGTTGAGAAAAGTGAATGTGATCACCAGCTGGGCTAGCTGAAGCGGAACTTCAAAACAAGCTTAACGCTAAAAAGAAATTTCAAAACTGTGACTAAGTACTCGTACACATCTGTCCTAGCGCCCTTTGAGGTAAGATGTTCAAAACAGGTCATTGTATCTCTCACTACGCGTGCAAGCTCAAAATACTCACAATCCCAAGCTAGCCAATCATCGAGCTCCCTACAAAATAGCCAGTATTTTGCAGATACTAGCGCGAACCCCGCCATCGACTGCAGTCATGCCTCAATTTTCTCATGACATCATTTGAGGAATTAGCATTTCATCACCTTTCTTACTAAAATAATACCCAGTTCAGCTGTACAGCAAAAGTTAGACTTAGCTTTTTCGCTAGTTAGAACAAGTTTTCTCTAGTTAGAACTAGTTTTCACAAGTTAGATCTAGTTTCAACTTGTTAGAACTTGTTATCGTTATTTAAAATTTGTTTACTAAGATAATTTTTCACTTCCTTCGGTTGTTTCGTCTCCTTTGGGTTCATTGGGGGATAAGAAGGACGCCGAAAGCTCTACAAACATTATTTCTGAGGTTATTGCTTCAAATCCGTCATTGGAATTAACGCAACTATATGCGATATTAAAGTACATTAAGTGTAGTATATAATTATATAAGAAATTTTTTTGAATAAATTTTAATTTTACGAGAAATTGTAACAAATTTTCAATTATTCTTTGAGTCCAAAGGCATCATGTATATCGCCTACTGTAATTATTTCCTCCGCCAAGGATGTTATGTTTCGTCGTGTTTGTCTGTCTGTTTGTTTGTTTTTCTGTCACCAAGATAACTCAAAAAGTTATGAACCGATTTCGATGAAATGCTATGTATGTTATGTTAGGAGGAACAGATGAATAGCTTTTGGTAAAGATATGTCTATCCGTTTGTTTGTTTGTTTGTTTGTTTGTTTTTTGTCTGCCTCATTTTTCTTGATGCTGTAACTCAAAAAGGTATGAATAGATTTTGATAAAATTATTATGAGTTGTTAAATATATAGCAAAGAGTATATGACCAAATTTTGGTAATGATCCGTTTGTTCTTTCGTTTGTCACTGTTTTTAATTTTATCTTTGTTAGCATAATAACTCAAAAGATATTGAATAGATCATTATGAGATTATTAGGGTTTGTTAGCAATATTGAAAGACATAAATGATCAAATTTTAGTGCAGATCGGTTTGTTCGTTTGTATGTTTGACTTATGTTTGTCATAACGTTTGTTAATAGCATAACTCAAAAGTTATGAACGGATCTTCAAGGAAACTGAACAAGCTGTTATTAATATAAAAAGGCACCAATGATTAGATTTTGGAGTTTATAAAAAGAAAATTATTGTTTCAGAACCAATTTGAATTTTTTGTTACCATTGCCTCACTTGGCGGAGGTATGCGCTCTCAGAGTGCTCTAGTATGATTAAGAATTTAGATTCCCTGATCTGCAACGCATTCCTTATGGTACGACGAAGAAATTAATCTCTGTTTGAGATCTCTGTAATTACTAGAACTAATTTTATTAACACTTACGTAAATCAGCCTCCAGACTTAATTGCGAGAGGCCCGATTTCAGTGTCCAATAAGTGCATGGCGAGGTCTGTGTTGAGCTTATGCAAACTTTGATTTTACGGAGCAAGATTGAGTTTCTAGAAGTCTCGAGGATAGCCAATTGAGGGTCAATGTCATGAAGTCAGTCCACCATCCTGAAGATTCGAGCAAGTCGAGCCTACAGGGCTTAATTTCGGCATCCCACGTGCAGTAGGACTCTTGAAATTTTTTCGTAGCTTCGTGCTTGCACTGAACATCCTGCCCCAGATGATTTGAGGCAGATTCTCTGCACTTCCCATGATACGCTGCTGCTTCTCAACTCATGGGAGGAAAGTCTCGGATGCTGCTCGCTTGGCAACAGCTGAAATTGCTTCAATTCGAAACTAACTAAAATACAACGTTGAAATTCACTGTAGAAATGTTACTTCTATTATTATAGTCAAACCAGCGCAAGGAGTCCGTTGGGCGTGGCTAAGACCGCAAAGCAACATGGCGAAATCTCACTTAAGCGCGTGGTATAACTTGTCTCAATCGATAAAATTATATTTTCGAATACCCTAAGTGCATTAGTTAACAAATTAGATTTTACACTAGCGCGTTCAATTCAGCCCCCGCCCTTCAAGGACTGCTTCCGCGTGTCTGACTATAGCTGAGATCTCTTTCTTAGGTGGTTCTGTTCATGATGAAATGATGATGAAACGATCTAACGTAAGATTGATAAGGTTAGCTAACCGTGAAAAAAAAAAACTTAGGAGATTTTCAATTGCACTTTTGACCCAGTTAGAATAAATGGATTGATTTGATTACGATGATTGATTTAAAGTAGCTATAGTCTTCCAATTCAAAGAAAAATAAAAATATGCGATGGTATCACGTGGCGCTTAATTAATTAAGGGGAGCGATTTCGGGGTTTGGGTTTTATTAAGCCATCACTCTGAAACTTGCACAGTAGGTGCAAAATGCCGTCAGAAATCAATTTCTGAAGTCATTTTTTTTAAATTCTTATTAGTTTGGGAGATATTTGACATTTTAGTGGAAAAACACAATTTTTTTGTTTCTTACATACATCCTTCAAAAACATAAAACTCCATCAGTTTTCATGCGAGAGAGGTCTTTTATATATGAATTGAAAGCTGAAAGCATAAGGAAGTGACGTTAGACTCTCTTTTTTTTCTAAATTTGGTCTATAATTTTTTTAGAAAGAATAGAAGCAAAGGGAAAAAAATTATATCGCATTTTTTGCATTTTTCACTCAAATTTTATTACTTCAGATCTATATTACAAAAACAAGTAAGCTGAAAATAAAAAATCAAGAGTCAAACATCTGTTTCATATGTTTTCAGCTTTTGATTCATATATAAAAGATCTCTCTAGCATGAGAACTGATGGAGTTCTATTCTTTTGAAGACATATATATACCAAAAAAATTGAATCCTGATAAAATGGCAATCATAGTTTCGACCACTGAAAATGTTGCTAATATGTATTTACCATCAACAATATCTATTTAGTAAGTTGCTATGACATATAATTATGATTTACAACCCCCGCCCTCCCCTTTATCTCTTTCTGTGGGGAGGGGGGTCCATAATCCCATGTCCCCAGAATAGGAATATTTGATGGCGTGATAGCTCCTACTCTAGGGATCATTATTCAGCAAATGACAAAAGTGGAAATTTGACTCCCATGCACCCTCATCTACTCCCGCAAACCTGTTGGAGAGTCTCTGTGCCAACAGGGGTTAAAATGTATCTGGTTGTGTGATAGACTCCACCGTCAATATCACTTTTCTTCAATAAATAGAGAAAATGAAATTTTTACCCCACCCGCTCCCTCTACCACGGTTTCCGGTGCTACCAGAGTGAAAATATTTGATTTAGTGATAGACCTCATCCCATCAAAAAATAAAAAGTGAAATTTTCACCATACCCCCCCCCCCCCTTTATCCCCCCTTCATCCCCCTTTTTTTGGGGGGAGGGGGGGTTCCCGTGATCCCAGGGTCAAAATATTTGGTGGTGTGATAGGCCCAACCCTAGGGTTCACTTTTCAACAAAAAACAAAAAAGTTAAATTATGACCCCAAACACCTTCATTGCTCCCCTTATTAATAGTCAACTTTTCAAAACCAAAGAAACAAGAGCATCCAGGCTCACGTCCAGAGCGATTCCTGGCTGTAATGACACGCCTAATGACTAGCGACACATTCAAGCCCGGCACCGTCTGACGGACTCAACTGTAGTTTGACAAGCACCAACTGCGCAGTGCACACCACCAAACAGCGTGTTTGCAAGCGGCAATTGAAGGCGCGTACTATGGACACGCTAGCCTAAGGCAAGTAGTAATTCTGATGTGAGTGCTTCACGCTAACCTATTTACAAGCGGTAATTAATTGCAGAATGCCAACTCCCACAGTTTTTGGCATGCGGCACCTGTAGCCTGCGCACACCTGACACTGTTAGGCAAACGACAACTATAGGATCCCTACTAACGGATAGTGTCGAGAAAGCGGCAGTTATGGGATGTATACAACACTACGAGACTGCGTTAGACCAGCGGCAATAATAATAATTATTGTATGGTGCTGTGGCACTTTTACCATACCAAGCGCACCTCCATAGCGCCACTACCGCAAGATACAAGCAGGGGCACAGACTGCAGAGGCGCAAATGTTCTTCTAATTGGCCAATGGAATACTTGCGTGCAGAGCAGCGAGGCGCAGGCGGTATTTATGAAGTAGAGCTGCGCTCAGTCTTTAGGGCCGCTATTGTCACGGAAGCACCGACGTCGCGCTTGGTAGATGCATTATAGTGAACTGCTCATGTAATTGCCGAGCATTCTTAATTAATAGATGCTGACAAACAGAAACCCTTGCAGTAGCTATGCTCTCAGTGAATGTAGAACAAAGAAAAATAAGTCCAGGGTGTTTTCATAAATTATTGTTGTGAGGCAAGTCTGCCGAGAGGATCTCATTAGAGGGAGACACAAAGAGTGCTCTTAAATGTTTGAAAAGTTTGCCAATAATTACGTCTCGTAAGCTTAAAAATCACCTGCCTTTGCTGTAGGATAAGGCTCTTTCAATAAACTACGCAGCATTTAGAATGAGCCCACATTGAGAACAATTAAAGCTAATTACGAACTGCAACAAAAATAAATGAACGCTGAAGTTGGACAAGACCTACAACTAACAAATATAGTTTACTTCAAACTGATGAAGATTCGCCATCGATGAGTTTTGGTCGTTTCAGCAAACAAATAGTGAAGGCTCGTGCAAACACGATCAGCGAACTAAAAACCTGCAGTAGAAGATCCGGCTACCTACTGAAGTTGAGTGTCGTTCATTTCTGGGCCGTTAAAAGTGGCTTTTGGTTATTATAGTGAAACGATGAAAACAAAGAACTTGCAACATCGTCTTTGTTACGTTCTCTCTCGTGATCGTGGATACGTCATAATGACTAATAAATATCGCAGGACATCTGTCTGCTTAAAGACAAACTTTACATGACAGAAAAGTTGTACGCTCGACGAAAATTTTGAAGGGAATACTTTGGTTAATAAATTTTCACCAGATAAAAGTACATTATAATAAAGTAAGCTAAATCGAAGCAATATAATAATGACCCATAAAACATTAGTAGTTATATATATTTATAACTTTCGTGCCACGCTCTAAAGAAAAAGGATAAAAAAATAGGTTATTTAAAGACTACGACAATCCTGCAACCTGCTGCTGGAAACCTTTAGGCAAATATTAGACAAAGTTACAAATGATGGTAGACTTAAATACGGTTCGAAATAATGCACATTTCGCTCTACCAATTTCGAAATCCAGTTTTCCCGGAACATTGGCTTTTATTATGATAGTCGACATATGTATTACGAATTGCTTATGTAGCTTTAATATTTATATTCTTTTGATTAAATTTTGGTGATGATCGGTTTTGTTCGTTTGTGTGTTTGACTTATATTTGTTAAAATGATTGTTAGCAGCATACCTCAAAAAATTATGAACGGTTCTCCAAGAAAATTACGGATACTGATAACATTATCAAAAGGCACAAGTGATCAAATTTTGGTATTGATATAAAGAAATCATGGTTTCAGAGCCGATTTGAATTTTTCGTTATCGTTGCCTTGTTTGGGGGACGTATGCACGTGAGTGCTCTAGTTGCTCATAAGATACGCTACTGTATTTCGCATATTTTTGCGTTGAATTTCCTCGCAGAATAAAGAAACTTAACACTACAGAGAGGTCAAACAAATTTTTAACGCTCATAGTAGCCATTTCGATCTTGATGGTTCAACTAACTGCTGGTATCCAGAAGAAGGTTAGAACAGAGCGAATTCTGTCGACTGAACTTTGTTTTCTTGGTGCTACTTGACATTCAAGCATTTCAAAACTGATGCTCGGGCTTTTACTTCCAGGTCGATAATTTTGGTCTTGCAATCCCATGACGGCACAACATTCATTACTTTAATGGAAGACCACGCCTGGAGGTAGGAAGCATAATTTTTGCAACAAAATCTGTTTTGGGAGCAAAAACAATATAAAGCCTTATTATGAAATTATTGTCGTCATTTCTGACGGCTGTTATGCTGCTAGTGGCTCCGCTCACGAGTACTTCACGCTTGTGGCACCGACCATCAGTACCTTACGCTTGTGGCACCGACTATCAGTACCTTACGCTTGTGGCACCGACCATCAGTATCTTACGCTTGTGGCACCGTCCATCAGTATCTTACACTTGTGGCACCGACCATCAGTACCTTAAGCTTGTGGCACCGACCATCAGTATCTTACACTTGTGGCACCGACCATCAGTATCTTACACTTGTGGCACCGACCATCAGTACCTTACGCTTGTGGCACCGACCATCAGTAC
>LQNS02278087.1:834719-845965 GCA_001587735.2 Parhyale hawaiensis
ATATTTAACACGCATAACCAGCATATTTGGGCCCACGTCAATCCACATGGTACACATGAAAGCAGTTCACCAAGTTAGGTTCTCTGTAAATGTGTGGGCCGGCATTGTTGACAACTATCTGATCGGCCCTTACATCCTTCCACCACGACTTAATGGACCCATTTATTGGACTTTTCTTCATGATGTAGCTACTACCAGAGTTACTGGAAAATATTCCCTTGGCAACTCGCAGAGGAATGCGGTTCCAGCATGATAGAGCTCCAGCTCACTTCTTCATTGAAGTTAGGCAATTATTGGATGAGCTGCATCCAAACCGTTGGATTGGTCGGGGCGGACCAATCTCCTGGCCGGCACGTTCTCCGGACATGACGCCCCTTGACTTCTATCTTAGGTGACACCTGAAGAGTGTCGTGTACGAAACACCAGTTGCATCTGAACAAGAACTCATCGGTAGGATTGTTGAAGGCTGCGCGCGTATTACAGAAACGCCAGGTATCTTCGAAAGGGTTCGCAATCCCTCCACCGGCGCCTCAACGCATGCATCACAGTTGAGGGACGGACATTTGAGCAACTATTGTAATTCTGTAACTTAATTCAACCCCTGTATTCATAGAAATGAACATTCAGACATTCATATCATTTTTCATTTCAACCCTACGTAACTTTTAAACCAAACATTTTCGGACATGCCTTTATGGAGTTAAATATGCTTATATAATTGTAAGGAACATTTGGTTAAATTTTGTCCAAAGAATTCTGGGACACCCTGTATATCGTGGCTCCATAGTAAAGATTAGTGAACCATCACAGTCAGTGTCCAGAGTGACCATTCCTTTCCATTACGATTTGAAACAGAAGTCACCAAAGTAAATACTGTAATGGTCCGAGTTTCTGTGAAACGCACCTCTTCTTCTTAACCTCGCTCGCCGGATGTTTGGTCTTCAGTCGCGATCGATAGTACTATTTAATTCTTTCGGTGCCGTCAGAATGGGTGGTTGCATCGTGACATTCCTCCTTTTCCTATTGTTTCTACGTTTACTTGCCCTCATTTTTCATAGCGTAATTACAAGATTTTTTCTGTTGAAAAATTACTAGAATGGAGAATAATTCCCTAGGGAACCATATCATCCGTGGTTAATAGGGGGAAATTCCTGAATAAATCGTTGCGTTCACCTCTGTATTGTAGATGAAAATTTCTAATTGTTTATTTCAATTTCAATTAAATTTTTCCCGTACTCATCCACAGTGACCACTTGTGAATTTGCTGGTAAACAGTTTTGTTTTAGTCGCTTTCTGTGATTTCATCGTTCCTCATCTGGCTTAGCCAGGCGCTACTTTTGGCGAGTTTGGGGAACTGCACACGCTGTGAGAGTAACTCTGAAATCATTTCTGTGTTTTCAGAGTTGTCGGTCGTCTATTTATATAAAGTTTATTTTGTTACCTGTCCTCGGACGTGTTGCTGTATTAACTAGCCTCAGGGCTTATTGAAGTTCTTTGTCCTGAGTCCCAGCGGACGTGGGTAAGTGCGCATCCTTATTACATTTGACTGGTCAGGCTTATATTTTTTTTTTTATTCCTTGATAGGAAAAAATCTTTGTCGTTAGAGGGTTAATAATTATTCCTACATAGCTAGGCATCCCGAGACGATCGGGGTCAGTGTTTTCCTAATTCGTTCTGAAAGTTGTGAACTTGAGCAATAGAACCATCTTAGTTAGGTTGATCCCTTAACTCCCAATGGTCTGTGCACGGCCGTTACAGTTCAGGGGGTCATCAAATATATGTTTTAATTAGGCCAAGGGTTCTAATGTCATGTCTAAGCAACCTCCTTTGGTTGCGTTGCCATCGTTCTTTGTGAGAAATTGTGTTCTGGGCGAGCTTGTGGATTTCTTTAAATGCTCATGTACACTGCTTCTGTCAGTTTTCCTGTTATTACCGCTGTTCCGTGCTGTTTCTCCCTCTTTTTTTTCCCGGCTTACTGTCATATGAACGTTCATCCTGTGGCGATGTATCTTCGTGCGTGGATTAGAATTTCTATCGGCATACTAGGGGTCCCTTGATTGGGTAGGTTACCTTTGCTATTAGCTAGGACTTCGCAATGTCTGCCTTTTGTGCCTTCCTTGCTTCCTTCCTGATCCATTCGCCTACTGATCTTACAATCATCTGTTCTTTCTCTTCTTTCCCGACTTGCTGTTACCATGAGCTTTGGTCCAATTTCTAGCATGAGTTCCCACATTGCTGTCGACACACTGCGTGTCCCTTCTTTCGGTCTCCTTGGTTCACATAGCATTTTTTGCATTGTTTAGGCTAGCCGCATATCCCTAATATTTTTATTTCCTTGTTCTTTGGCAGGTGGGAGGGAAACTGGTTAAACTGTTCGGATCTCTTCCCTGAAATTGAAGAGACGACATAGCTTTTACGTCATCTTCAACAGCATCGGGTGGCGCCTATATCACCTGGCCTGCGCTGTTACCATAGCGAGACTTGGTACTTGAGCTGCTGCGGTGAGTTAATTGCTGCACTTCTAGGCGTGAACTCTCCGTGCCTTTCAGCTCCCTACACGTGCGCGTGGTACCTGGGCCATGTACCTCCCCGTTCCCCTGCACGGGGTTCTCCGAGTATATTTCAGCGTACTAACCTTTCGAAAATTTAGCGATTTCGTTCTTTCTCTCAATCACACGATCGCTCTATTTATTGATCGCTAATTACCACTGAAAATTTGTTCCAGTCAGGCTCTGTTTAAATGTAGCTTTACATTGGTATTGCAAAGTAGGGAGTTTCGTCGTTGCAAGTGATCCAATGCAGTATTTTTGTGACCCTTCCAAGTGCGTGCAACCTCTGTAGTAGGTGACCTGTGCTGGGTCAGCGCGATGTAGTGATGATGACAAACTGTAGCTACAAATCTCCAGCTTTTCCCAAGAATATAAACCTAGGGCCGTGTACAATTTTTGCTCTTTTCCCCTGAAACGCAGCTGAGTCTTGAGCCAGACCGGGACTAACTAATTGAAGCTATTTAGGAAAAAACCTGTGGCGACGCGTCTCCCGCTACAATACTGTATACAGCAGATCTCGTTTGTCATGAGTCTGTTGCCAGAACGAGGGCCGCGTTTCGGAAGCGTCTCTACACTGAGTGCACTTGAATTATTTCTATTGCAATCAAATAGGAAGGGCGATTTATGAACACCTGTTAGTTATGATGGCCAACCTGTAACAATATCGAACTTGTTTCTATTTGCCGCATATTATAGAAATAGCATTTTAGCATTCCATCTCAACATTAAAGAATGTGAATTTTCTATGTTACAACTGATCATTTCATTATGTTCCTAATTTTTGCTCCACTTCTGAGATTAATTAGTGTAACTCGATTAAGAAACATTTGAAATTGTTTCGCTTTTTCCTTCAAGTTGAGGCTTGTGTTAACTATTTTAAAGCTACGTCAAGTCTTCAGAGTCAAAACGAAACTATACCTAGTCCACAAGTCAAGTGAATCCGGTGCATCCGGTGACATTCCTTAATTTTCCTCAGTCAATATGTCAGTGATCTCATATAATAAGTAGTATACTTCATATTTTATTTTCATTCCTATATTTCAGCGATGTTAAGTGCAGATTGTTCAGCAGGCCTGATCGGCTCAAAGTCAGATAGAATGAAAGCCTGCTGTAGCAAACCAAACGCACTACAGTAGCTATATTGGTGACACCTTGGTGCCTACGTGCGCGTCTGGGGCTGCCTGTCCTTTCAGTGTCTTATTGGCCGATGGTGAGGGAGGTTGTTTTGTAATGAGTGGCAGACTCTGTTTGTTTTTGTTTTACTTGCTTTTATCGTAATGAGGTTTTGTTTACTCATCTGTCTGCTGACTTTAATGAACATCAACCGATTAGCTTCAACAAAAAATTCTGTTCGAGCAAGAATTGCGAAAAACGCCATTGTAGGACTTTCGACCTACAGTACGTTACCTTTGATTAATCAAATGCTTTTTATTTTTACCTAATTTTCAAGATAAGTGTCAAACATTTAAAATGTTAATAGAAAGTTAGTGCACAGGTATGTTGTAACTATAAAAACAACCAGACAAAAACAAAATGGAACAATTTCCCCCGTTTTGGCAACATTTGCTTTTCGCACTGGGTTCTGCTGTTACGCCAGATTATGCAAGATCACTCTCTAGTCAACATGGGCAAGAAAAGCGGTCTAACCAGTGAAGAAAAGGTCAAAGTGACCTCGTTATTGGCTTATGGTAAGAGAACACTCAAAGTTTCCCATAAATTACAGCGTGATCACCGAAAAATCAAGGCTTCTGGAATTGAAGGTAAGGTCAACTGGGAAACTCCGAATAGAGCCTATAGGAAGAAATTGACTGCTCGGGATATGCAAAATTTGAGGGATTCTATGGCTGGCGATATTTGAAGACCCTGGAGCCCCAATACTAAGCAGAAACACAATATGTGAGGTCCTGACGATGCTAGAGAAAGTGAAAAATGCAATTAAACGACTACTTCTATCTAAAATTTATAAAGAAAAAAGGGTCAAATGGGCTGAAGAGAACTTTAAAACTGATTTCTCCAATGTCATATTTATTGACGAATGCAGAGCCACTCTTGATGGTCCAGATGGATGGGCGTCTGGATGGGTCCTCCATGACCGACCTCAACAAGCACGGCTTAAACGTCAACAAGTTGGTGGAGGTGTAATGTTTTGCGCCGTGTTAGTAGGTGACACCTTTATTGGTCCATTTAAAGTGGCTGAAGGAGTTGAACTGAATGCAGAAAGGTACTACCAGTTTCTTGAAGCCAACTTGATTCCATTGCTTGATGACCAGACTATCGAAAGCAGATTCAAATTGGTACTCCACCACGATAACGCTCCCTCACACCGAGCTCGGTGTACTGCTAACTGGCTTGCAGATGGAGGAATTAAATCAAAAAGGATTATGACCTGGCAAACGAATATCCCCGATTTAAATGGAATAGAGAATCTCTGGGCAATAATAAAAAGGAAGATCTATGAAGGTGGTCGACAGTTTTCGAGCAAAGTAAGCCTGTGGATTGCAGTAAAAACAGCTGCAGATTCTATTCCACCATCTGAAACATCAAACCTGACAGAGTCTGTTGATAATTGCCTTTTAAAAATTATGAAAAATGGAGGTTGCCATATTCAAAATTTTAACTTGTTTTGTTTACTACAATTGAACACTATTTCAGTGTTAATTGAATTGTTTTGGTTATAATTTCTTGGTTTTGGATGTGCACTAAAAATATTCCTGTTCACTGGTATTTATTTCCTCTTTATGACACTTTTATTAACTTGTTGCCTGATTTGAGGTAACAGCAAAAAACTCGTAAATAAACAAATTGTATGATAAACTTAGGAAATGACAAAATATTTATTTTACAAGTGTTGTTTATGTTGGCAACATAGCCATACATTTAGTTAATACTGATGTTTCAAAGTTAGACACCTATCTATCTTGAAAAATAAAGCAAAAAAATTGTATTTGCATAATCAAAGGTAACACACTGTATTACTTGCCGGCAGACGCTAACTGTGCACGTTTATACATTTGGTTAGCTCTTTTGGGAGTAAGACTCAGTAGCGTGGAGTTTCAGTACAAGTAGAGCAAACAAGTCCGTAAAGGTGAAGACATATTGTGTGTGAATTTCATATATATATATGTATATAATATATATATATACTTATATATATTTCTCGTACGAATTAGCAGAACCAGTCCTTGCCTCCCTAACCTTAATGAGTAAGAACAACGTTCTAGCCGAAAAAAAAACTATTACGAGGCCTCGTAATAGTTACGATAGTAATAGTAATGGCGCATCTTAAATTATTTCACAAGAAACAATGGCAGCTTTAGAGTGAAATACCTTTAACAGTAAGCATTTGCGATGAAAATGTTATTCTTCAAAAGTCATAGAATGTCTAATTTTACCTTAGTATATATATATATGTGAAAAAAAAACAAAGCTATTACGTATAAAACCATCAATACTGGTAAAATTATTGTGCAACGCAAGAAACAACCACCACCACTGCAAGCAGTACACTAAAGCATAATACACGTTCCAATATAGTGGGCCAGCTGGTCGTGTTTCAAAAGCGTATATAAATAGAGCTTCAAAGTTCCCGACGAAAACATTTGTGTAAAAGGTGAAATTTCCGAAGTGCACAATAATCACTCACGGTATTTTTGTTGATATATTTTGGTTAAATAAGACATTGAAAGATGCACATGCTTCGTTTTCGAGATATTTGACTTTAAAGTTCCCATTACAGCCATGTCGCGTTGTAACTTCGTTTATCAACAGAAGTGCGATGCTCGTACTCGTTATTGGAACACACCTTATTGAGTCTCTAACTAATTGTGCAATTGCGAATAATTGTGCAATGTCCCACTTATTTGTTGAACTACATTAGCGGGCAAAATAAGAAAACTATTTTCATTATTTTAAAATAAAGTTTAACCATGTAGAGTAGGTTAATGAATCGTTTCATGGGGCCTTAAGGAATGTTTTTAACATATTTCTACAAAATATCAGGACAAACATAACTATATTTAATACATTAGAGCAATCTAACAAACAATAACAAAAATTGAACAGTGCAAAATAAGAGAACGATCGTCTCTAAAACATGCTCACATTTACCCCGGCCATCTGGNCAAAATATCAGGACAAACATAACTATATTTAATACATTAGAGCAATCTAACAAACAATAACAAAAATTGAACAGTGCAAAATAAGAGAACGATCGTCTCTAAAACATGCTCACATTTACCCCGGCCATCTGGCAACATTCAATTTCGTGTACATGACTTCTAAAACTGCCACTCTTACGATTACACTATTCTAGAAACATGGCACCTCACGTGAAAGTTACTACTGAGCTGCGGGAAGAAATTATTGCTAAGCTCAGATCCTCAGGAATGACTCTTTCGGCCATATCAAGAGAGATAAACCGATCCAAGAACGGTATTTCTCGTGCTTTGAAGCTCTATGAAGAAAAGAAACAACTGGAATCACCGGTGTCTATGTACAGACCGCCCTCGAAAAACCACCGTACGAGTTGATAGGATTATGAAACGTTATGCCCAGAAAGATCCTTTCGAAACTGCAGCGGGAATTCCAGAAAGCTGAACGTCAATAACAACATAGAAGTGTCTCGCTATGTATATTCTCGTCGCCTCAATGCATGTGGCTTAAAGGCACGCAGTCCTGCCACTAAACCGGTTATCAGTACTAAGAATAAGAAAGCAAGACTTGAATATGCGGAAAGGCACATCATTTGGAGACATGAAGATTGGGAAAGAGTGCATTTCTGCGACGAAAGTAAATTTAATTTGGTTGGATCTGATGACAGACGGTATGTTAGACGTGCAACAGGCGACAGGCTGAACCCGAATTGTGTCAAAACATCTGTAAAGCATAGGGGAGGTAGCGTAATGGTTTGGGGCATATCGCCTTAGCCGTAATGGCGGATCGTATTTTCTCTCATAGAAAAACAATGGAAAGCTAAGAGTCAAATATTTCGAAAACTAAACATTGCGACGGAAACGATATCAATGAAATACGTCATAGAATGCCTTGTTTTACCTAAATATGTTAACAAAAATACTAGATGTGTTAATTATGTATTTCGGGTATTTGACCATGTAAAGTTTCTTAGAATGCCTTATTATACGTTCATATTCCATTAAAACAAGCTTGCGATTGCACATTTAGTAAAGAAATAATAGGACGTGTATGATCACGTTTACGATCATCGCGCCCTTGTTGATCAATAAATGAAGACGTCAGCAAACTCAGCATGTTGTTATGGCGAGTGTGACAGCGAAACAATAGGAAATTTAAAGTAAAATATCTCGAAAACTAGGCATTTGCGGGGAAAACGTTATTCATGAAAAACTTTTTATAACGCCCTATTTTCCCTAAAATTAATATGCCAACAAAAATACGAAATTTCATTACCGACCTCTTAAAAAAATGGCCTAATAGACTTTGAAACCCACTCTTTGATTTATTGTTACCAAAAACAAAGGTTTCAAATTCGCAGGGCTGTTTTTTTTCTAAGTTTTAGCCTTATTTCAATACTTCATCGGTATCGGAAGTATAACCGATGACGATGCCTACCGTATGCCATCGCCGAAGGGATGTTCAGCCATTTCATCGAACCATTGCTTTTTTCAAAACACCATCAGCGATGAAGAAAATGACCATCGCCGATTGTTTGGTACAATTTCCATCAAATCATCGGGATTTTCGCGACGTACCATCGTAAAATCGTAGTTCGTCCGATGGCGATGGCCTTCCCGCCATCGCCATCGTATAATCGGCGATGGCCATCGTGCCAGGCTCTGGTAATCTCACCAAAAAATGGACCGCTGAAAAAGAAAGAGCTAAAATTCGGAATTAGCTATTCTCAAAATGAAATTGTTAAAAAAATACAGTGTTCAAAGTAATATCAAAAAGTATAGGGATATCAATTCAATCAATAACCGTTCAGGATAAGCCCAATGAAGGTGTACGACATAAAAAGAGGACAGGCCGATGAAGAATGTGGCGCTGACTGACTGGGAAAATATTAGAGCTTTCAAATGTGAATGCTGAGTTCACGGAAGGAACTGGCAGAGAAATTTCTTCGCCTACGGTGAAATAGAGACTCGTAGAATGTGGTCTCAGGGGATGTAAAGGTAGGAAAAAGCCATTGTTTCTGATGCAAATATGAAGAAAATGCCTATGCTTTCAAAGGCACGTGCAAATTGGACTGGTGATGACTGAGCTAAGGTCAGATGAAAGCAATTTTAAAGAGTGTCTCTTCATGCTTTTCTTTATCAACTGTGGAAAGTCACTGTCCATAATTTATTTGCAAATATGGAGAATTTGCTATGTGAATTTTGCAACAAAAAAAAATATTTTAGTAGATATTTGAAACACCTGACGCCGTTTGGGTGGATCGAAGAGTTAAAAAAGCTGATCACCCACAATGCGTTGTACCTACGATAAATTTGGGGAGGCAGCGTTATGGTTTTGGGCTGTATGGCATAGTCAGAGACTAGAATGCTGTTCACATGCCAGGCACATGCGATGACGGGGTGAAATCAGAAACGTACACCAGCATCTTGGACAGAGTGTACAGCGACTCACTGGAGAAAATAGTCAAAAATATGGTGTTATCTTCCAAAAAGACACTGTTCCATGTCACGCATCACGCGTTTCGAGCACTTCGTTTGATAGGGAGCATGAAAGGGTAATGGATTGGCCCCTCAGTCCCCGAACTTAAATCACATCAAGCATCTTCGGTTACGCTTACGAAAATGAGTTAAGATGCAGCCAATTGTACTAATTTCGTCTCTAGAGTGCCAAAATGCCTGAAGGCTGTGATAAAATCCAAAGGAGGCAATACTAAGCATTAAACCCCAACATACTTAATACTATAACTCAGTGTTTTTTTCAATCATGAGCAAAATAAGCTCAAACATTTTTCTTTTTTCAGACTACATTGGGTCCCTCGATCACTATTGAATCCATGGCTGTAATTCTGTTACTAATTTAGTTACGATGGTTGAACTACAACTGCCAAGATCAAGAGAGTTCAGGGTTCATTTCTCTTACAGTGATCTCTTCCCCACACAATAACGTACAGACTATTTAAGTACAAATTTTGAGCTCCGTGCTGTTCTTCAAACATACGTTGAAGACTTTAGACAGATTAGAAAAAAAATCACAGAGTAATAACGTGCATAAAAAATTACCTAACGATATCAATAACTGGAAGAGACGTTGCAATGATCTTTGAGCTGTGCCAAAAACAAGTAGCGCACGAGCTGTTGTCTCACTGATGGAAGATGCCCGTGGTGGCTGCGTTCACGTGAACTCGGTCAATACAAAATTTCTGCTTACAAGCTAAAACTTATGAATATCTAAGTTCAAGTTTAGATGAGTTACGTGCAGCAATAGGCATTAACCCTTCGAAGGGAGACCTGAGGTTATTGCACCTCACCCTGCAGAAACTTCCATATTTTCTTGCTGTCATGTTTCAGTACTTTTCTGGAAACTTGTGACTTTTCGTAAAATGACATTATTCATATTTTGTGTAAGAATTTGCGTGAGAATACCATGCATAAGTGAAAATACCATAGATTTCATGATACATGGTACATGATACAGGGAGACCTGCGCTATAGTGCATCGCACCCTGCATTCGTACGGCCGGCAACTCCGTACGTTTCAACGTTTGTTTATACTGTGTACCTATCTGCATGTAACTTCATCCCAGGGCTGTAATTACTGATGGAAAATTAAGCTTTATACACATTACTTACAGTAAATGTGATCGCCTCAGCTAAATGAGGCTACATCAGTGCAGTCACTGTCCCATGTATACTGTATCATTATATGAATATTGTGGTGTACACTCGTATTACATTGATTGTTCTGCGTACATAGACAGTGCAGTCCCTGCAATACAGCAGGCGCATCAAAGTTCCCGAACACATGCACACTGCCTGCATTGGTGAGCAAACTACCACGGTTATCGTACAAAATGTATATCGCTGTGTGCTTTCTACCGTTCTCTTAAAAATGTTCATATTATGGTGTCTTATTATAATTTACCATTGAATTGACTGTTATTATTATTAAATCACACCAGGCTGGCGACGTAGGAACGGAGAAACTCCATGAGGTTAACAAACCCCCACGCAACCAGCCCAACGGGTGGAAAAAACAAAAGAATGAAAAAAAGAAGATCCGAGATCACAGAATAGCTCTGTGTACAGTTCGTTTAAAGCTGCCAGTACCAGCACCAGCAAAGACAGAGCCATCAAGACCATTCCGAACATCCACACACGATGGAAAAACGAACGGGAATACTGGCCCGTACGGCGTCGCAACGGTTCCAAGGCAAACTCATGAAGAGCACCAATCCGCCGAGTATACCTCACCCGAACAAATGGATCTGGAAGAAACTCAGACAGTGGATGACTGCGGCAGTTATAGATTTTATACAGAAAAACAGACTCCACCAACTATGCGACGATGCGCCAGATCACAGGGCACAACACCACACAGCATGAACGCACATCGACGAACTACTTTGTCAAGCAAACACAGATGTCAATCGGCAACAGAACCTCAGACTACAGAGCAGTACTCCAGAAGAGGGAGGACAAAGCAATTAAAGCAGCGACGTGTCAAATCTACCGAGCCAAACACCCTCCAAGCACGCCTCATAAG
>LQNS02278087.1:915808-929677 GCA_001587735.2 Parhyale hawaiensis
ATATGTTTTTACTCTCGAATTGTTTTGAATAAATTTGATACAGTGGAGAAAAACTATTTTAGAGTGGTAGAGAAGAAATGTAAAATCATAACGAAACTAAATGCTGATGTGTCTTATCTGAATTTTATTTTTATGGTACGATTAATAATCGAAGGAAATAAACATGCCTATATAGTATTTGTATTCAATATAATAGAATGCTAGCACCGTATTTTAGTCAGATTTCTCCACTGTGGACGCCATTGGCAGGACCATGTGGAATGTCATGTGGTTGTTCGAAGGTAGACTAAGTTATTGTGAGGTACATTATATAACGCCAGCATAGAAATTACATGCAGTAGGTTATTGAAAGGACGAAGTAGCTATTTGATAATGTAATCATTAAACTACTATTAGTATCCCTCGAAACACATGGAATTGCTGTGCCATTGTCGGATTCATGTCCAGTGTTGCCATCTCAATGTTGCCAACAACGTGACTAAGAAAGATACGTGTCACTTGTAACAGTGTGGTTTAGTAAAAGGCTATAGTGTCGAGTTAATTATAGTAACTGGATCAGGTCTGTTACTCTTAGACTTATATCTTTACATTTATAGTTTTTCCGCGGAACCTGATTTGATAAAAAACAAACGTCTGATGTAATCGTTCTCTTCCAAGTGCAACTTGTCCCACTTATCTGAATAAATAGAAGAGGCGTGCAACCCTTTCACTGACCTGCCTAGATGAGCATTCCGATTAACTTATGGATGTGGTGCATCTCTGTGAGCACCACAACGTCCTTCCGTTGCAAAGTTGCGAATTGATCTGAAGCAATTTTCTCTCGAACACCCCAACCATCCTTTGAGCAGACAGTGTGAGTGTAGTCCGATGGCAGTGTTCAGAACACGTGTTGGCAACAGTGTTACCAACACCTCCGTCACGGATGCCGACAATAAAGGTGTTTTCGACTGTCTCGCCAACAGGTGTTGGCAACACTGTTGCGAACACGTGTTGGCAGCAGTGTGAGCCCTGCTTTAGTCTTGCCCGAATTTAGCCTCATCCCACACCTAGAACACCAGGAATGAATCATTTCCCAATCATGCTGAATAGATTCTGAAACCTTTAATCTATCACTAGGCTTATCGCAAACAGCCAGTAAAGTTACATCATTAGCGTAACCAACAAGTAAATTATTAACAAGATTAAACAGATCCGCCGTATATACAATGAACAACAAAGGGCCCAGAACACTACCCTTTGGGACACCTGAAAAACTAAATCCAAAAACGAACTCCTCTGCCTATCAACAACTATACATTGACGACTGTCAGATAAAAATGAACTTATTACCCCAAGAACTGAACCACCAATACCCATTAATCTCAGCTTATAAAGCAGCCCAAGGTGATTCACGCGATCAAATGCAGCACAAAAGTCAAGCTGTACTAACCTTTCCCCATGACCTCCATCAAGAGCCAGCTGCAACACATGAGAAACGTGAAACAGAGCATCACAGGTTCCCAAGCCCTTACGAAAACCATACTGTGTTGGGGGAAGGACACCCTGCTTTTCAAGAAAACAACCCAATCTCGACGCAATCAATTTCTCATAAACTTTCGACAAAACAGATGTGATCGAGATGGATCTATAATCAGCGGTACGGGATGAAACCGAGCGTTTTGGAACAGGCGTCACATGGGCAACACGCCAGCACTAAAAAAAAAAGCCCAGCCGCAACATTCGACGGAATACGGAAGCAAGCGGGGCTGCGAGCACACCAGCCACCCTCCGAAGAAAGAAAGGAACCATACCCGATGGATTAGTGCCCCCATAGGGGTCCAGGTCAAGAAGAAGGCGGTGCACTTCAGCGGATCTGAAAGCAAAACCGGAGACCCTCGGCTCGAGATCAGATGCTGAAGGAATTCGCACCCGGTCCCGGCTCTGCTTCCTATCAAAGAAGCGTAACAAAAGGTCTGCTTTGGCAGCGGGGTCCGCAACAAGATCACCACCAGTACCAATTAAAGGAGGCATAGAAGAGCTCACACCAAGCACAGCGCTCTTCAAGGTGGACCACCACTTATGTGCGCTTACAGACGAGGCTAACAACTCCCCTTACCTCAAATTGTGCTTCCTCTCAGCTTCCTCATAAGTAGCACCAGCCCGACGCCGCTGTTCCCTGAAAAGCTGACAGTCGACAGCAGACCGGCTAGTACGCCAACGGGCATATGCCTCCTGCTTTGACGGGTGCGCCCTCGTACAGGCATCATCAATCCAGGGCTCATCGCCCGTCCTAACCGTTATGAAGCGGGAAGGGACGTAAGCGCGCGCCATGTCGGAGAGAAAGCGATCCAAAGTAGACCCAGGATCAGTAGACTCTCTCACAACACCCCAAGGTAGCGCAAGGATGGCACCAGAGATGGCATCCCAATTCACTCTGGACTTCAAAAATATTTCACAGCTAACAGTGCTCCGGGGACCCGTTGACGAACCTGCAGCGTCGCAGATAGCGCACCATGGTCCGAGGACCAATGGAAGACACCACTGAGACTCCAATCAGATCAGTTATCAGTAGGTCAAGAACACCTCCTGACAAACGGGTAGGACATTCAACCAATTGCTCACAACCAGGGGCACTTGGGGATTCGAAGGCAGCATGACCATGGCAATCAGTCCTCCCAGAGCCTAACCATTCCACATGCTAACAATTAACGTCACCCATAAAGGCAAAGGCAGAACGCTTATCTGACGACTGAATTCTAGCCATTGCATCCAGGAGACAATCAAAGACCCTATCATCAGCAGACGGGTTGCGATATACTGAGAACAAATAAAAGTTCCTGAATGAGCCACAAACTCTAAGCACCATCATCTCGCAGCATTGACACTCATATTCACTCTGCCTAGACACAACAACACCCTTTCGAACATAGACAGCCAAACCCCTAAATCCAGGGCAAGAATCTCGCAACAGCAGCACTGGCTTTTCAAAGTTCGGGATCATCAGCTCAGAAACATGGCAATGGCCTGAGACGAGCGTCTCCGAAGCGATCAAGGCAGCCCAGTACTGAAGCGATCGAGGCAGCCCAGCACTAAAGAGATCAAGGTAGCTCAGCACTGATGCGATCAAGGCAGCCCAGCAATGAAGAGACCAAGGAAGCCTTGTACTGAAGAGATCAAGGCAGCCCAGCACTGAAGGGATCAAGGTAGCTCATCACTGAAGCGATCAAGGCAGCCCAGCAATGAAGAGACCAAAGAAGCCCTGTACTGAAGAGATCAAGGCAGCCCAGCACTGAAGGGATCAAGGCAGCCCAGCACTGAAGGGATCAAAGCAGCCCAGCACTGAAGAGATCAACGTAGCCCAGTACTGAAGGGATCAAGGCAGTCCAGCACTGACGGTATCAAGGTAGCCCGTCAGTAACCCAGATTTTCATATCACAGTCAGCCCACCTGGGTTGATCCATCCATAACTTTTCGAGTTATTGAACTAACAAGCATAAAATAAAACATATCGACGAACAAACAGATCTTCCTAAAATTTTTGTCATTTACCTTTCGTAAAGAACCTGAAAAGTCATGTAAATTTCACGAAAATCTTTTCATGCCTTTCCGAGTTATGGCCTTGAGAAAAAATAGACAGATAGACAAAGAAACAGACACATGAACGGATTTTCACCAAAAGTTAGTCATCTGTCATTGTTAACATGCCTAACAATCCCTGAAAAAGTTCATGTAGATCCGTTCATTAGTTTTCGACTAATCTTGGTGACAAACTCACAGATAAAGATACAAACGCGACAAAAACATAGCCTCCTTGGCGGAGGTAATAATAATGGCAAAGCATAGTTTGACTCGGAAACCACGTTTTAATATCCGAGTTTCTTAAATTTACGAATGATTTAGAAAATAGAAATATTATAAGTGTTTATGCTACTATGGTTTGGTCCAATTTTTTTTTTTTTTTTTTTTTTTTTTTGCCTCGAGTTTATCGGGGTCTCTGGCCCTGAGTCACCAAGACAAAACATGGAACTCGTAGCGTAGAGAAGGGTTCTCTCTAGTTCCTTCTGAACGGGGGTCTCACCATTCCGGGTTTTATCTGCGTTTAGACTCCTCCTGGTGACCCCCAGTATCTAAGCCTGTTGTACTTCCATTTTAGTGTACCTCTTCGATACAACAGATTTAAGCTCTTGTCTGGTCCGAGCTTTGATTTGGTAGACGTCCCTATGCGACTCTGGATTTAATTTCCTAGTCGCAACTCAGGAGAACTGAAGGAATCTGCTCTTGGGAGTTTCCTTACCGAGCTGGAAGAAAGTNTTTTTTTTTTTTTTTTTTTTCTTATGGGAAAGGGGGGTTAGCAGGTGCATTGTCCATGAATTTTTAAAGTGATGTTTGCTCTTAGCTCTATTTAAGTCTCTGTAATCTTCCAAGAAAGCCTATGCCGGTGCTTCATCCATGCTTTTTCACAGATCTGCTGATGAGCTATGCTCTGGTATGTCTCGTTTCTGACTCGCTGCTTTCATTCACATAGCTAGGAAATTTTTACCAGTAATATGTTTGTTCGCTTGCATTTTTTTAAACATCGCGTTGTGACGTAGAACGATATAGTTTGCTAAAGCATCTTTCACAAATTACTGATCTTGGACTGTTTCGACATTTTCCCAATTTCCTTCCGTTGAATCACTGAAGATTCCTTGCTGCGTGGATCTATTATTATTATAATTCAACGATTGCTTGATCCTTGGTTGAAGAAGATGCTAAAAATGAAACTATTTCGGAAAAAATTAAGCCATTTAATTTAAAAAAGAATCATCGCGTTCTACATACAAGACTAAAAAAACTCATTTGAAAAGGGTAGATTAGTTTCTAGTTACATTATACAAAATATATTGACGAGTGAATCACTGACTTTTCATGCCTGTCTACGCGTTTTTATTTTCTATCCGTTTACTCATCCACTCTTTTGAATCTTAAGGCGTCGCTCTGAACACAACTTTGTATAGGCCACATAAGCAATTAAAAAATGTTTATACGTCCAATTGGTTGCATTGGCATGTGTCACTAAGTAAGTTACGCTTATTTGGAGTGAAATAATACTAAGAAAACAGTGCGGTTTTCTGCTGTTTTTACAGTACTGTAACACATTCAGAAGTATGGATGAGTAAACACATTGACATGACCAACACGTAGATTAGCGATCAGTTTCGCTTTACGCAAATTACGTAGACCGCTCCCTAGTCTAGATCTCTCATCACTACGCTCGGGTTTTGTCTGAATGTCGCCAGGAGCAAACACAAGCTGATTGTTCACAGGCCTTTCACACAATCACTTCGGTGCTGTTTTCTACTGGCGTGCAGCAGGAATACGCTGACAACTTCCAGGCTTTGCTCATAATTACCGGCAGTGATATCATACTCGCGCTGGCACCGCAACGTTCTTAGGCAGCCTCAACGCTCGGCGCAAGATAAGGTGTTGTGAGCCTCACGCTGACGCATCTCGAATTTGGGCCTAGAGACGGGGTTGTGCGACTCTCTCTTTGAGCCCTGCATATTTACCTCCGCCAATGAGGTTTTGGTTTCGTCGGGTTTGTCTGTCACCAGTATAACTCAAAAAGTTATGGAAGGATTTTGACGAAATTTACAGCTATTTTTAGGTATGTTAGGAGAAACAGATGATTAATTTATCGGTGAAGTTCTGTCCAACCGTTCGATTACCTTATTTTTCTAATGCTGTAACTAGAAAAGATATGAACAGATTTTTATGAAAATTGCACGAGTTGATAGGTATAACACGAACAGTAAATGACCAAATCTTAGGGATGATCTGTTTGTTCGTCGTTTGTTTGTCGCTATGATATTTTGATGCTTGTTAGTACAATAACTCAAAAAGTTATAGCTGGATGCTGTTGAAATTTATATGAGCTGTTACTAATGTTAAGAGACATGAATGATTCAATTTTGGAGATGATCGATTGTTCTGTTTCTGTGTTTGACTTATGCATGTCATAATGCTTGTAGCAGCGTAACTCAAAAAGTTATAAACAGATATCCATGAAAATAACAGAAGTTTTTAATACCATCAAAAGGCACAAGTGATTAGAGACTAGTAGTGACAAAAAGAAAATAATGGCTTTAGAACCAATCTAAATATTCTGTTACCGTTGCCTCGCTTGGCGGAGGTATGCGCTCTAGTGCTCTCTAGTTACTTTTACGTTTCACTGTATGCTATGCTACTTGCAATTTGCAAACAATTCTGTGCAGTTTTGAATCAAATGTAATTCTCTTGGCTCTTAACTAATTACTTCTCGCATTGTTCTATCAATTACCGAGACGTAATTTTTTTTTTACCTATCCGCACTTTTCATAGTTGGAACATAATTTAGTATGATTAAGGATACAATGTTATTACTCTGTTAAATTAGCGAACTTATTGCTTTCTAATGCACATTGTTCTGTAATGAAAATCAGTAGCTTTTATAATTAGGCATCGCAATTCTATATGGCAGCAGATATGGTCTCCTTGCCGTCAAGGTCTTTTCTCTAGTGATATAAAGTATACGTTCTTGCGGTATAAACCATACGTAGGTTTTACTTCTCATAATAGAACTTCTTACCGATGTTCGTTAATTTAATGTAAACCAGTAAGGATGGTTTTGCTTGAATCTGTTGCTAGAGCTATAGTGACGGCCCTTCCGGCTGGGCAATCGGGTATACGTTGACGTCCAGTCTTGATTACCCGTAACTAACTAACTATCCATTTAACTCTTTTTCTTTCTTTCCCATTCTTTTTCTTTTATATCCTTTCATACTGGCAGTATAGACATTCAAAATGAAACAGTGCAACGATTGCCAATCGGAATTCGCACAAGAGTTTTTTTTTTTTTAACGAAGGACTGGAGCTAGAAACATGTACATTCTACTCTCATATACAGGCCCAGAAGGCTGAGATAAAAAAACTGAGAAGCGATCGCGAAGTGTTGCATCAATAGCAAGCCGAAATAGAGCAACGCCCAATATCTAATGAGGAAAATGCTACAAGTGAAACTCGCTTGCGATTATCATCCTCTCCGTGGAGAACCGTAATGCGTTCTGAACGACAGAGGACATTGAGTTGCGTACTTTTAGAATATCAGACAAATCCTATAAAGTGCAGAATATGTTTGCTGCTCTTGAAGATGGTGACGATAATGTAGCAACAGCTGTTGGTCCCAAAATTAAACCTGTGAGTGAGAAACAGCAACGCGATCCTCCCAAGTCACGTGTCCACAAAAAGTCAAAGATTTTTGTTCAGCCTCCAAGCCTTGAAAGGGAACGAGATCCTCTTCCAATTCCTGGCCAGCGAGCGATAAACACCTTTCTTATTGAAGATAAAATAATCAAAGAGCTGTATCATGCCTATAAAAGGGGCTGCAAGGATCGAAAATTCATTTGCAGACCTCAAGCTTCTACTTCTGATATTACTGTTATCTTGAAGGACCTCCCTTGCAAAAAGATGGATCACGTCATCGTTCATGTTGGAACTAATGATCTGCGAATATTTTCCGAATATCAGTTGCGACTCATTAAAAAATTCATCACCGTTGTCAAAAAGAAAACGAAGCATGTCACTCTGACAAGTATTCTGCCCCATCTTAGGGCTGGCAATCGCCAAGACTCTAGGATCCGCTACATCAACAGGGCCATGAAAAAGTGGCAGCTGCGAATAAATTCCAATATATTTACCTATTTCGCTTGTTTGAAGACATGTGGAGACTATTTTCCCCTGATGGGACTGATTTCAATGGCACTGGACAGTAAGTCCTCTGACAATTGCTGCTCAATCCGGCTGCTTCAGCTACTGCTGCTTTGGAAAGTGGCCTGTACACAAGACCTTTGCCCAGCACTGAGCAGCTTCGCCGCCACCTGTCCATTTTCACGTTCCCTCGGCTGATTTACCGGCATTGGAGCAAACTGCTCCCAATATCGCCTCAGATTTCATCTCCTAGTGGGGCAAAGGTTGGGGATCCTACGGAAAATGATGGCAAAATCATCACCAGCAAGCTTCTCACGAACGAGGAGGAAATTGCTCTAACTCCTAATGAATCAGTGCAGATGTCACGCCTGGATCCTCCATCTCTCCTACCATCAATACAACCCTCGTACCGATGAACCGTAATATGTCTGAAGGCACTGATATACTACAACCTACCAACGCCCGCCAAAGCGATCGGGATTCATCCAATACTGAACGCGCTAGTCTGGCAGGCGTTTTCAAGGAAAAAGCAGTCTCCAATACCAGTAGATAAAAAGCATGATCAAAACCCAAGAACCTCAAGCATACCAAAGCATGAAGAGAGTCGCAGTACTCGGGAGTCAGGTGCTACGAACGTTCCCCCGAAGATGAACTCTAGTCAGTCACCATAAACCAGAAGAACTAGAAGTAAGGCTAACTCGGCGAGAAACATCTTGTTGTACGCCAAATAAATGCTGACGTAAAGCAATCTGGCAACTGTCAAGCCGAAGTACAAAATTCTTCCCTTGCTCAACTACAGGCAGGCGCTTTCGCCGCTACTGATAATAATAACCTTACGCCCTCAATCTTTCCCCAGCAATCGGAAACTTCAAGCGTATCAGTGACTCGTAGAAGTAATGCAAACACTAGCATCAAATTCGTATTTGGCAACGTGCTGAACATGACAAACAAGATGAATGAACTGCAAGCTTTGGCAGCCACTCATGCGTATGATGTTATCACACTCAATGAAATATAGGTCAACCTTTCAAACAAGCATCTTGAAGCGGAAGTTGCATTGAAAGGCAATAAACTGTTCAACATAGACCGATCCACAGAAACAGGTAGAGGAGGGGTTCCTATATATCAAGAAACACCTCAATCCCCTCTGCAAGGGTTTTGCAGCAACTAAAGAATATGAATTTATCACTACCCATGCTCATATTGGCATTCGACAGCCTTTCAATATTATGCTGCCAACTGGAGCCCTCGCAGTACTGATGCAGTACTTTACAACACGATCGATAATATGCTGAATTCTTCGAATGAAACCATTCTAATGGGAGATTTGAACCTACCCCAAATTCATTGGAGTTCCTAGCGCAGCCCAGCAACAGGGAGTAAACTGCTCGAGCTCCTCTGCCACCCCCACGTGACCCAGCACGTAAAAGAACCAAGATAAGGTAATACTCTAGATCGGGTATTCTCCACTCCCGGTTGTGAAATTGTTGACCTAGCCATCCTAGACGGGCTTAGAGACCACAACATGATTGAATTGCTCTCAAAACTGGCAACGAATTCACCACTAATGCGAATCGTCTCAAGCTGCCAGGCTCTCAACGAGCAAATTTTCTGGGAATGGCAGCTGAATTAGGAACAACTGACTTCGAAAGCCCTATGAGAGACACCAGTGTTGAACAATGCTCCATCAGTTTGAAGACGAGCATCCGGAGAACAGCTCAACGATGCATCCCAAATAAACGAGTTCGTATCAGTAATGATCCTCTCTGGATGAATCGGACAGTCAGACGCTGGTTTGCAAGGCGCCAGGAGCGTTACAAAACCTGGAAGCGTAATCCAGCAGAGGAGAATAGGTCCAGTCAGAAAAAGGCATGTCGGGATGCAAAGAAAGTAGTCAGGACCACAAAAAGGGAACAAGAAATCTCCGTAGCCGCTATGGCAAAACGCAACCCAAAGGCATCCTATAAATATGTAAATGAAAGACAACCCAAAAAAGAATCCATAGGACCGCTCAATAGACCTGACAGTGATATCACAAATAACGTAAGAGACAAATCCGCAATTCTGAACGACTATTTCACCTCTGTGTTTACTAATGAAAATGTTGCGCATATCCCTGAACAAATACCGATGCTAGTTGCTCCTGTAAACGCATGTGCTTTTACGGAAATTGAGATCCTTCAAGAACTAACCCACCTAAATACGTACAAATCTACTGGCCCAGATAATCTTGCTCCTCATGTACTACGGGAAATCGCTCCAGTCATCCTAAAGCCACTGCTCGAAATACTCAATCAGTCCTTAAGAACGGGAAAAGTTCCGCAGGATTGGAAACTAGCTAATGTGATTGCGATACACACACCTTTACACTCGTTTGCTGTTCTCATATTTAAAATTTAAAGTAGATACAGTCAAAATAAAGCTAGAATATAGTAATCATTGAGAACGTGTTCCCTGAAAGTGAGTGCACTTATGTGACATCAAGCACAAAAACATCAATGTTGTCATTTACCTAAAACATAAATCGATAGTTCTTACTTTCAAACATATTTTAACTACATATATCCAGATTTACGTACATCCAGAAAACCTACCTGTACTATTATAAGATATTCATGGGACCAGGACATACTACTCCATTAAGTCTCAACGCAATAAAATATCCATATATAGCTATATGGTATTAATGAAATTTGTGTTATACCAATATTCAAGAGGTCCAAATTTTGGTATTCTTAAGAATTGATCGGCATACAATTACAGCTATGAGCTCAAAGCTATTAAAGACACCTTGCCCATTTACTGCTGCCTGTGGGTAGGTCAGTAACACAGAATTTAATCATTGTACTGCTGTAATCAAATGCTCTTAAATTTATTTTTGAAGGTTCCGTGAGACTGATTAAAAGCTTTAACTGATTGAAATACAGTGAAGCGCTTTGGGATCTCGAGTCGAACAGAGGATAGATTTAAGCGAACATTTCTTATATTATAGTGATCCGTCGGAAGTTGATGGCTAAAATGAGGTTCATAATAGGGAGTCTCTCCTGATATTGCTCTTTGCATAAACTTCAGAATAAAATAACGATAAACATCACTGAACTATACAAGCTTTAGTCGGCGATGCATTTCGTTAGTAGACATCCGTGGTATATTGTAATGGTGCCGCTTGACATTTAGTATTACTTCAAGTGTGTTATTCATTATTGTACTAATGCACCACTCCATGTTATCAGTCGCCCCACCCAAAAAATGATACCATAGGTTAATTGAGAATACAGTAGTGCATAATACAACAATACCAACGCTTCTCTCGTTATGTACGTAGAAACAGCATAGATTGCACATTTAGCATTGCTCAGTGTATCACAAAGTGCAGATATATGGGTACAAAATCTAAGATTGTTAACAATAAACACTCCAAGGTATTTAAAACTTTGCACCCATTCTAACTTCACCCCGTTAAAATATAAATCAGGTACAGCAGGTGCTTTTATTGCACTGAACAGCATGAGCTTCATTTTGTTTACGGTAGGAGTTAGCCTATTGAGCGTTAGCCAAGAATTTAAATGTCGATTAACTGTTGTACTTATTCGAAGAAAGGGATAAGTAGGGGATAAGAAAAGCCCAACAACTATCGACCAAACTGTATAACATCGGTCGTCAGCAAAACCATCGAATACCTCTTAATATAGCGCATCACTGATCACCTGAGGATGCATCAGTGTGTTGGCGCATTATACTCCTGCTTTGCATTATTTTGTATTTTGTTCGTCTACTACAGTCATACAACACCATAATGTCCAACAACTTCCCCTGGCGTCTTTGGGATATCCCCATAGCACAACCGGTATATCCAATACCTGTGTTACACTCACCTGAACCTGTCCGAATCATGCCACGATAATGTAGTGCACCCAGAGTATTCCTACAATAGAAACAGAGAAACCAACCAACGTCTGGAGCAGGTCAGGCGGGATACCATTAACAGTACAGACACCAACATGCCACGTCGTTCTACACGCCAAGCTGCTAGGCAAGCTCAACGCCAACCAGTAGCTTCCTTGCCATGAGCAAGGAACACATCATAACAATGACACATACTAGACTCTGATTTTCTTGAATTTATATTCCATGTTTTATGTTAGTCTTGCTATATGCTGTTGATTATGTGTACTTCACATCGATTAGATAATCTCTAGTTAACTAAAAACGATTTCGAACCTTTGTAATTGTGCAACGCATTATTTCTCAGTTTCTAAGCAAATTAGCAAATTGAAGTAAGTAGCATAAGCGTTAATGTATATGTTGTTTTCCACTATGGAAGCGCAGTGCTTGAATTCATAGTATGAATTGTCTTGCCTTCTAGCATGTTGAGTACGTATGCTTAGATCACTATGCTTGATGGAAGGTGGCAAAAATGAAAATCAACTAGTAGCAGAGAACCTAAACCTAAGAGTAACTAACCCTAGACAAAACTGGGTTTAATTCTTGGTAAAGGCCATGTCCTTAAATAAGTAGGGGAGGGATGTGTTGGCGCAGTGCGGAATTCATTGTGTGTGTCGCGCCGCAGGGGCACTCCCTTGTGCCACCTGTCTGGTTCCATGACAAAAGCGCACACGACAAATGCTCACACAGACAAATGCGCACCTACTATTCTATCGTTTGACTGCGTACATATGATTTCCTGTAATTCATTTTAGTATCTACCTTCAAGTAAACTTTATAACTTTCATTATCTTTAGTTAACGTTTTACCACCTATATTTAGGCTGAGTCCATTTAGAGAAGTTATTTGGTAGCACTTCCTAGCATAAGTAAAGGCCGGTTCCCACTTGATGAGCTGAAAGCCAAAAATGTGGCTGGTAACCAATAAACACGCTTGGTTTGCAGCTCAAAATTGTGCTGGCAGCTCGTTTGTTAGGTTGGTAGCCGATCATCGACGAGCTCCCAGTCAAAAATTTTATTCTTTGCTGTGTGCTCGTATCCTACAGGTGGCAGCCAGCAAAAAAAAATCATTTTATTTATTTTATTCGTAACGTAACCACATCAGTCTTGTTGCATTTCAAGCGGCTAATTAAATATTACAGTGATATATATAATGTAAAATGGTGCCGGAAGAGGTAGTTGACTGGAAAAAATTTGAACACCTGTGTGAAGAGGTGACAAAATTCACCTCGATATGGGACAACCAGCATCCTGACCACAAGAAGCCCAGAGTTATAGCAGAAATGTAGGCCCACTAGTGCACTAGTGACCGGTACTCTCCTCTCTCTGCCCTTCGCGCAAACAGCGGCTTCACCACACTTTTCGTTTTTGGCGCCCTCGCCTGAGCAATAACCTAGCAGCAGCAAGTGTCCGGCGGTTCGCCATCGTCAATTGGGAACTGAGATGCAAGCATAACCACAACTGGCTTGCGAGCCAAGCTACAAGCCAAGCTTGCAAGCCGATTGGGTACGCTTGCAAGGCGTGGAGACTGGCTGCCAGCCACATTTTTGGCTTCCAGCTCATCAAGTGGGAAGCGGCCTTAAGGATTATCTTTACTGTTTCTACCGGTAGGAAAGGAATGACCTAAAGAGGAGAACAACTACCTCCTCACGGCACAAAAAAAGTAAAAACAAGCCAAACTAATAGACGATACAAAAACAAAATAAATATACGAAACAGTCCATCTCTGTACCCGCTGTTGCTGGCGATTTTACAACCATCCACGCTGAAATATGTAAGCAATTAATCGCTGCTTGTTATTAGGCTTTACCTCTAGTTTATTGATAAAACTTAATTTTCAAACCTAAGCTGGTCAGTATATATGCCTGTGTGTGTGTGTGTGTAGGTGTGTGTGTATAGGTGTGTTCGCATATGGCACATTGCTGGTACTGCTATGCACTTTTTTGCGGTTACGCGGGTACCTGTCTCGCTGTGGGGACTTCGGTCAGGTACCAATAGCGTTTTGTCCAGATATTGCTGCTCTGTTGTGCAAGACGTTCACACAACAAGTTTGGGGCACGTCCCCACTATGACCCTATGGTGGTCTTCTTCGAGTTTTGAGTGTATTGAGTGTAAAAAAGTGTAAAGGGTTTGGTGCGCTTTGTTGGTTCCGATCGGCAGCAAAGTGTAAGGCATTGCTGCGCTCTGCTGGTACCTGTCGGCAGCATCCATAGCTGGAAAC
>LQNS02278087.1:938615-951838 GCA_001587735.2 Parhyale hawaiensis
TGTTTGTGAAGTATAAATGAAAGGTCACATTTAAGTTTCTCAGACTACTTTCCAAAATAAGTAAAACCATATAAAACTTTGTACGCTCCTGAGGCAATTTATCACTGTTATCATTCCCGTTGTTTAAAAATCTTCTAACCTGGAATTCAAACAATTTTGCATGGGTAACCATTTGTCGAAATTGCTAAGCCCTTCAATCGAATACACTAATTGACAGGATCAACAACACAATATATATATTTAGAATGTATGTTGGTTTTTGGCCTATTCAATTGCCCCCAGCCGGCCACACGACCTCTAACGCAGGTTAATAGTTCTAGAATCTGCGGAGAAGATTCTGGCTATTCTTTGTATTCGTAGGCTTTCAATTAGCAGGGCAGCGCCATCTAAGAAGCAGTAGAACGAAAAAAATAGTAGGTGCACATTTGTCCGTGTGAGGTTTTGTCGTGTGCGCATCTGTCGTGTGGGCTTTTGTCACTGTGAGCATTTGTCGTGTGCGCATATGTCCGGTCACCCACCTGTCTATATGTATGGCCGACAACTATGACGGTCAGCTCAGAGACCGCTGGAGTTAAACGTGAGACGTACCTTACCCTCACGCTTAGCGGAATCCAACCTGTGTCTCAACCCTTAGAATCCACAAGTACACAGTCTGCTACTTGCCTGAGTCTTATTCCACATGTCAAGAAGCAGTATACTTTCGGAGACGCCAAAACCCCAACCGCGTACATCTACATCTAGCAATCTAGCATCACTTCGAGGTGTGTCACGTAAGAAGGGCGTGACATCAGCTCATATCTGACTCCCAGCATGGTTTCCGAAATGAAAGAAGCTGCTTAATAAACCTATTGGACTTTTTCTCATGTGTTACAGATATTATAGATGATGAAAATAGTGTAGACCGTGTACATATATATATAGACTTCCAAAAGGATTTCGACAAAGTCCCCCATTAACGGCTATTGACAAAAAAATGGAAGCCCATGGCATCCAGAGTGACTATTTCCAATGGATCAGGGCTTGGCTTACGGGTCGACAACAGCGAGTCAAGCTTGAAGGAGGGACGAGCGCCAGGACTCAGGTATTATCAGGGGCTCCACAAGGTTGGACCTCTTCTGTTCTCAATTTACATCAACGATCTCGATCTTTACATCCGTAGTAAAATCAGTAAATTTGCGGATGATACTAAACTATGCCATCTTGCCACGAAAAGAGCAGAGCTCCAACAAGACTTTGACCACCTCATGGAATGGAGCACAACGTGGCAGATGAGCTTTAATGTCGACAAATACTCAGTAATGCACTTAGGCCAGGTGAACCATTCAACCAGACTGAAAATGAACGGGACGGTATTAGCAGCTGTCACCCAACTACGTGACTTGGGAATCACTATTACAAGCAACGTACAACACAATCAGCAAGTTGACATGAGTGTAAAAATGGCAAGCAGAGTACTGGGATTCATTACCAGAAATTTTGAATACGAGTCCAATGCCATCATTATTCCCTTGTACAAGGCATTAGTGCAGCCACACTTAGACTTTGCTGTCCAATTCTGATCGCCTCATTTGTATAAAGATATCGATAACAGGGAAAGAGTCCAACGCAGGGCTACGAAATTGATACCTCAGTTGCGAAATAATCCGTATGAATGTCACCTAAAAGAACTGGGTCTGATCTCTCTAGAGCAAAGGCGACTCAGGGGGCAACTAATAGAAACATTCAAGTGTTTGAATAGCTGCAACGTCGTACCTACAACGGGACTCTTTGAAAGAGACCTCAAAGATCGCTTGCGAAACAACGGTCAAAAACTCAAGCATAAAGCTCGATAAACGCCCTTAAGTCAGCAGTTTTTCCGTGTTTCATAGTAAGCATTTGGAATAGACTCCCCTCAGACGTTGTTAGTGCGAAGTTAGTCAACGCGTCTAAAAATCGTCTTCACATACATTGGGAAGGACATCCTCCACAGTCCACAGCTAAGAACTCCTCCATGAGTTACAAGCTCTTAACGGACAAAGTTTCCAAGGCCACCTTAATCCGTCGTCTTCTCTCTTCCGCTCCAACGACACTGCCTGACATCTCTCAGCTCCATATATCAGCGGCTCTTGATCGTGCTTGCGTGCATTCATGATCGTCCCTTTGGCCGGGATTCTTCCCCATTTTTTTCTCTTTTCTCTCGTCCTATATATCCTACTAACATAATGGTAATAGCTCATAGAGGACCGGGGCATAGGTTCCGGTGTCTCTTTGGAATTGGGCCCATCGCTTCGTCTACTGCCGCCTATCCAATCTAATCTAAATACCACAATGACCGAAAAAGTTATTATGAATTCTTCTGAAATTTACAGGAGTTGTTAGTAATGTTACAAGACAGAAATGCTCATACATTGATGGAAATCGGTTGGTCCGTTTGTGTGCTTGGCATATGTTTGTCATAAAGTTTCTTAAAAGAATAACTCAGTACATTATGAACGGATCGATCTTCATGCAAATTCTTGACACTGTCAATACCGTCAAAAGTCACAAATTATCAGATTTTGGTGTTGATGCAAAAAATCGTAGTTCCAGGGCCAGTATGAATTTTTCATTGCCGTTGCCTTGCTTGACGAGGTATGCACTCTGAGAGTGCTGTAGTTGTATATGTTTCTGTTCGCCAAAAAAAAAAAGGAGCAGGAGTGGAGAAATGTTGATAATTTTTGTAGGGAGTCAGGCGGGATGACCTAGATGTGAACAATGCAAAAAAAATAGAATTAATCGGCTATCATAAATGACGGCAATGCATTTCTTTGGGTCTCCACCCAAAAAGAGGCAGAATACGTTAAGTCATAATAATAATATTTTCATGCAGTATTGTGGGTTAAGTGTGGTATCAAAAATGACAAAAAAAAATCTCGAGTTAGCAGGCTGGTTAGGTTGCAGATGATATAATACTGTTGGCCGCTTACAGATATAATCGCATTTAATCTTCATCCCTGGAATTTCTTCCCATCTAAAAGCGAAGAATCTGTGAACAACCAAGCGAGACACACATTTGCGATTATAACTGATTCAGTACCTTACCGCGGGTGATGGTCTTACGCCACGAGGCGTCTAGTTTTTCAAAAATCATCACTCGCGTTTAACCCGTCAGGGCCAGCAGAACTGAACTGGTAGCTCCACCCAAAAAGATGCCATCATCACAATCTTCTTCAGCCGGTCAGATGGGTTGGCTGAGATGTGAAAAATGCTAAAACTTTAGAGTGAGCTGGCCATCAAATATGACGGCGTTGAATTTTTAACTCCTGATTCAGTACTTTACTACGCCACGAGGCGTTCTACTTTTTCAAACATCATCATCCGCATTAGACATGTGACGGCAAGCTCACCCGTGAGCGCTCATAGTTCTGACAGTTAGTAAATGAATATAAAGAGTTGAATAGAGTTACTTCTCATGCCGCATAGCGTGATCACGCGAGGACGCATTTCGTAATTTGGTGAGTGCGCTACAAACAAACGTGGTCTATTGGTCCTAGCTAGCGAGGAAAATAGAATCTGGCTCGTGCCCAGCTGGTAAAAAATAATAAAGCAAGTTAGAAAACATCCAAGCCTTTACCCGGTATGTGTGTTATCATATCTCATAATCCAAAAATACCATGCAGAATGCCTGCACAGCTCTGAATTTTACATGGAAGTATTCAAGAAATCATTAACTAAAGCTATGATCGATAATTAGTGTTTAAATATAATTTCAGTTGCTACAGTAGTGTAGGGGCACACTTTACTCACCGTGTCAAAATACAGGATATTTGCATACAGCAGCTCAGCTGGATGGAGCACGGCTCCCGTACGTCTGGCACAAAGGATGCACATTCAAGATTCGCTCGTTTTCAATTAAACCTATGATTTAGGCCATTGTCATATTCTAACAAAGTAGAAAATTACTTTTGCAGACATTTTGACCTGGTTTTTCTTCAGTCTCAGAATGGAACAGCCAGTCTAATTCTGAATTTACCAAAAAATTTGAGTGGGTTATTTGAAACAGTAATCTACAATAGATGGCTGGGTTGTCCTTAAATTTACGAAATTCCGTCCTGAGCTCAATTTATTTCACAGGCAGCACGCGGACTTTTCGTGGGCATTACGATTTGAAGGCAGTCAAGGGTCGGCTTCATTTCCGGACCAGGGCCGATTGGTATGCCGATAAAGACTCGGCCATTGCAATAATTCCACAGATACCTGAGGTGTATTGCTCTGGTCAGCGAGACGCATTCTCTGGCACGCGGCTCACCTAAAGCGGCAACCTGGGCGTAAAACTGTAAGCTTTTGTGGACAGGATAGAGTCGTGGGAAATGGAGGTGGGTCCATTGGCATCTTGTATAGAGCATCGCCGATGGAATTGTTTGGATACACTAAAAGATATGCGTGTGTAACATTGATATGAATATATACTATTGGTGCTGTATCACCGAAAGTGATGTACTGGTGGCGTTATAAAAGTTTCAAGAATTAAGGAAAATTTTCGTCATATACCTGTGATACCTCTGAGATTCTTTGGACAAGGTCCAGGTGGCGTTAGGAATGCGACCCGTCTTGTACAAAGGTACTACGTGTATGTATTACACTTTATCAGCGACGGGAGAACTTGCAACGGATGATCACTGCAATGCACATAACCACTGTCGTAACTTTTTACCGAGGGTTTGTCTGGCATATTGGTAAGGATGAGCTCAAGAATTTCTTTTTTTTAACCTTACATTTTCATGCAGTGTTAGCGACGCTGCGACTATGAAGGGGCATTTTGTTGAACAGCCTCGCGCCCCGGGACGGTCAAGTTCTTATTTGACTCTTTCATTGCAAGTACTTCGCCGCCATTTCCGATCGGAGCTCGTACTTAGCAATTAAGACAGGTACGTTGGAGTATCAGAATAATAATATTCATACAATAATTCATTAATCGTATGTATATGATAGTGAAGCGCTCAAATCTCCGTTGAACTGACTTCATTTTCAGGTGGGCAAGTCTCTTGTGATCGGTTAAATCTTGCATACCTCGATTTTTAGCAGTAAACGATTTCGGCCGGATGGCACCTGTCGAGCGTCAGTCTACGCTTTTACTTTGTATGATTATGTGTTACGTTAACCCGAAACGTCACTATGAACATTGAAACGATTTTAATCAAATGGCTGTCTTTTACTGCTCTTAGAACATGTTCTCCTGACATAAAACTAAGGATCACAACTCTTGACAGACTGAAAAAAAGAAAATCAAATTACTATGTCATCTTTCGTTCAATGAAACGTGTTTATATATATTTTTATGAATTTCTTGAAAAAATATTGTTGCTAAGTTAGTTTTCAAAAGTCTTCTGGGTTTTATGTTTCATATGCCCCAAGCTTTCGAACTACTAAACGTAGCCCGTCTTCGTTCCCCTGAAGACGGGCTACGTTTAGTAGTTCGAAAGCTTGGGGCATATTAAACATAAAACCCAGAAGACTTTTGAAAACTACCTTAGCATATATTTTTATATAAATTCCATTATCTTAAAAACTAAGACCTACATCAAAAAAGTTGTCGGAACAAAATATATTTCTTTTTTAAAAATCATATTCTGAGCATTTCAGATCAATCACTCTAGATTTCATAATTTTGTCTCCTCCCCCCCCCCCTCAAAATTGTACCAGGTGCAAAAGTTCTACCCGACTTTTTTAATGTCCTCATCATATGGAATAGGAAAATACATTGTAGAGACGTGAAAGAGCAATGTACACTGACGCCCCCTAGAGCCTGGACTAGTGCTGGTATAACTCTTTGATGGTTGGATCGATGGTATATTCGATATCATATCCCATATTTGGGCGCGACTTTTCATATCTGAGTTGCCCTGCGTTGCGGCAAATGTTTGCTTCTGCTAAGACGTGCACTCTTTCTCACGAACTGGTGCTACCACTTTTAAAAGTATTTTTGAAAAGTATTTTCTCACCTTACAGGTGAAGGAGCAATTTACATATTTGCACAGGCCACCCATTGCGTTTGATACAAAAGTCTCCGAAACTTAGTCTGTATTACATTTTCAGACACTTTACTGTTCGCGTGGTGCTTCGTAATGGCGTTGCGTTCGAACTAACAGGAAATGAATTCTGGACCTCTTCAACGCTGCGCTGGAGATTGATGGTTGTTAGTATATTGCCATAAGGAAGAAATTAGGGCCACTATCTCATTCTTATCTCCAACTGCTATGCGTTGATATGTGCCATGATCGAGGTTACGGGCTTTCATAACAGATGGTAATTGCGTCATGCATTCAGAATAAACGATCACAGTGAAAGTCAACCAGATTTTTGAATTCCTCTCGTAATATTCCATAAACTGTAGGATTAGAAATTAAAAAGCCAGCTGAGAATTACACTGAAACAGTTGTTAAAGCAGTGAGATCAACTTCGATTGAACGCTCTGCCCTTTCCCGCAGTACACGACTAGACTCGCTTAGTCCCCGGAGCAGTATCAGATACCACAGATCCACTGCAACTCAAAATATATGAACAAAGAACCAACGTCTTTGCGACTTTATCTAAACACAATGCAACTAGACTCACGGCACAAAAGTAAACTTAGGAAATTTCGGAGCCAGAGAATCTCTTGGACTTTGGTGCCAAACGCTTCGCGCCGTATTCGGATGAGTAATTAACGGATCTTAACGTCCAGTCATACAAACTTACGTTAAGTTGAAGCTGGTAGATTGAATTTGTAGAAAAATTATTACTGCAGCTTTCGGGGCATGCAGTGACAGGATCCAAGGAAAACAAATTTTAACGGAAGTGTATTTTAATTTTTTCGAAGTGTTTGATCTCACTTCATTTGCATATATAGTTGCGGACAATACACAAGTTTTCGGGGCGGAAGGACCAAGCAACAAATAAAAAAAAAAACATGCAGGCGATCAACCAACAAACTGTTTATTATTAGACAGTGAATAATAGAAGAAATGTTGTGACTCCCGTAAAATCTTTCTCGGAGTGAAGCAATTTATGCTCTACATTCGTAAGTGGGAAGACAATGACGAATTTTTATGTTACTTATCAGCTACAATTGAACAAGAGAGACCTATAGACGATTAATTGGGACTATAATTACTTATAGTGTGCATAAAATGTACCTAAGTCTGAAAATGTGCCAGATAAACGCATAGTAGCAATGAAATATTGGAGTTTTAAGTAATGATTTCAGCAAAAATTCTTACCGATCTAGGGACCAGAATCACAACACATAACACGGCATGGCGAAACATATCGTCAAAATATATTTTTTTCTGTGACCGTATTCCACCCTAGTGACGAGAAACAGAGTAACCAGAGTGACACGCCCGTGGAGCTGCTGCGCTTCAAGAGTTCGATGTTGAATTCGGTAGGGCGCGCACTGCCCAGTAACTGCTATGACTTGCTTCTCTGTGGCCGGCTATGGAACGGACTCTATGACTCGCTTTGGCTTTGGCTGTGCTTCTGCCGACGGAACGCTGCTAAATCTCGAGTCGATCGTTGCATTTCCGGCAAAAACTGATTCTAGCACATCTCTTCTACCCTCTTCTTACTTTTATTCTCAATTGCGGGTGTTGAATGGTGTGCGACGTCAGTGACACTGCGTGTCTTAAGCTTGTCTTATATTTTTTTACAGCGTCATCTTTCTCGTATTAAATACAGCAAATTACTAAATTGCACGCTCATTCGTTCCAGTGATTCTCGGTATACTCAACGACGCGCTCTCTGGATCAGTACCCCGGTCAATTACTGAAGGATATAGAATAGAAAAGACGCGTACGACTTAGAGTCATAGACAAAACAAGGGGCTCCAGAGGAATTTCGTTACTAATTTGAATAAACACTGCATAAGCGCCTAGAGATTTTGCAAAAACGTCAATGAAACATGAAATAATGTTTACATCCGCCAAAGAGGTTATGTTTTTGACGAGTTTGACTGACTGTCTCTTTGTCTGTGGCTGCTTGCCTGTCACCGAGACGACTTAAAAATTTCTGGACAGATCTTTGCGAAACTCACAAGGCTTGTTTGGCACGTCAAGAGTAAAAGATGATTAATTTTGGGTGAAGATCTGTTGGTTTATTTGTTAGTCTGCCTCTTTTTTCATAGTGCCATAACTAAAAAAGTGATGAGTGGATTTTGATGAAGTTTGCACCGTGTTCCACCAATGAGTGTCTCACAATATAAGAGATCTGGTTGACTCGCTGACAAGTCTGTAACTGGGCCACAAGGCTCCCTCCTTAGCTATTGAAGCTCCTTGGGGTGTCCTCCAATCTTTGAAAAAGTATATTTCTGCATGAGGACACATCTCATAACTGCGACTAAATAAGGTGGCCGGCCTTTTCCTATATATTACTCAAGTTTCCGTAGTTCGTCAATGATCGTTGGGGGATGTGCCTCTGCTTCTGACTCCAAATATTGAGGAAAATTTTCAAACATTGAATACCTGGTTAGTTTTGCGTTATGGCCAGTGACGGACCATTTGGGGAGAGGAATAGTTTAGAGGAGTAATATTAAGGCGTCTGCTGAACAAGGAGGAATAGTGCGGCCGCTGCATTGGAGTCTTCCGGGCAATCACCGTCAATGTTGATGCATCAACTCACGAATGGAAATCCAAAGTCATTGTTGTCCATCATGTAAAAAGCTACAGACTCATCCTTTTTTGCACCCTGATAACCAGATGGGCAGTGTTGGAGAGGATCAATATTCGACGCTAAGCGCATATTGTCCTTGTCGAGGAAGTCTGTGGTTTGATCAGGTGCAATATTTCAAATTTTCGGTGGCCTGCGAGAGGTTGACATTTCCGGTAATGTTGAAGACCTCCTCATTGCAAGGTACTGTGTTCCGTCGGAATAAGGTTCAAATCTCATTTCAGAGTACAGCGCTTTCCTCGAGTTATTAGGTTTTAAGCAAAATGGTTCTCACGAAACACTGATGTAGGAATTGGTTCCCAGTCACGACGATTGACAAACCTCACCCACCTCGGCAGCAAATCTTCCTTCTTCATGGGAAAGTGATAGCTCGCCAGCTTTTCTCTTGAGCCTGCATTATTATCAACCTTCAGGTTTGCTCCAGTTTCATATCCGTGAGCCACACACTTATTCACCATTATATAATTCTAATCACAAGCACAGCACATACTGCAAGGAACCTCAAATCATGGCCTATATTGACACCAGCCGTATCCAACATACGGAACACCATTCATGAAACGGAACTGGCAGCAAGCAGTTTAGGACTCTTAATTTTAAGAGGCAAATGTAACATGCACGGCCGTATTTATAGTAGGAGATGTCGGTCCGTCCGTTTGCGCGTGTTAAGGATCTTCAGGAAAGTTACGGAAACTTTTATTAGGCTGTCAAGAGACACAAATGGCCGAATTTTGTTGATGATACAAAGGAAATCCTAGTTTCATGACCAATATGAATTTTTGTTGGCATTGCCTTGCCTGGCGGAAGTTTGCACTCTAGTTTGTTATGAAAACGTGTAACTAATTTCGTGAACGTCATGCAGTCAACCGAAATGCGACAAGTATATTATTGGAGGTAATGTTTCACGATTTTCTATGGTGTTAGCCAACGAAAACGTCTTACCCAGGTCACAAAGATAGCGAAGCCAGTACTGAAGTTCTTGAAGCGTACACTTTCTTTAAACAGTCAACAATACATCAGTTGACGTCTCAGTAGTGTGTTTTATATCTTCCTCTTCTTAAAATCTTCCCCTGATGTTGGTTAGGTGGGCAGATATACTCGTCTTTCCTGGGTGACGATGTTGTTTTCAAAGCCTTAGAAGATTTTTCTTTTTTTTCATTTTAGAGCATTTGAATATCGAACCACTGCTGATTAAATAGTTTTACAAAATTTTAAACTGTTTAAAATCTAGGTATCTATATTGTCTTTTGGAAGTTAGTATGCAACTGAGGGTATAAGCGGATCAAGCTTTGCTCATGTCATGAGTTAAGTTTCAGTCTCTAGACTTCACAAAACTGGTATTTGGAAGAGCACGCCTTAGCAATAAAACTACCCCCAAGAGAATAAAAAACAGGCAGCAGGTAAAGCGGAAATGTACTGTAAATTCTGCATAGCTGATAGCAAATACCGTGCAATTTTATTCACTCCGAGTTTCATCAGTAAATCTTCTTAGCATTTACCTAAATTACCCGTAAAAAGTCGATCTCAGAAGTTTTAATGAAGGACAAACTGTTTCTTGTTAATTGGAAAACTGCTGAACTTGGGGCTCGCTTGGAATAGTGATGACCTATTAAAGTGAGTCTGCACTCTTTCAGCCTTCTGCGCCCTCAGCAAGAATGTAACGTATGTAACCTCGTGCACCAGCAACAGTCAGTGCTATCGATAAATGTCCACCGTTTATTCTAAAATAGGAAAGGTTGACGTCAACAATGAATAGAGAATTTCATCTTTAAAGTGAAAATGGACTTCGGATTTTAAAATATGAAAAGTTAGTATGATTGATAACGAAAAAAATTCATCGTTAAGGTATAAAATTGAACTTATTATTCGAAATATAAAGAGCTGCATGACGAAGAAAAAGCTCGACCTTAAAGTAAAAATGAACTATAGGTTATGTAACCTTTTTCTTATTACTTAGATTTTCTAATTTAGAAGTCGTTGTTAATGAAATATTGCCCGTGAGTTGCAAATATCAATTAGTTTATCACCAGGGCTTCCAATCGCAGTGTTATCCGTCCCAGGCAGCAGTGCACGGAGGAGCGCGTCTAACCCCATCGGGTGCGATATAACCACTCGCAGGCTCTCTACGAGTATTGTGTCTCAAATATTATTATTGTAACCGTCATCCAGCGACATGACACTCAGTGACGAATTTTCTATTTCACAATACTGTGTTTTCCTCCAGATGCCATTTGCTTCTTGCTGCTCGTCCAGAATCCTCTTCACCAAGAGGTACAGACTCACCGGAACCTGGCCCAACCCTGGCCATTTTATTCCAATCCCGGCCCAGTCAATTCCTTTCAGCTCCGATCTCGACCGTTTTTAGACGAAAAAAGAACAATCTGGATGGCCCTGATAGCTTCCGAAGTTACTTGTATCACAAAGAGTTGCTTACAGCAATGTTTTCCAAGCGTCACAGCGGTGGACGCGTTTTTTTTTTTTTTTTTTTGGTAGAGTTTTTCCCCAGTTTCATTTTTTTCGAATGCGTATGAAACATCAGCGACTGTGCGATTTATCGTATCAGATCGAACTGAGGAACTTCCACCACAGCTGTAATACTTCAACTTTTTACAGTCCGGAATTAATTTCATTCTGATTACTGAACTGCATTTTAAAAGTATGCTACGATTCCACGGATACAGGTATGAAAAATGGAGACACGGCAATGCATTTTTGCCGTCATTTTTTATGGCTGCCAGTTACGCTAATTTGCATCAATTGCTGATACAAAACCTTATAAAATCTTCGTATTTGAGAGGAAACAGAGCTAGAAATGTATACCGAACAGTGTATGTATCCAGAAAAGGGATAAAAAAATTTTGGTGTTCTAGAGTTACTGTGGCTAGTGTCTAGTCAGTATCTGTGCCAAGAGAAAGTGGGGGGGGAGGGCTCGACTCCTAACAATGAACCAACAATATTGAAGATAAGGACGGGACCTCCTTAGCCTCAATATTGTTACCAATTCACCATCATACGTGCTTGTATATATTTTTCAATTATAGAAGCATTTCTTCAAGCGTTATAGACAATAAAAATACAGAAACAATTGACCAGATAAATAGGGCAATTGCTAAATAAAGATATCAACAATTAAATTGTTGTAAAATTTAATTGTACCAATCACCCCTTAACCAAGCGTTTACTGTTTACTGCGTTTACTGATCGGAGACGGATTTCAGAGGGTCTTTATCTGTGCTCGGACCATAAATACCGCACGTTGCTGGCCGTCTCTACAGGGTAACTTAACGCCACAGGTACTTCCTAATTTTCTTCTACGACCTCTGAGTTCGTGACTGTGAGTGTAGGTTGTATCGAANAGTTACGCTGATGATATGATGCTTCTTGCTCCACATCACAGTTCTTTCCAAAAGCTAGTTTCCATATGTGATGATGAAGCTCAGAAGCTTGATATTGTGTACAACACGAATAAGACTGTATGTATGTTGTTTGAACCTCAGCGCAGCAAGCAGTTCAGGATTAGGCATACATTATTAAGCGGTGTGAGGCTGCGGCGATTTCACCTCGTGTTGCGACTTCTTCCGCCAACTCTGAACCTGCTAACAAAGAAAATATCGAAGATGTCCAGGCGCGTGTGGATCAACTAGAACAAAGTTCACTCGCACCAGTGCTCAAAGTTCAGGGAACCAAGATCTCAACTCTCATAGAAACCAGTAAGTAGAAAACTAACAGAGGATCGCCTAACCTGAAGGACCTACTAGTCAGAGAAATTAATGTGGTGGAACCTAATCTACCTCCTAGCACGCAGCCAGTTGAAGTTGTATCCATGGGTGGAAGGACTCCGCATCTGAAGGTGACGTTTCCATCTAGGGAGGCGTGGAATAATGTTCTCCGTGCAGTTAAGCGTGGGCAACCCGAGGGTCTGTATGTTGGTGAGTATCTCACAAAGCAAAAGTCTAATGTCTTTTTCCAGCTGCGAAGATTGAAAGCTGATTGTAGTACAATTAAGTCAGTATATTCTTTCAATGGAGTTCCATATGTGCGAACGCATGTCAATGATGATCGACCCATCGCAGTCCTCACTGATAAAGACCTATCGAGACTGAAAAACCAGGGTACAAACCATGACGCAAGCCCATCAATAATGGCTACACCTACGTTTCAGTTCCGTGATGATGTTCTGCAAGATACTCCTAATTGTGAACGCAAATTTTTAGCCTTTGACGATTCAGTTCCAGGCCCGTCGCTTATCATTATAAATATAAATATACGAAGTTTACGTAGGAATTTTCCACCGTTCGAAACGTTCAGGACACAGTGCCATATAGTGTTTGATGTAATTGTATTGACGGAATCCTGGTTAGACGACAATAGCGACTATGGCTTTGACCTTCCTGGATATCGCAAATATTGCCTGCACCGTAATAAATATGGAGGAGGAATTGTCGTATATATTCGTGATTGCTGGCAGGTTCAGAGAATACACAATCTCAGTTGTGTCATGGCTAATATCGAGATGCTTACTCTCTCAGTTAAGGGTGTCTCCAATGAGTTATTACTGTCAT
>LQNS02278087.1:968900-997749 GCA_001587735.2 Parhyale hawaiensis
GCAGGGCTACGATACAAGGAGAATAAATAAAAATTATTCAGTCGGCCACACACCCTCACAACGATGATCTCATGACAGGCGCATTCGTGCACTGACTGCCGGTAAGCACAGAATCCGCACCAAACATAGACGGCCATTCCACGGAATCCAGGCTCCGATCCCCACAGCCTGCGAAAAGGGGACTGAAAACCCGCCAAAGAAAGCTCAGCGTCGTGCCTTCTGCCAGTCACCAATGTCTCGCCGCAGCACACAATATCCACACCACGGGACACAAAGTCGAGCTCCGCCAGGTTCGCATGCAGTCCTCTAATATTGCAATAGAGGAAACGACACCCCCGAGCCCGACCCGGTCCCGGGTTTCTTTCAACGTCCCCACAGATAAGTAAAAGATAGAAAAGAAAAAAATAGAAGAACTTGAATATACAGAAATTTACAGATAATTACAAAAATATACAAATTACCAGCAGAGTCCGGCGATAGCGAGCATGTACTGACACTGGATTGAAAACATTTACCAACCGTAGAATATCCACGGGTCCCACAGAGGACAGCTACCTAAATAGGACAACTGTCCCAATAGGAGGTAAACTACCCTTTAAATTGGAAGGACAACTACGCTCTGGGAAAACAATCACCCCTAGGAGGACAACAACCCCTGGGAAGTTGCCTACCCCAGGAGGGCAACTACCGATTTGCGATAATAAACACGATAAAATTATATGTGAAACTAATTCCATTAAAATCCAACAACAAGCATACCGGTTAAAGAAAATTTTCCAAACACTCAAAATAAAGTTAGTAAACCGTGAATATTTTCACGGGTTCAGCTAGTATATATTATAGGCATTACCTTCAGCAGCAACAAACACTGCAGGTAGCTGTATAGTGGCATTCGATTAGCGAAACTAATACTATTGTTTTTAATGCTCTTACCATATGCTTCCTAGTTAACTCAGTCATAAAGCATAGTCAGTCATAAAGCATTGATGTGTCTTGTGTCAAAACTAGAATGCTATTATTCATCTTAGTAAAAATTACCAGCAGAGTCCGGCGATAGCGAGCATGTACTGACACTGGATACGGAAGGTGTCCCCAGGATGGCACTATTCAGGCATTCAACATTCACTGGCACACCGGTACTAAGCTTTGAAAACCTCTACAGTTTTAATTTTCTGAGATTAAAGTGTTCCAATAAATCAGAGCTACAGCCCGCCACACTTTGCGAAGCTCAATTTTATTTAAACGCCTTCTTTTTCGAGGCCAAAAGGCCTCGGAGGTCCTGGTAATTATAGAGACGCTAATTACAAATCGCCTCATTCCACGCCAGCTGCGCACGGTTAGATCAACTCGCTCTCTTTTGCAAACATTTGGCACCGAACTGAATATTAAACGCATTAAATGCCCTCACTCTTCTCTGTGGAGTTGTTTTTTTTTTTACAGACCGTTAAAGAACAAGAACCAAGTTCTTTCAGAAGTAAACTGAAAGCACCAGATATAATGTTCCCAAGAATTTTTGCAGGCTGTTAAACAAGTCAAAGTTACACTATTTCCATAGAGCCGAACACAGAGCCAGCATAGTTGGGCTGCTGAGCATTCTTGCAACTCTCACACTATTGTGAATCATAGCTTGCGACCTATATATTGGGTATTGCAAAAGTCCTTCTGCTCTCGTTAGGACACCATAAACACAGATGACAATGACAGCTTAGTTTCATTCACCTGAACTCCTTTAGATTTCTCTACAGGAGTAGTAATTGTTCAAATATTAAGAGTCAGGGTTACCGCCTTTCCGGGGGAGCAGTCACAGATAGTTCAACGAAAATTCTAAAGGTCATTACACTCGTGAACCAATAGTTGCCGCTAGTGGCAATTCTCCAACAAATGTTCTACCAGACTCTGGCCAGAAGTTACTTGAGGAGCGAATGCAACAGGATCGATCTAGAATAGATTTGACTTTCGAGTTTCGTGCAATGCATAGCAACGTGCAATTTTATATTGTTTCCTTTTAGCAATTCATCACTGCAGTGTGCAACTCCTTCGTCTTTCCGGAGATTCCCAATGTGACGTCAAAAGAATAATATGAATTTAATCCGAAGTTAGAACGAGAAAAAAACGTATGAAAACATACAGTACGTGCCAAGGAGGGCTCTCTTGGTACTATTTTGTTTCCTACAGGAGTAAGATATTGGGCAGTCCAGAAAGTTTGTTTCGATTTTTAGCAGTTCATCTTACGGCTTATTTTAGAACAATTGACGCGGGGAAAAATAGGATTTGACTACACCTCCATTTAGGGCACAATTCACGCTATCTTTTCGTAAAAGAATGATTGAAATCCTATACCTATGTTAAATCTATGGTATTTTAAAATAACAGATTAAACTTTATTTTCGGCAATTAATGCTTTTCTGCTTCCAAAAAGGAAAAAAATACCTCACCAGCAACCAGAGAAATCTGCTCAGTTTACGGTGAAGATTCTTTATCCGAAAGACCGTAATTCGCGACGTTGTTCGAGACGTTGTAAAGTCGAAATTATCGCCTTATTAACGAAGAGCGATAAGACAGACTATCCACTACAGATAATGACCAAATCAAGTCATTAAGTGAGAAACAGCCCACATAGAAAGCCTGCACCCATCAAATCCCGCCGTTCATGGGCACCTGGCAAAGCTTGGGTTCGCAAATCGCTCCGATTATTGGGTGTCATATGACTTGAGTGAGAACAACTTTTTTGGATCGCATTTCCATCTGTGATCTGCTTTATTAATTCAGAAAGTCCTGAAGTGGGTTTGATCAAGTCCGGTGGAATTGAATAAAATCTGAGGCGTGTTGCAGCCAGACTGCTGGTGTCACGTGTTACCCCACATCCAACGCAACTCATGTTAGGTGACACCGACGATAACCTCAACATTTACAGAGCTATGAGTAGGGTAAAACCGCCTTAGCTTCAAACATTGTCTTTGCTTGCAAGCATTGTGATCATTGATATGTGAAAATGAAGAGAGATCCTATACCTGATGTATCTTTGCCCTCTTGGTGGTTTTTCACATTTTTATCCTTAAAAAAATGCCAAATTAATGGTTCGCTCGCAACGTTAAGGAGTGATATTTCTGCTTATTCCCCGGAGATTGCGTCGTATGCGTCCTATACTTGTGAGTGAAACGGTGTTACATCGGAGCTCGTAGCAACATGGTCTAGACTCTCATTACAACACGCCTCAATCTGTGCTCTCTGATAACTGAAAAAAGAATAAAAGAAAATGAGTTTTGAAGGAAGTCCACATTATTTTTATTGATTCTCAAATTGCTAAGTAGGAACGAAAAGAATCTTTAAATGACATTACACGTTGCAAAGCATCACAGACAGAGTTTATTTACGTAAACTTAATAAACTGGGTCAGATAAAGTGTATATGTGGACGTAGTACGCCTCTCGGAAGTTGGCACAGTGTAGTAGGAAAAATGGTTCAATTCAAAACCAAAGTAATCAAATCAAGGACCTGAAAGTGAAGATGTTGGGCCTAAATCGAAACCTGTATAGAACAAGTCCGGCCTACAGTTCATTGGACTAATCATTAAGATACCTTGATGAAGATACCTTGATGATTCCATGCCGCTGTTCAGGGAAGAGGGTGTTTTCAAGTTGGAGGTAAGATTGAGACACATTGCGTAACAAAATGGTTTATATTTGGTTCACTTAAACTCTAATGTCTTATATTTAACTAACCTTAAAAAAAAATCAGCACAAACTTTCCAGGAGCCAATATTTTGCGTAGGAATGTGTTGTAACCGATTAATTAGCGAAAAAGTACACTGCTTTCAACATTTACTTCACTCCCCCAATTCAGAAGTTCGAGGAAATGCTTGAAACTTTACAAGTGACACAAGCTAACGCAAGTAACTTCTAGGGCTGTCACATTAGCAAATCTGGCAGACACACAGCTACAACTACAAGAACGTACAAAAAAAAACTTTCAGTTGCAGAGCAGATGACTCGTAATCCAGCACCGAAGTGCGTTAAATTTAAACCTACTCTATCTATCTATGCTACTTGTGAAGAATTTCACCCTAAATATTCAATTTTGAGCACCTTTTCACTTGACTTCTACATCCGGTGTGCACTGAAATGTTGCGTTGAGCCGGCTTTCCGGTAAGTTCGTGCTGATAAAATAAACACTGTCGCTCGTCTGCATACGCTTTTCAACCTTCTTCATTCTGGCCTACTACTACATGACGCAGAAGTTCGTATCCTTGTTGCAGCAGCGCATAATTTTAAGCCGTACGCTGACGAGCGACATCTCCGCTGATTTCGACCAGACATTTCAGTGCACACGTAGCGGAGGAAACATTTACTTTACTTTGATGGGATTCGGCGTCGTGCCAACGTGACGCCCGGGAAACGTTTAAATTTGCAACATCCTAGGGTAAAGTTTTTGGAAGTTGCATGGGAAACCAACTGTAAGATTTTTGCAAGCTGGTTTCTATTCACCGTGCGTAGTACTCAGCAACTGAATGCTTCGTACTATCTTGTAGATTATAAATGGCATTTTGAGTTGTACGTTTCCAGCGGCTATCATCGTTGTAACCTGGAGGCAAATGCATTTTATACTTTTTAACTTTTTACCTTGCAGTTACAATCGCCACCATTCAACCTAAAGTTTTAGGAAAAACGGGCGTTATCAGATTTTTCTATCCTGAGCTGGAGACTCAGCGCGCATTTTCTTGATCTGACTTTGAGACAATCTATATAATTTTGAGCAAATATCATACTTGCACTAGTAGACCTCGGCACATTCATCAGGCGCCGAAATATGTCATTACAGGCAACATGTAGGCGTCCCATCGATTTCTGCTTAAAGTTAGACCAAAGCGAGTTACAGTACACGGGATAGCAGTAGCTTCGAAAGAGCTGGCATTTAACGTGATCCAAGCAGTGACCAAACTTTCTGATTAGCATGTTGCCCACTGCTTGGAGCTTTCGCGTTTCTTTCTCTATATCCTGGTTATCACGAAAATCATTAGTGATTTTATGACCCAGGTAAGAGAAGCTGTCTACATAAGTGAGATCGACACCATTAAGTCGAGTAACGTTATCGGAGGGCAGGTTACTTCACCTAGGTTTAATGTACATACAAACAGTTTTAACGGTATTATATTCAATACACAGTTTGCTGGATTCGCTCTCGCAAATAGAGACCAATTTTTGCAGCCCACTAGAATGGGGAGAAGCAAGGACCATATCATCAGCATAACTGAGCGCATTTACTGCGTGACCATCAATGTGGCACCCCACTCTAGCTGCGTTCAGATGGGTGAGGATGCTGTCAATGAAGATGTTAAAGAGAATTGGAGAGAGTAAATCCCCTTGTCGTATGCCATTAGTCATGCCGAACGCTGATGACATTGCACGCTCCCCATTTCACATAACATTTCTGAGTTTGAAACCAGTATTTTAGCGTCTTAACAATATAAGGAGGTATTTGTCTCTCAGGCATACACCTAAATAGAGAATAATGGTGAACTCGGTCAAAAGCAGCTTTAGTCAAGTCAATTTTGTTTAGATATATGAGGAAGAGAAAATGAAGAAAAAACTTAGCAAGAAGATAGTGCAACCTCGATAAATGTAAATCCACAGAACTCGGAGACGTTAAATTGGGGTATGAACGATAACAGATTACAGTGGCTTCCGAAACATTTGCCATTAAGAGTTTGCGATTCTCGCAGGAGGAGGAAGAGGAGTCCGTAGCTATGGACTTCTCCTGCACAGAGGAGGAACTGCTTAGGCTTTCGTTATCCGAGCAGCACACTAATTCCTTGTCTTAGATGACACGCGAAAAAAATGAGCTTAAGGTTGCACGCAGTCAAGCATCACTGAAATTTTACTGAATTCCCTCCTTGGTATCCAGTACTCTCCATGACAGATCTTCAGTACACCAAATTTTTGCGCTCAAGCATTAACTACTTCGTCAGGCAAAGAAAACAAACTGGAAAAATTAATTACTACGCTTGTAAAATGTTTCTCCTATACGCATCGTTAATCGTCTACTCGATTTGCATGTCAAGAACGGAAAGTAAATAATCTAATTTAATTGTACGGAAACAAAGATCAAGCTCCATGACAGTGCTAAAAGAAGCTGTATGTATCTCTAATGTTTGGATTTTACGTTGGCTGAGCAATAATTCCGTTCAATTAAAAGGATGAAAATCTCTCTTGGGCCATTTCTGAAACCTGGTTTATATATCGTTGATCGATTTTTATCAAAACGCAACATAACTATAAAATCTGCAACCTGCCCATTTTCGCCTATTTTTTTAAGAGCGGGACACGAAACCTACAAAGATATAAAATATGTAACTAGAACGCCTTAATTGTGGCGTAAGACCATCACCCACAGAAGGAGCAAATTCAATGAAGTCATTTTTGATGAACGAGTTGAGCGCACAGTCCCGTTCTTCGAGATTAGCTCTTCAGTAACATATAGGAAAAACTAGAACGCCTCGTGGGCTACGACCATCACCCGCGGTAGGGGGCAAATTCAACGAACTCATTTTGATGAACGAGGCTAGGGCACAGCCCCATTCCTTCCTAAAGATTAGCTCTTCAATAATAACATAGGAAAAAAAAGAAAGCCCCATTCTCCAGACGATCTGCCGCGGTGGAGAAAATTCTACACCGTCATTTTTTATGGCCAGCTAGATCTAGTTTTTTTTTCATAGGTCGCATCTAGGTCAACCCACCAAACTCCCTCTGTAAAATCTTTTTACTAATGTGCCATTAACAGAAACTATTGATATCTGCTTATCAAAACTGTTCGACGATCTTTCTACATTTATGGGGTTATCACGTAAAATTTTGAAGCAGTTGTTGGAACTGGCGGTATGCAATTACCCTTAGCCCCAACTTTAGCCGTTATCTTTACGTGCCAGCGTGGGCAAAACTGGTTAGGAGACTGCCCAGCTAATTTTAAACCGGTGTTTTACAAAAGGTACCCTGATGACACGTTTGCATTGCTCAAAGATAAATCTCACTCTGACCTCTTTCTTCACTACTTGAATTCACGCCACAGTAATATTAGCTTTTTTAAGGAAGATGAAATAGACAACCGTTTACCTGTTTAAAAGAGAGTGTTCAAAGAGTTGACAGCAAGTTTCAATGCTCTGTTTATCGAAAACCTCCGTTTTCAGGGTTAGGCACTTATTTTAGTTTGTGTGCAAGCAATTTCAAACTCAGCGGTATTCGGACCATTATCAATAGAGCGTATCAAATATGCGCTAATTTTCAGTACTTGCCCCAAAAATTCAATGATTTGCGACGGTTCTTTACTAAGAATGACTTTCCATCTTTCGTTGTTGACAAACAAATCAATAATTTTTATCAAAGATTTATGATCCCTCTCCAGCAGTTCAGTCTTGCAATTTACAAAAGTTTTATGTCAAACTACCGTACTTTGGTCACCAGTCCATTAAGTTAAATGAAGTCATTCAATTCCTTATCGGTAAATTTTTCCCACAACCTAAAGTTCATACAATTCTGGTAAACAATTTTACAATTGGCTCTTTTTTTTGTTTCAAGGATAGACTCCCTCCTGCTATGTGCTCTTCTCTGGTGTATCAATTTTATTGCTCGCGTTGTGAATTACGGTATATAGGTTCTCTGTCGTACCGTCATGACCAAAGTTTCTGAGCACGCTGGATGCTGTTGTAGGACCGGTCTCCCACTCTGTTCTCTTCCGCTCTCTTCAGTTTGGTCACATGGAGAAAATTGTAATGTCTCTGTTACAATAATGATTTAAAAATATTGGCAAATACCTCTTACAGATCAAATCTACGCATTCTCGAGTCTCTGTATATTTTCAAACTCAAACCTGCTCTTAATGATACCCAAAGTGCATTCCCCCTTCTCATTGCCAACTATTAGTTCCCCACATCATATTTTCCTCCCCCCCCCCATTTTTCGTTTCTTTTTTATTCGTTTTCTGTTTTCTGTATTTCTCCATGGCTCTGTATTTATTCTATAATCGCACTATATAGTTTCAAATGCTCATAGAATTGCATCGCCTTTTGTAGTGTAAATTTTTCATTTATTGTTTTACAGAATTTGCTGAAGATGAACTGTTTGTGCGAAACTTTCAATTTTATCAAATGATGAGTTCAAGTATCTTAATAAAATGATTTTACGATTAGCGATGATCGCCTTGCCCTTTATGTTAAGGATTAGACGCAGTAATGCTGAAGTAATTTTAGATCCCTACAAAAAAGTTGTGAACATAGCTCAACTCCTTCGACCACTTATTGGGTGGACAGACAAATATACCAATATATTTACATATGTATACTTAAATCTTCTACGAAAACATAATCACCTCTTCTCTTCGTTCGCCGATGATAAACATATTTAAAAAATATTTATTAGAACCAGGTGGCGTTTATTACATTGTTTTGATACCATTATACATTGGTGTTTAGCTATTATGTCGTTTCGCTTATTGTTATGAAGTAATGATAGAAATGATAGAGGTCTATTTTTGCCCTCGACATACGCAGCTGTTTGAATTTCTTCGTGCATCAGATTGTCCTGTTTTCTATCTGCTATTATATTTCCTACTGTTCAATATATTTCTTCCTCTTTTTTCTTGCGAACAGCATTGAGTTTGCCAAAATATGGAACCCATATTCTTTAGAGTAGAAAATATAGCAGGTCGCTGCGCCTCAGTTTGCTTATACTCGCTCGTGGCTGTAACAAGACCTATGCATACCATAAGAAACGGAGGCCCTTTTCTACCCATTATCAGGCGTCCTGCCAATAGAAAATTCAGTCTCGTTCTAGAGCTCAGCAGCGCAGCATCTACCTGGTGGTGTCCTTGCACCGAGAGGACGCGCTGCTTCCCATCCCCTGCCTCCTAGCGGCTATATTGAACTCAGCCGTTAATGAATGACGCTCTCGGCTCCTGGGGTTACCTTTTCGAGTTCAACTGGGGATGGCCAGTCTTCTAGACCTGATGGATGTGAAGATGATGGCCGCTTAAGGACGTCAAGCCGACCGACTCTACCCTGGTTCTGCACAGCCAGTCGCCCACAACACAGAGGATCGCTATGTAAGTTACAGCTACTTGTAGGCGTATGGGTAACCTAATGCGTGGCGACCTCCAACCTTATGTACCCGACGAATCTTAAATTCAATTCATTTTTCCATTTCGGTCACCGAAGACGTAAGCCAATAATCTAAATAACGTTACTTATAAGATTTTTATATGCAGTAAATGAAACCTAAACTACAAATTATCGAAAAACTATATCAGTCTTCTACTAGGGCGGTCAAGCCTCAACACATTCTTCAGGTGTATCTAATATTTAACTGCTAGACAGCTGATAATTTCAGTGATTCTAAGTTAGCAGTGATTCCAAATTAACGGTCATTTTAAATTAACGGTCATTTTAAATTAACGGTCATTTTAAATTAACGGTCATTTTAAATTAACGGTCATTTTAAATTAACGGTCATTTTAAATTAACGGTCATTTTAAATTAACGGTCATTTTAAATGAACGGCAATTTTAAATGAACGGCAATTTTAAATGAACGGCAATTTTAAATGAACGGCAATTTTAAATGAACGGCAATTATAAATGAACGGCAATTTTAAATGAACGGCAATTTTAAATGAACGGCAATTTTAAATGAACGGCAATTTTAAATGAACGGCAATTTTAAATGAACGGCAATTTTAAATGAACGGCAATTTTAAATTAACGGCAATTTTAAATTAACGGCAATTTTAAATTAACGGCAATTTTAAATTAACGGCAATTTTAAATTAACGGCAATTTTAAATTAACGGCAATTTTAAATTAACGGCAATTTTAAATTAAAGGTGATTTTAAATTAAAGGTGATTTTAAATTAAAGGTGATTCCAAAATAACGGGGATTCTAAGCAACCAATGATTGTAAATTAATGGCGATTCTAAATTAACGGTGATTCTAAGTAACGTCGCATTCTTATGGGATCTCGCGTGAAAAATTTACTGTGTGATATCATGAGGCTAATTCGCAAAGCGTTGCTTGATCGTTCTAATTATGCTTAGTTCTCATAAACTCTAGATAGGCTCGGCCGGAAAGGCGCCTCTATGATACCCTAACATAAGGTTGTAGCGGGGCGGGGGAAATGGCCCAGCACGTGATCGCACTTATGTCGCCAAGGGTAGAAGACAATACTCCGTAGAGAAAGAGACGGGTTAGAATGGTTTATTGCACCGGGTGAATTAACTTGAACAAAGGTGTAACACCGATAGCTATGGGTGAACTATCGTACGTGCGTCAGTTGATGATGATAGATCGACTACTCGCAAACCGGACCAGCGCAAGCATATAAGCACAGGTCGGCCTCAACAGTTCGATACAAATTTGTCATCGCAGAAAAATCCTTGGTAAACCATGTTACACAAGTTACAAGTACTGCACACTCTCAGGTTAGCAAATCCGCTACAAGGTTGCGAGATTTTATTTGGTCTACGCTAAGTAGCTACGAAGGAATACTATAGGTCAACACCTTTGATTAAATGCTCAAGCTACGCACCCATAACTACTGAAAGGCTTTAGCTGTGTTGTGCGAACTTACCATGTTTCGTATTCGATTGTACTGCTACATTAGCAAAACCGTATCGACGGTTCATAATATAATTTCTACTTTAAATTGCATTATTCAATTTTAATTTATAGTCGCGCTGCGCTACTTTTCTAATACGGCACTTTAAAGAATTATTTTCTTATATTTTCTTATTCCTGCTGCAGTTTTATTATTCATCGAATAGCGCAGCTCGGTTTGTTCCTTCATTAAATCATTCTAATAGAGCTGCATAAGTAATTAATTTCCTAAAGCAGCTTAAAGTGAAGCAAACAATTCATTAACAAGTAACTTTTTTGCCAGAATTGCACGGTTTGGTTTAGGAAGGAAGGCACTGTGGGCTGCGGAGGGGTGCTGGCTTCCCACGGCACCTGGATCTGCTGCCCCCTGCCTTGCTGCACCCGGGGGCACGCTGAACCAAAGGGCCTAACTAACTGGCACACCATAAGTCAACACTGATAGATATGGTCTTGTTTGGAATAAATACTTATTCGTGGGTTGACTGTAGGTTGCTGGTCCCAGTACCATGCTCATAATTTGACATTTAGAGCTTAAAAGCATGAGAATAAGTTGAAAATCTAACTAGATAATAACAAAATGTTATAATTTTGTTTGCTTGTTGGCTTGCTTGGTTGTCACCGTGCACACAATCGTTGCTCGGCACAATCCTGAATACAGCTCGGCAGTACTTTTATTACAGAAAAAATATTCACTTCTGTATATTTTTGTGTATAAAAATCAGACATAACCCTGTCTAAGTCCACGAATCATGCAGAAATGGAATACCTAGGAAAGGTTTTTCGTGGCACTAAAACTATGATAATCTTCTTTGCCTGCTTACTTGCTTTGCTGTCACCGTGCACACAATTTTGGCTATTATACATAGGAAATAAACTGAGAGGAGCTCGGAGATTTCAGATTAATGTTTCTATTTATTATTTCAATTTAACATTTACATCGAAAAGTTTCGTGACCACTACATCCTTGGTACGGTAACTCAACGGATCGTGGACAGACTGGTAGTGTGTAAATGACATTCATTACCAGGAAATTTGAGCACAAGTCTAAGTCACGCAATCCTTTCCTTACACAAAACACTACTTCGCTCTCATGTAGTGTTTCTCTCGAGTGGAGAGCACTTAACTCGAAGGATAACTCAGAGACAAGTTCAAGTAACTAAATGGCTTCACTGACATCTCGTTGATATAGGACACTTTCGGCAGAGACGATGATCACAAAAAAAAGTAATTATGAAAAGCTGACGCATTAAGGCATTAGCATCGAATAACTAAACAGAGTCAGCCGTTTCCCTTGACTTCGCAGTGAGCATGTGGAGTAAATTTACTTTGGAATTTGTCTGCGAACGGACCAGTCAATACCTAGGACGAAAAGTACGGTAAACTGGACAAGTGCCGGGAGAAGCATCTTCAATAACTTCGGGTCTCTCCTCTGTAGCTCGAATCCACTTACTAGATCCTTCAGAGGTAACTTTGTTTCGGATCTTCCACAACCAAAACAACGCTTCGTGTCATTATTTCTGCTGTGACTGATCATACTTGTACATTCATCCCATCAGGAGCGGTTTTTACGCTTGACACCAATGAACTTTATTTTGCATTAACGGAATGGCAAGGGCCCAGAGTTAGGTGAAGTTTTATGGACTACGACACATTTTTAAAAATGGGCCTCTTATTTTGCCTATTAGAGAGAAGCGAATCTGTTGTAGCGGCACTGCAAAAGGTTGTCTGCTATATAATAATAAAAATCACTTATTTCCATTTAGTGCAAAAATTACAGTATACGGGGAGCAGCCCCTTGAGGTGTTCATTCCTAAAGCTAACATAGAGAAAGTAGAATGAAGTGGGGGAGGGGAGGGTTACTGTAGTGGCCTTCTGCTCCCTCAGCCGTGTGTTCTCTAGTCACCGTGTTGCTGAAGCGCACGCATGCTCAGCACGGTGAGACCAGAACAAAACTATGCGTAACAACTGTTACAGCTTTGTGGTACTGCAAGCGGAGTCATGTGACAACGAAGCAAAATTTTGGTGCCTGGATAATATTTTTCATGCGATGCTCCCATCCAGTGCCATAATTGAATAAATAGTGGGCTGCGTGTATCTCAACCGATTATAGTTTCAATCGGTTAGACGGCGTGTGCTGTTGCTGTAGGCTAGATTATTAGAGAGTCAATATTTTTTTGCAGCTAAAGTGTATTCATGCAGTCAAAAAACAAGTCCAAAACGGACTTACAGTAGAATATTCAAATAGTCAGCTTCTCGTACACCGGTACATAAAGGATGATTTTATTATTATTAATAAAGAATTGCACTGTTTTCATATTATTGAGCACAACAATATCACAATATCAGTATGCTTCAAGTACAAAATATGACCAATACGCAATGTCTACATGAACAGAAACCGATAACGAAGAAAGTTCATCAGAATTGTTAACGTACTGACTGCTCACACTTTCTAAATGTGTTCTAAGCTTTACCAATTTTTCGTCCCCGTTAAATTGAACATTGTCAAAGCATTACGGTCAGGAAGATACAAATGAGATTTAGCCATACACGAATGAGCATTGCAATAATCGCAACGCGCTGTACAGCACCCAGCACACTCTGTGTGGCAACAAAATGATCGGCCAGCGCACTACTGCTAGGCACAAAAACAATACACTGCGAGCTACAGAAGAGCCTCCAAACGTGACGATGCTTAGGGATGTCGGCTTAGATAGATCCGCACCACAGCAGTTTGGAGACGCTGATGCAAAACGGTGTTGTCTGGACCTGTGGTTCTCTAACAGCGTCACCAAATGTGTGCACCAAGTCGTAATTGCACATCACTACAATTTTATCCAAAATCTCTCGTGTATCGCATTATTGTGTCGATTTCTACCATTTTTATCCGACCGAATGCATATATGATGATTGTTCTAGTCTGCATGCTCAAATACACGTGTTGAATAATCAATTAAACGCCGCTAAAACTTTTAGTGACTGTCATCTAAGAAACTGTTCCGTTGCTTATTCACTTGATCACAGCTTATTCACATCAATATGTGAAAAATTGTTAAGCGCCTAGTTACGAGCGAGTCTTTACACTCTTTCAGTAACGCAACATAAGATCTATAATATTATTCTGCAGGAAATTCCGTACGCCCGTCCATGTGTCTGCAGGTTGCGCTTTTAGTATTTGAGCTGTTTTCTTTTCGTTTCTTGAAAATTTTTCAGTTAGTTTCGAAGTAGAGACCTAAACATCATTTTATACATATCACATCAACCGATATTCACTGTTTTTCCTCACGACATACTATGTTCACTTTGCTGGTAGTTCATGACAGTCTTAACAGGGACATATGCTTAACTAGGATAGGGTACGGGAGCACAGAGCGGCTAGTGTTGGACATTTCGACTCTTACGTATTTTTTGAACCGAATGTGCAATGTACAAGGAAATACAATGACAGCTTAAGAACAGAGGGTTACGCTACTGTGTCGGAAGATATATGCCGAGTCTGTTGTACTTTGTTGTATGTATAGCTACCGCATAAAACAAAGCAGAAAACTGGTGGACTACTGATCAATATCCATGGATCCTGTAATAGTGCAAAAAATCGGATACGCCGATAAAAAACTGAAATGTGTAAAATTATGAAGGTCTAAATTATCAGTTAACTGTGGGAAACAGAGCTAAGAAAAGGCGTGAAAATACATAGGAGAATAATGCAAGAAATACCGTGGTAGGTATCTCTATATCTTTATCAACATAGGTACCAGCGCAGGTGAAATCAGAATACCAAGAGAAGTTAGACGAGGTCTAAGGTAGACGGACTGCGCAACAGTAGACTGGGTTAGGAAGCGGACATTGATAATGTGAAAAAATAGGAGATGCCGATATAAATGTAAATGTTTGAAATTATGAAAGGTTAAATTAACTAATAACTATAGGAAACAAAGCTTAAGTAAGGCGTTCAAATACGTAGAACAATATGGTACATTGAGTACTTTCGCATCTGTCTTTATCAATATACAAGTGCAAATTCTCTGATGACAGAACATATGCGAAATTCACAGGTGGACCCTGAGTACTAAAATGGAATAAACTGGGTGTGTTAAGGTAGACGAACTGCGTTACGGTAGACGAAGTTCGTCAGGGTTAATGAACAGATATTTATTTAGACTGGGTGGGTTAAGTTAGAAGTGTTACCTTAGGTCAAACTAAAGTAAGTGAAAACATTAAATAATCGTGAAAATTCCACGAGCCACGCTTGTCATTAAAAATGAGGCTGGTCAGTCATAACTTGGACCAACTTACTTAAATCTCTGATAACAAAAACCTAATTTTTTCCTGGGTCAATTTTCAAAAGAAACCCCATTTCCCTCTTGTACGAAAATTGCACTTCTATTTTAATTGTCATTCATCGTATAGTAAGCAGAAAAAAGTTAAGTATAATCGCAACATTTCAGCCTCGGGGGGGGGGGAGATGTCTGTGTACATTTCTCTTTTACAGCTCTACCATTTTCCTATTCCATATGATGAGGACATTAAAAAAAGTCGGGTAGAACATTTGCACCTGGTACGTTTTTGAGGGAGGGCATGGGGAAGGCTTACAATTAGCAATTTTGAACCGATTGTTCTGAAACTTGCTCAGAATATGTATTTTGGAAAAGAAACACATTTTGTCCTACAACTATTTTTATTTAGGCCTTAGTGTTTGAGATAATGGGAAAAATATATATCTATGTTATTGAAAATTTCATGGGGAATAGAACTCAATGAGTTTTCATGCAAGAAAAAATAAAACATGCCAGTTTTGCAATCCTTGACACTCCTACCAAAACTATAGAACTGGATTTTCCATTTTTGCCCTCATGATATTTTTTTAATCACAGCTCAAAACCGAACCCTATGTTTGTCCTTATATTTTAGTTTGCGATCACAATGAAATAGAAGATGGAGAATCCAGCTCTATAGTTTTGTTAGGAATGCTTCAAGGATTCTAAAACTGTCATTGTTTTATTTCTAGCATGAAAACTCATTGAGTTGAAGCTTCCAAAATATATATATATTTATATAAGACCCCAAAATCTCAAAAACTAAGGCCTAAATAAAAAAAGTCGTGGGAGCAAAATGTGCCTATTTTTCAAAATTACATATTCTGAGCAACCTTAGAATATTCGGTCCACTATTGATCATTTAAAGCCCCAGGCCCCCCCTCCCCAAACAAGTACCAGGTGCGAAAGCTCTAAATTGTTTTAATGTCATCATATGGAATAGGAAAATACATGGTAGAGCGATAAAAGAGAAATGTATGCAGACCTCCCCCCCCCCTCCCAGGAGCCGTGACTATAACTTGATCTGTGCAAATATTCGAGAAATCATATTAAAATGTGCTTAGTTTTCGGAAAAAAAAAAAGAAAATTCAACGCCCTGGTGCGCGACTCAGTGGCATATAGTTGAATAACAAGTATAACTGACTGCGAAGGCTCGTGCGTCACTACTCTTTAATTATTTGTCTGATGTACCCAACACAGATGACCTTCATTTTGATCCCGCAAAGTTTTAGCAGAACTTATAGAATATAGCATTCGTGAATATTCTGCTTGAAACACTTTTAAATTTAGGCTGCAGCTTAACGAGAGTCCTTTGGCTGTGAACCCAAGAAATTCCCATTTTATATAAATTTGCACGGTAGATTGACCTACATTCAGAGATGAACATATCGTAGTTCCAGCCTCCATACTATGATATTCAGTAACTTATTTTTGCTTCCGACCTATTTAGTCAGAGTATCTCACTGTATGATTTTATTATAGATAACATCATTAATAATGCCGCTGATGAGAACTACCTGGTCTGAATGTCAAATAGATAATTTTCAAAAGGAATTGGCCAAGGTAACTTCTAATAATAAATACAAAGTCGACAAATAAAAATTGCCGTTTCGGGAATTTTTTTTTCTCCCATCATCAGAAATTTCAAATAAAAACTATAAAGGATGCCTAACAAAAAAAAATTATTTAAGATGACCTAAGTTTTGGTATGTTAACAGGGTGGGACCTAAAGGGCGTATGACCATGGTGCGCAATGGGGTTCTTATATAGGCGTCGGACGGTAGGGGAAGCGAGGGAAAACGGACAGTCGGAGGGAAAAGTGTCAGTCATAGGTTGTGACGGGTGGTACAGCTGTAATCATTGTATTGAGGCTAGGTTTTGTTGGACATATAGTGAGTAATTCTAGGGCGGAGAGAAAAAGCTGACACCCGGTTCCTTCTCACAGCTCTGTCCATTCGCTTTTTTGACTACAGCCCATGACCGACATTTTTCCTCCGACTGTACATGTTCATTTTCTCTCCGCCCTAGAATTACTCACTATATATCCAACAAAACCTAGCCTCAATACAATGACTACAGCTGTACCACCCGTCACGACCCATGACTGAAGCTTTTCCTCCGACTATCCGTTTTCCATCGCTCTCTTACCGTCCGACGCCTATATAAGAACCCCATAGCGCACCATGGCCATTCGCCCTTTAGGTCCCACCCTGTCAACACACCAAAACTTAGGTCATCTTAAATAAAAATGTTTTTGTTAGGCATCTTTTATAATTTTTATTAGAAATTTCTGATGATTGGAGAAAAAAATTCCCGAAATGTTAATTTTTATTTGTCGTCTTTGTATTTATTATTGGATCATTTTTATTGCCGCACTAGTCTTTTATTTCTATTCAGTAAACTGTGTACTGCGTTGTTACATGGTAACTTCGTTCGACGTTGAATAATGTAAACATTCAGTCACCGTCTGAATTAAACGACTCTTAGGTAAAATCAGCGACTCTAAGGCTAAACAAAGAATTCACTTTCGGAAGATTAGGAATGTTGCCACGTTGTTGCTTTCCTTTATACTGAGAATGCGATGACTACTTTATAACACATTTCTAAACTCTAGTGCATAAAGACATATAAATTTTGTTTCAATTTCGGTTATTTTGGGGTTGCAAATTGTTTTTTTTTTTCAGCCAATGTACATCCTTGATGTTATCATGTCTATCCGAATTTGGCGGCCTCCTGCTGATGATCAAGGGGTCTATGTGACACTTGGACATCCTTCGTGAGCAATTTAACAAAAGTTTACTTTAATGTGATAAAGATACCGTGGGAAGCCAATCTGTACCACTTCTTTGAATTTTACACTACCATACTAAACGCAGCCTTCGCTGAAATAGACGAATTAAGTGCCTCTATTAGAAGCTCTGTTTCTGATGTCAGAGATTCGGCCTGTACTTCAGCGCCCACAACAGATAAACATGTAACTTTGTGGCATTCATTTTTCCTTGCATATTTTTCCTTGAAGCTGGCGAAGAACTTCTTCATATGCAGCTTTGAATTTCTTTTCACAAATAATCAAATACTACAAAAGCATCGGATCGGTCGTGTAACAGTTGCTATACAGATTCATCAACGATAAATTTATAATTACAAGTGAAAATAATAAAGGCGATATGTTGCAGCTATAGTAGAATATACGGAGCTGGAGTCCTTGAGTCAAATCCCTCGGGTTGTTCTGCCTGATGTCAGCAAAGAAGCACCTTATATTTCTGATTCCGGCCCTAGCATGCGGTAAATTCCTCGCTATTGTCTGTGGCCAAATATATGTTCATGTCCAGCATATTGATACATAGGAAAACTGATGAGCATAAATTAGCAGACTGACAATGTGAAAGCATGCTTTCACATAACGCTCTGCAAATTCTACAGCACCACTGTTTTTAAAAGAATTATTTCAACAACACACCGTGTACCATACACCACACACACATACACACAAAACATCAAATACTGCTGATGATCAAGCAGCACGTATTATCTTCAATTTACTCCGGCTGCTCTCTGGAGGCAAGTGACTACAACTTGGAAGAATTAATCAGTGATGTCTCGGCATGTGAATCATTTCTCACAAAGAAGCAAACAAAACTAATGCAGAGGAAAATGAGAAGTAGTTAAGGAAATGGGCTCAGCACCAACAACCAGGAGAAAATATCTATGTCAAAATACTGTGTTTCATATGCTAATTCTTGAAGCATATTCAGATTCATTTCTCTTAGGTGCAGTTTGTATTGAATGCCCTGCACATTCATGTAAGAGATAATGTTTCAAATACCATGCCTGAACTACGTAACAGGTTAACTCACGCGCAGGTAGCGTGTTATGCCCCGCCCACTCCTTTTGAGCTGTGACGTCAAGTGGAGTGATGGCAAACCGTGTAAATTGGCTCCTGCTTGTTACTTGCTTTATAAATAAGGTGAGCGTGGGTTTCCATGAAGAAAAAAGAATGGTAATCATTTCTGTACGATCACAGCGATGCAAAATTGGGTTTGCTAGAAATAAGACAATAAAATGTTAAACAAATTGGTCGAATGACGAAGAAATCATTACAACAACATAGCTACGGCTTCTTAAGTATTGATATGGCATATTTCGTAATCATCACATCACCATTATGCATACTAGTGCACTCCGCTGTAAAAAAATTACTTCAGCAAAATATGCTAAGATGGCTCACAGAAATTTCAGCTGCATACATATTATCGGAGGGGTATTAAACGCTATAAAAGTAATTGTAAGTCCTATTTAATGAAGTGTACCAGTGAAATTTGCATTTTAAACACGTTTTCTCGTCAAAATATTACAAATTATCAAATAGATGAATGTTTTTTCACTAGCTTAAGTCCCAAACATTACACACTTAGTAGCCCTTTCTATCATAAATTAAACAATTTCCCCGCCGTCGAACCATTCACTTTCCAGCTAGTGCAGAAAATCGTTATTTTGGGGCCAACTTTGTTCGACAAGCGTTCACAGCCGAAACAAAGATTTTATTTCAATTTTCAAATCTTATTTAAGAGAAAGTAGTGTTTTCTAGGGTTATATGGGGCAATTTGGAAGGAAAACTGAATAACTCATAATTATAAAGTTGTAGTTTTTCGTTTTACTGGATAAAAAAATATTTGGATTACAGTAGATGCTACCGGTGACAGCAAAAACTGAGGATACTCATTGCTACCAAAGCCCACTTTTTTCGCTACTCCGATTATTTAGAAAAACGAAGAAACTTCATCAAGTTCTTTTCTCCCTGTTCAAAACAACCAAATACCAGCCCACTGTAGCGGAATTAAAGGTATAAATGACTGAGGAATACCATTGATACTTGCACAACACCGACGTTCTTCATTCCACCGGACTGTATACGAGTAGATGCGCAGAACCTGTTGAGTTAATCAACCATGCCGCTGTGTACGATCGACATTTCTCGTGATTTTTTCGATTTCAAGGGCCTCCTTTTTAGGAGTTCTCTCTCTTTGGGGAGTCTCTTTGAGGAGTTCTACTGTGTTGCATATCTGAATGTACGAAAAGGTTAATGTGTAAAATTCATGGTACTTACCGATACTTCCGGAGATGGCAGACTGCCCACGTTCGCTTATACCGCCCATCAACTGCAGCCTCGGCACTGAAATCAGAAATGATGAGTTATGTAAAGCATCTCTTAGAAGAGATAACAACAAAAAACTACTCAAAATATGCAATGCTCAGAGAAAAGTTAAGAAACTTAAAAAAAGTAAGCTATAAGAGCGCATAAACATTTTAGAGAAATAAATAATAAGCTATTATTGCTACATGGTAACCACTATTGTGTTCCAGACGACAGAGACATTGAGACCAAATTTGGAAAAAATTGCTTTCCCGATAGGAAACTATCTGTCTTCTGATTAAGGACATGTTTCCTGAAGCTGTTCAAAGCTCTGCGGATTACTGTGCGTCGTAGTGCATCGGTTCGACGACTCCGCGTACTGCGGTTACTAGAACCTATGAACAACAGGTGAAGTGCTCGTACTGACTGGAAGCGTGCCGGATAGCTCTCCCCATTCCATTGTGAGACAGCGTACAGAACGTTGTAGCATCCCAGCTAACTTTTGAGCCACATATTAAGTGACTGGTGTCACGTGCTTCCAATAAGATTGGGTTCCTACGTAAAGCATATTCTGTGTTTGGTGAGAGTGAGGTTGTCCGCTGACGCTTTTTTATGCTGCCTGTGTTGGAGTATTGCTCACCGGCCTGGGCTTCAACTGCTGACAGTCACACGCGGCTGCTGGACAGACTTGTTAGTCCACCTAACACGCTGTGCGCGGATAATGATCTGGCGTACCTGTCCCACATTAGAGGGGTGGTTGAATTCTGTATGTTTTGTAAGGTGTATAACAAACAGAGGCATTGGTTTTATTCTTCTGTCTCTGCCCTCAAGGTCTTTAGGAGAATTACACGTGCTGGGGTCGGCGCGCACTCTTTTACGCTGGAGGATGTTAGATGCCGAACTCGTCAGTTCAGTCTGTGCTTCGTGCCCTGCTTTGTCAAGGTTTGGAATTCATTATCGGTTTTCGGTCGCATTGGCCTGCATGCGTTCAAGTCAGCTGTTATTGGCTTATCGTTAGATTTCCTTTAGCAGCGTTTCGGACTTCCCGGTGTTGCAAAGTGCTTCATTTAGGTTGTATTACTTGTCCGTGGGGGTCCGAGCGTGCTCTTAATAATAATAGTAACAGAACCAATTTAATTTCTTATTACCGTTGCCTTGCTTAGCGGAGGTATGCGCTCTCAGAGTGCTGTAGTTTATTTAATACGCCTTCCGTCAGCCTCGATAACCTGATGCAATCGCTTGGAGAACACTTTGCAACAGTCGCGAATGATAGCTTGGGGAATTTTTGCTTATTACTTTAAGAGTGTTGCCTTCAGAGCCTTCACATTATTGTAACTAGTGCACCAAACGCGACCCTTTTGATGAATAAGTCATAGAAATATATATTTGAAATCATCTCGGCTCAACAAAAGGTTTGATATGCACCAAGCGCAACCCTTTTGTTGAATAAGTCATAAAAATTTATGTTTGAAAACATCTCAGCTTAACAACAGGGTAGATAGTCTATATAGATGAGGCATAAATAAGTGACATCACCCGTATCCAAGATACCCTCTCCGCAACAAAAAAGTTGGGTACCTCGGAATTTTTTTCTCCAGTATTAGATAGGGGAAAATAAGGCTTCGGACAGACGAACGGACGGACTGACAGACAGCTCTCTTATTATAGTATAGATTGGAAGCCGAGACCTTGTTTTCCCATATGGACAAAAAGTTAAAATCAAGGGGATTGGGGTCTGGAGATAAAAGAGGCTATTCTTCGCTGGGAATGAACTCTGGCACGATAATTATTGTACACCTTGTATTAACTGATTTTGACAAGTGCATTCTCAAGAAAATGGTTCATCATGTATGTTTGAAGATAAAAATTGATAGGTATTCAAGAAAATAATTTTTTTTCATTGTTCTCTATAATGTTGTTTATTGGTTCCAGCAGTATTGTAATCATCAAAGTATACGTGGTTTTGTGGTATCTGTATTGACCAATAGCAGCAAAAACAGTATTGGTACACCCCTATGCCTCATATGCCCACAATTTCATCCAATAACTTCAACTTAGTGCTAAACAAACATTCTTCGGAACTGGGTTCACACCGAAGCGCCAAACTGATTAGATAAAGCACAAAAGTCTTTGCCCAAGCGAATGTTCTCACCAGCTCCTATCCGGAGCAATAATTACCTTCATTACCATAAGAGAAAGGCCATTCCATTTCCTCCCTTTGGTTCGAAGGACGCTTCAAAAATCGGAATAGCGCTGCCAGTTCTGTATGCAATGATCAGAGAATTTCAAAACTGGAGGTACGATAGAGTCTACGGATCGTGTTATTGAAGAGGAGCACCGCTACTGCTGCGTGGAATTAAAGCACTAGTGCACAGTTGTATGTAGCTTCATGAATTGAGCTAGCCATTGAATAGAAAGTAATGTTACTATACACTGATAGTGCTCTGGGTGGTAATAATGAAACATAGCAATAGTAGAATAGAAGCAGGGTACTCTTATAGAAACATGGCAGGTAAGCCAGACAAGAATTAACAGTATTTGCGTGCGTTGTGACGTCAACAGTGCCAAGCGAGTCTACTCACCGTAATGGCGCTAAATGATGAATAAAATAGAGCCACAATAATGTATTTGACTACAGTGCCTTAATTACGAAGCTAAATATTACAGAGAGTACCAAATGGCGAGGTTCATTCTTCGACTATTACACCACTTTGCCTACATGCTCTACCAATGTAAAAGCTCAAAACAATACTCAACCACGGTGCAGTTATTGGCACCAGGGTATATGAGCATGAATCGTCAAGTCGACGTTAGTGAGAGAGCGTTTAACATTATAAACACTTTTACTCCAACGTTCTCTAAAGTGTTATAACTATTTGAAAATGATATCAAATGCGTGGCCGACTTGCTGTTAATGTATGCTGGGTGCTACCAAACGCGTCACCTGATGCTATATTTGCTGAAATACATATACAGTCGCTAGCATATTTATTGGCACGGTGAAATGAAACACGTATATTGCTCTTAAAATCCTGTGCAGGAAATTGGAATGAAAGTCAATTATATAGTCATATGTAGTTCCACCTGTTCTTTTCGATATACCAATCGGATTACCAACAATATAATTAATAATTGAGACATAAATTAAATTTCGAAATTCACAAGTTCAAAATTATTGTGACCCTATTTCAAAAGATTGATTGTATGAGCTTTAGTCTCAAGTACAGGCTGCAGTTTCTTGTTATAATTTTCCACCAACTTGAAGCACTCTCCAGCAAAAATGTTACTCCACTCTTCCATACAAATTTCCTAGAATTGAGTGAGGTTCCTCGGCTTTTTTCTCCATTACTCTCAACTTCAATTATAGTCTCCACATATTTTCCATTGGATTCAGGTCTTGGCTGTGGGACGGCTACTCCAAAACATTAATATCATTATTCTCCAGCCACTCCCTAGTCAAATTAGCTGAATACTTCGGGTCGTTGTCCTGCTTAAAGCACCAACGTCGATCGAGTGACAGTTCCTTGGCTGAATCTTTCAAGGCATCCTTTAAAATTTCCACATAATCGTCTTTTTTCATAATACCGTTGACCTCCTCAAAAGCGTCCTGGTCAAGTAGCAGTAAACTACCCCCAAAACATCAAACCTCTGCCATCATGCTTCACTGTTGGTGCGGTGTTCTTGGGCAAAAAGGCTTCGCCAGATTTCCTGAAAACACGTGAAACACCACTAAGCCCAAAGTGCTCGATTGTTGTTTCGTCCGACCACAAAACTTACTTCAAGAATGCAATACTTTTGTCAATGTGACGCTTTGCGAACTCCATTCCTACTTCAAGACGTACAGGCTTGAGCAAAGGGGGTCTTTCTCGGACGACAAGCTTCCAAGCCAGCTCTCTTCAAAACTCTCTCTTCCAACTGTGTGTCAAGATACATTAGCTCCAGGGTCACAATGAGCATCTACAGTGTCCTTTGGGGCAGCCCTTGTGTTTGGTAGGAATATTTAACAATCTTTCGCTTTGCACTCCCGGACAGAACCTCTTTTCTGCAACGCTCTATCTCATTTTTAACACGACGTTGCTCGGCATGCACCTTCATTACTAGAGTGTCCGCGCTGTCAATAATGACAGCGAAGAATTTGTGAAGACCCGTTTTGTGTAGCCTGTAGCATCATCGCAAAGATATTAGGGCAGAGCTTTACATGTATAGAAGGGAGCTCTCTGTCTGCGTAGTGCCGCGTGTTGACGATACATGCACTTTATGATTTCTCAGACTGTTACCTATTTAGGGTAGACGGTTGAGCTCCCTTCTATGCATGTAAGGCTCTTATTAACATCCTTGTGTAAGATGCTGCACAACTGCCAACTTGAATTAGAGAACCGTACAGATAAGCGTGCGTGGCTGAACAGAACCAAGCTTTCTTTTGGTGATACGCAAAAAACGATGTTTTTTTTTCACGAAGTCAATATTTCTTCTAATAAATATGGCGTTCTGTATCCGAGGTACTCGAGGGTGGCATAAAACTCGAACATGGAATATTTTTCTCAAGAGCAAAATTGCTCTTTTGAAAGGAGAACCCAAAATGTGGAGAAACTAATTTGCTACCGAGAAATCATCGTGGTCTTTACGCCCCTGCTGACCGCTCAAGAATTTCTTACCAGTTGCCTCGACGATTACCAAAAAAAACAAAATAAGAGTATCAGCTGAAGTTTGAATGAAGGAAATCTCAGATGAGAGTACACAACACGATGGAAGATATTATTTAGAGATGCTGTATGCATCTACATCGAGTGAACTACAACGTTGCCAAACAAGGACCGGAATCAGACATACGGTTCGAGTGCCATCATCTGCAACCTGGAATATTTTATACCTATTAGTTTTGTATGAAGCTAAGCAGGATGACCTCAGTCTTCAAGCAGATAAATTCACTGAAGAACCCAGACATGCCAGAGCTAAATTTAGCCTATTTATATCGTTAAGAGCGTGACACGAAACCTATAAATAAATATACAAACACACGACGATTATTCTTAGTGTTAGATAGCTCGAACAGTTGACTTTGGATTGTTGAACGTTTTGAAAATCTAATCATAGCGTTCCCTTTAACATGACAAGCTAAAACAAGTTTGATAGGGTCTTCATCGTGTACTTTAACCTTCACGATCACAATAATTTCTTATTTCTAAGAAATATACTGGAACAGCAGACTCGAGGCTAAACGCACTTCGTCAGGATTAAGTGACGGGTGTTATATATGGGGTAGGTTAGGTTGGATTGAAGGAGCTGCATCAGGACAAAAACTAAAATGACATATAATTTTAATAGCTTAGGATTGCTACGTTGTATAGAGTGGGAACATAACTAACCGTGGAATTTCGGCAAACCCTGCAGTAGATTGTTAACACTGCCAGTCAACGTTACATTTCTATCTTCTTAACGATGTAAATATTTCGTAGCCTGTATAGAAAGAAGTCTCAACGACGACACTTTGTAAATGATGAGCTTAGAAGAGCATTGCCGGTTTTGAAGATACAAGTTGATAGTTATGAATAACTATCGACTTGTTCCATAAGTTCTGCCCTTTTTACAACTAGTTGCTTCCTGTTCCATTATGTGCGTTCTTGTAGGGGTTTTTAAGCAAGATGCTTCCATCAGTGTTAATGCACCTATTTGTCACCAGCGAACGTAGTGAGAGATTTGATAATATTTTCGTTGAAGATTACTAGTGGCCGGAGCCGTCATTATAAATGACGGCAAAAAATTAGCACTTCCGGAAAACCCCAGCTGTCTCTTGTGCTTGTTACTGTCTTCGTGAGGAAAGCTTTCTTTCAGCAAACTGCAAAGGCAGAAAGGCAAGCGGAGCTCACTGTATATCATCTGTAGAGACCCACATTTGTGAACTGAATGAGGCAGTCGATGTACAGGTGCTGATCCAAAAGCATAGCTTGAGGTTAGAATAGGCAGCCGTTAATTAGAAGAAGACTGTATCTATGCTACCACTGGAACGCTTCACTCTTCTTTAAAGCTCAGAATTGAGATTTCGAAAAGCTTGCTATTGAATAGAGAAGCCTTGCAAAGAGCCATCATTCAGCAGCATATCGTGACTACCTGATGAATTTTCTCTTATTTAATTGCTGCGTGACGGAGAGACGGACCAACCAAAAGAGCGAGCAGCGAGATCGGAGCGACCAGCAACTGTGTATTATTATGTGGACGCTCAGGCCCCCACGGACAGGTAGTCCAAACCAACGAAGCATTTTTCAACACTCAGAAGCCCAAAACGCTGCTGAAGGAAATCTAATATAAAGCACTTAACAGCTGTTTTAAACGCCAGCCGATGCTGGTAATAAATTCCAAGCCTTAACAGACCAGGTCACGAAGCACCTACTGAACTGATTAGTTCGCCAACCCAGCATTCTCCAACACGAAAGAGTGCGCACCGACCCTAGCGCATAAAATTCTCCTGAAGACCTTGAGGGTAGGGACAGAAAAATTCAACCAGTGCCTCCCATTGTTCTACACTTGGAGGCATTGTTCTACACCCCTCTCCTTTGGAAAGGGTTCACCAGATCATTATCTACGCACAGCCTGCTGGCTGAACTAACAAGTCGGTCCAACAGACGCAATTGGCTGTCAGCAGTTGACCCACAGACCGTTGAGCACTACGCCAACACAGGCAGAAAAAAAACATAAAATCATCTGCGGACACCCTCACTGTCACCAAACACAGATATAATCATACGCAGGAGCCCAATCTTACTGGAAGCACGTGATACCAGTAAGCTTCTCATCAAAGACAACACCAAGAATCTCCAAAGAGCTAGACTCCTGTAGCAAAGTGTCATCAATCACCAGATGTAGATGTCCAAAACCGACTTACAGTCGTAGACTTGGTCATACTGGCATTCAGCTTCATACTGCAGGCCGAGCACCATGCACTAATGCGTGACAGATCCCGATTAAGAAACTGGGAGACAGCATTGCACATGCGGAGAGCAGGTATCACTACTATCAAAGTAGAATCTTCGGCATAGTCGATCATCGTGTTCTCCAGCGAAGAGAGCAAATTACTTTACCTATACATTATATATATATTTGAACAATTCTCCGTCAACCCAAAAAGAGGTAGAAGGAGTAATGTTCATAATTTTATAGTAGGGAATCAGGTGGGTTGATTTAGATATGAGCAATGCCGAAAAACTATATAGAATTAGCTGGCCATCATAAATGAAAGTGATGACTTTTGTTGTATATCCACCCAAAGAGAAGCAGAAGGAGCATAGTTATAATAATATTTTTTTAAGCAGTCAAGTGGGTTGAGTGCGATGTAAAAATGGCAAAAATCTTGAGTTAGCTGACCATCAAAAATGGCAGCGTTGAATCTATAACTCCATTCAAAAAGAGGCAAGAGTTGACTGAGATGTGAAAAATGGTAAAACTGTAGAGTAAGCTGGTCATAAAAAAATAGTGTCTTTGAATTTGCCTCCACCGCAGGAGATGGTTTCACGCCACGAAGCATTCTAGTTTAAATGAATTGATGAACCTCAATTTCGCATGCAAAATATATTTGTCACGATTGAATGTGATGGTGCAGCTCAAATCACCAGTCGTGTAAAATATCAGATGAAATTAGAATTAAACTTCGTGCTGGAATAAGAAAATCTTTGAAAATTCGATGAGATCACAAATGGATTTTAGTATTTGATCCTGTGTGGAGACATTTTGCATTGTGTGCGTGCAAAGTCCTGAAATTCATCGCTTATAAGGAACACCACGCGGTATGTTCTAATATATTGGTACGTTTCGCACATTTATAAAACTTAAACATGCATGTATAGCTGGAAACCTTGCTACCGACGTCTCTTTGCTCATGTGAGGCGGGAAGTATGGAACCAGTGCTGGGAGGACATGAAACGAAGTTGTGGGAGGAGCCATCAACGTTGTAATATATCTTTCCACACCTAGATAGATAGCACGAACTTTGTTTCCCGGGCGACGATCTGGCACGTGCGATAGGGATAGCAATAAACAATGATACAAATAGCACACATCACGCTCGGGTTCGGTGTATTCGCTCAAAAAATCATTCACCGTCGTCTCTTCGCCCACATAGGAAAAATTACCTATCTTGGCCCAGAGTAAAACTCAAAAAGTGATTTCCCCGTCACAGTTATGGTATCGCTCACAGACTCCAAGCTGGGCCTCGGAGATGGCAAACCTGATAAGTTTGATAGGTTTATTACACACCGACACATTTTATGTATATATATATATATATATATGTATATTACAAATATTAATACACGATAGAATAATGCGTCTGCGTAGCCACTGAAAGTTTAACAAACTTTTTGGGCAACATAAAACAAAAACAAAGCTAATAAAATTGCATAATGTATTCTTTAAAACGTTTTTTAAGACAAAATCAGAAATGGGATCTAATAAATACCCGAGAAGTTAATTGAGTAGAGTTGCAATTTGAAATACTGTAGCGCGTTTCTCAACGTCAACATTGTTACGGGGTATAAGAAATGCTGTTACGGGGTATAAGAAATAGAAATGAGCATGTTGATATGATCAAAGAATAAATCAATGAAGATGTATGAAATAAAGTTCCTACTGTAAATGAATGATAAAATGGCGAACGATCCAGTTGATCATTCTCGGAAAGTAGCACATGATAGAATTGTACCTATGAAAATAATATAGAAAGAAAACATAGAGAGAGTTAGACATGTCCCCAAGGGGCGAGCTATTCCCCA
>LQNS02278087.1:1014822-1034408 GCA_001587735.2 Parhyale hawaiensis
TCTGTCCAGTTGTTTGGAGTTGACAAGAAATACTCTTAATTCTTCATCTACATTTAGTGTACCTACTTTGGCATTTGCTATCTGCCACGCTCTTTCATCAGTCGTTTCATCCGCACTTGACCATCTTCCTCATTTTCTCATGGTAATGTCTATCCACGTATATTTTCATTAATGTTGATTCGTGAGGTACGGTAAACCCACTATGCTCTTCTAGAAATTCCTTGAACACAGCGTTTTCTAGCTTCCAAAGCGGAATGTCTGCACTCACGAAAGCATGGCAGAAATTCAAATAGAATTGAGACTCGGGCTCAGGAACGTTGTCGTTGTTTTCATCTACTCTATTCTGATTCACTACATTCTGATTAGACAAATTACGTGTATGCTTCCAAGTTTGAAAACGACCCAAAATATTAGACCTACGAATACAGTTCAATTGAATATTACACTGTTTACATTTAAAGACACCATCATGCAGCACATCACGACCAAACTCTTCAATCAAACTTCTAATACGAACAGCTTCACTTTTTTTCACTTTGGGCATGTTTTCTTCTTTACCACGTGAGCAGTCAGCTGACACTGACTAGTATAAGTGTCATAGTACGTTTTCTATTCTATATTACCAAAAAAATGTGCATGCAATGGGATACTAAAACAAAGGGTTCATATATTGTATCAATAATTTAGAAAATATTCCATTGCAGACATATCTCACGTAAAATAAACACACTCTACAGTCCTTTGAACCACAATTAGCAGTTTCATATCTGCATTTTTAGTCAAAATAGCTCTTATAGCGTTTTAGCTGATAAAACTATTCAACTAAGTTTTTATGAGTCAAAATAGATCTAACTTTAAAGCTAGAAATCCGGGCTCTAGTCATCGCTGTCTCCTAGAGAGTTGGAGCATCACTGGCACTTGGCTACGAACATACGACTAACAGCAAGCAATCAATAATTATTGTGACGTCATCGTTGCCGTTAATTTCCTCGCAAAAATGCTGAGGATATTTGTCTGCATTATCGTTAGTCTGTAAAAAAGCAAGCTATCAAACAAGTAAGTAAACAAACAATCAATCAACAAACTATGTATTATTATAGATTGGAATGATGAAGTTATCGCAAAAAATGCGTCGCTCATAGCAGTGTCAGTACAGGATTTATCTACACAGACTGAGTGTCAACCAACATTCACTATCATCATGCTTGACTACCGGGTCTCTTATATAGTGTATATGTGTGTTTCTTGTCACACGCTTGTGAAGGTAGCTAAAATTTGGCTACGTTCGATACCGTGGCGTTCTTATTTAAGCTCTGGATGACGAGTAGGCCAGATTGCAGATGATGGCAGAACTGAGGATGCCTGATCAGTGAATGCACTATACTTGTTTTGACAAAATTGAGATCCCAGCAATGAAGACGTCTGAAGTGTGTATGAGTAGTATGATTGTTACCGAGTTTCTTTTTCCTCTCGCATCAGAGCTTTGTTTGCTCTGGAATAACGATGCAAAAGTTGAGTAGAAGACCCATTAGTGTAAAAGGCAATATATACTCCAGAAAAGAACCAAAAGTGGGAGCGAAGGATACGGTGATTACAAGAATCAATTATTTTTCTCCAACTGAATTTGTTCTTATGATTATACAGCCTTATGTTGGAGCGAGACATTTACGGTGCAGTAATACTTGGATTTATGTGTGATATTTATGAAGTTGCAGTTCACATTTTTCTGAAAAACACTTTATTGCCTGCCTGCTTAAGAGGGAATCATTTATCACGTATTACCAAACAGTAACTTCAGTACAAGATGGGTACCAACCATAACGTCACCTGGACATTCTCCGAAGAACATCCAAGTTATTGAGCGGCTCAGGAAAGTTTTAATCGTCAGCACACACGTCTTACGATCATAAAAGCAGTTGTGAGGAATCCAGAGCCTGGAATGATGGCCATCGCCGATTATACGATGGTGATGCTGAGTATACCATCGCCATCTGAAAAAGTACGATGTTCTGATGGAACATCGCAAAAATCCATCAGCGATAGCGATGGTCCGATGGAAATTGCATCAAATAATCGGCGATGGCCATTTTCTCCTTCGGCGATGGTGTTATGAGGAAGAACTAGTCCGAAAAAATTTCTGAATATCCCATCGGCGATGGCATACGATGGGCGTCGTCATCCCTTGTATTTCCGATGCCGATGAAGTATTGACATTACGCTAAAATTACAGAAAAAACAGCCTTACGAGTTTGAAACATTTGTTTTTTTAGTAACATTAAAACAAAAAGTGGGCTACAAAGTTGATTTGGGGAATTTTCTGAAGAGGTGAGCAATGACATTTAGTATTTTTGTTGACATATTTAAGGAAAATAAGGCATTTTAAGACGTTTTTCATGAACAACGTTTTCCCCGCAAATGCTTAAGTTTTCTAGATATTTGACTATAAGGTTCCCATTGTTTCTCTGTCACGCTCGCCATCACAGCCATGCTGATATCGACTTCTGTTGATTAACAAAGGTGCAACGATCGAACGCGTGTTCGAACACGCCCTATCAAGTCTTTAACTAATTGTGCAATCGCGAGCTTATTTAAATGAAATATGAAAGTAGAATAACGCATTCTAAGAAGTTTTTTACGAATAGCGTTTTCGTCGGGAACTTTGAAGTCCTTTTTATATACGTTTTTGGAACACGACCAGCTGGCCCACATTATTGGAACCCGTATTATGCAGCATTGTACTGCCGGCAGTGGTGGTGTTTGTTACCTGAGTTGTACAATAATTTTTACCAGTATTGTTGGTTCCATACGTAATAGTTAGTTTTTGTTGGCATATTTAGGTAGAATTAAGGCATTCTAAGACTTTTCAAGAATAGCATTTTCATCGCATAGGCTTACTTTCAGAGGTATTTGACTTTAAAGCGGCCATTGTTTCTTGTCAAAGAATTTAAGATGCACCATTATGGCCGTGGCGCGGCATCTCCCCGCGCTTGCGTATCAGCGTTGGGACACGTCCCCAGGAGGCGGATGGAGGCGCCCTCGTGGGGCAACACCTGGCGAGGGTTGTGCCTTGGCACCGTGGACCAGATACCCTGCAGCTGGCCGGCAGCCAGTCGTCTTGGCCTCTCCTTGCCACTGGATCAAAGTCAGACCGGTCATGGTAGTGGACTGGGCAGTGTGCAACCTCTTTCCACTCTAAACTTCATTGCACATGCCTTCTTTCCCTGCTCCTTTTTTTCTCTCAGAGTTGTTTTCCTCTTTTGTCTTCTTTTCTTAACAAGTCCCCCGGCGACGAGGCCAGGCGGTGGGAGCAAATACAAATGCTGCAGGAAGCCCTTAGTTCCCGCTCTGGACGGTGGGTGGCTTAAGGAGAGTGGTCGCTGATGGTCGGAGTTGAAGCGGCGGTTACCTTCGGCAGTACCTGAAGTGACTGGGCAGCCCTATTTAGGATCGCACTGCCCACCTCCCAGTAGAGGATGGGTCTAGAAAATGTGATCCAAACATTGTCCGCTCCTTTTTCCCGCGGGCAGTTAACCGCACCTGTCGCGGCATTCCTTTTGCGGTCGAACAAATAGAGATAATTATCGAATTGGCAATGTGGAGCGGAGTGTCCACAGTTTGACAGTGGCTGCGTGTAATGTCAGGACACTTATGGACGTGGACGATACTGACCGACCCCAGAGACGAACTGCGCTGCTGGCAACCGAGCTGGCTCAATACGGAGTCGACATTTTGGCTCTTTCGGAGACCAGGCTTGCTGAGGAGGGGTCCCTGGTGGAGCAGGCCAGTGGCTATACAATCTTCTGGAAAGGACTAAGCCAGAGAGAGCGTCGTATGTACAGTGTTGGATTTGCGGTGTGTACAGAACTCCTTGGCCGATTCCCAGATCTTCCTAGTGGCCGTAATGAGAGAATGATAAGATGGAGAATACCGCTGTCAGGAGACCGTTATGTGACTCTGTTGTCTGTGTATGCGCCCACATTGAACGCTGATGATGGAACAAAGGATGAATTTCATGGCCAGCTAGATGAGGTCCGGAAAGGCGTCCCACGTGAGAATAAGCTGCTCATAATGGGGGATTTTGATGCTAGAGTCGGCAGTCATCACCGGGCGTGGGAGGGTGTTCTCGGGTATCATGACCTGGGAAGCAAACGAGAATGGCTTGCGGCTCTTAACCCACTGTTCTGAGAGAGGCTTAGTCTTGACCAACACCAAGTTCCACTTAAAAACAATGCACAAGACCACGTGGATGTACCCCCGCTCTAGGCAGTGGCACCTCTTGGACTATGTCATTGTCAGGCAGAGGGATTTTGTGACGTTACTATCACCCGCGTAATAAGGGGAGCTTGTGGAGACACCGACCACCGAATAATGCGGTCAGGGCTTCGTCTGCGCTAGCGGCCGCGGATACGTAGAAGCTCTCCGCGAGCTCGCATTACTGTCAGCGCTCTGAGAGTGGAGGAACGGAGATCTGCTTTGCAACAGAAGCTGCTGGACTCTCTCAGACCCTACTCGGGGAGTACGATAGTGCTGAGGTAGTTACTGCGGAGTGGGACCATATAGCTGTCGCTTTGCTGGTTGGTGTACAGGCTGTGCTGGGTGTGAAGAAGAAATTTAATTGAGTCTGGTTTGATGAACAGAACGCCGAAATAAAGCCGCTACTGAAGAAGCGGAATCGCACCCATACTGTAGTGCTCCGCCGTCATACTCGTCGAGCGAGGGCAAGTACGCCCGTCTCGTGGGAGAGTGCAACAAATTCTTTGGGTCAGACTTGCAGAAGAGAAACAGGGTTAGGCCGATGCAGGATATCAGCAAGAATTTTACTCTGCCCTGAAAACAGCCTACGGCCCTGTCTGCAGGGCTCCCACACCGATTCGTGTGCAGACGGTCGTGTGTTGATAACTGAGTAAAGCGGCATCCTTGACCGGTGGGCTGAGCACTTTCGGGCTATCCTTAACCAGCAAAACCCAATAGATCACAATTTTCTGGACGATATTCCTGCAGTGCCAACGATATGGATGATAGATGGTGAACCGAACAGACAGGGCGTTCAGAGGGCGATCTCAGGGCTAAAGAATGGCAAGGCACCCGGACCAGACGAGTTACCTGCGGAAATTTTAAGATATGGTGGAGAAGCAATGGTGGACCGCATGCACGGGACCATCACTACGGTGTGCCCCAGCAGTGGAAGCTGCTAAAATCATCAGCATCTTCAAGAAAGGAGACAGAGCTGTCTGTGACAACAGTCGCGGTATCTCCCCGCTATCTGCTGCCGGAAAGGTCTTGGCGAGGGAGATGCTCGGGCGACTGTTGGAGTGTATGGTAGACGAGGTGCTATCTGAGACAAAGTGTAGGTTTCGCAAAGGTAGCTCGACTATTGACATGATAGCAGTTCCTAGGCTCATCCAAGAAAAATGCAGAGAGCAGCATCGGGACTTGTTCTTGGTATTCGTTGAGCTTGCCAAGGCCATTGATACGATATGTCGAGCACTGCTGTGGCAGGTGCTGGATCAACTAGGTCGTCCACCTCGTTATCTTCGGGCGTTGCGTTCTCTGCATGATGGCGCTATGGTGCTCTCTGCATGATGACGCTATGGTGCGGGTTTTACATGCAGGAGGGTAGTCTGCCCTTTCGGAGTTGCAGCAGGAGTGATACAAGGGTGTGTATTGGCATCGGTTCTTTTTAATGCCTTTAAAACTGTGGTGTTTCGCGCCGCTTCACGTAGCGTTGCACCGGAAGAATGCTTATCCCTACGCTACAGATTGGACGGTGGCCTGTTCAACTCCAGAAGACTGAGAACCAGGACTCTAACATCAGACGAAAGAGTCTTCGACCTGAAATATGCGGACGAAGCTGCACATGTTGGAGAGAGTGAAGAGGGGCTTCAGCGGTCTCTTGGTGCACTGGCTGGTGCGTACACTCGCTCGGGGCTGCGAGGTTGCACGACGAAGACGGAGGTGCTAAGTACATCGTACAGCTGCGAGAGACGCTTAAGCTTCAAGTTTATGGATGTGATCTGAGGGAGGTAGCACACTTTCGTTACATTGGCTCTGTTCAGAGTGTTGGTTGTAATCTGAAGAGCGAAATACAGGGGCGCATTGGACAGGCGGCAGTGGCCTTTGGGAGGCTAGTGAACCGACTATTCTGTAACAGGAACTTGACACTCTTCACTAAAGCCAAGGTATACAGGGCGGTCTGCCTGTCCGTTCTCCTATATGGGTTCGAGACGTGTGTTCTTTGCAAAAAACACCTCAAAACTCTGGAATCATTTCTCATGAAGTGCTTGAAGCGTATGATGGGCGCCAAGCGGTGGCATAGAATACCTCACACCAAGATCAGGTGTAGAGTGGAAATGGAGCCTATTGAGTGCATAATCGCCCGCCGGCAACTGCAGTGGATTGGGCATGTTGTGCGTATGCCTGAGGAGAGGCTTCTCCGCAGGGTGCAGTACGGGAAGCTGTCTGACGGTCGGCGGTCGGTGGGCGGCCAACGTAAACATTACAAGGACCACATCGCCACAACTCTTGAGTGTCATATCCCCACTGATGGCCTGGAAGACTTTGAGAGTGATCGCGCTGAGTGGAGAGAGGCGTGTTGTGATGGGATGACGCACTATGCAGAGCAGCTCCGAGTCGCGGATGAGGAGCGTAGAGCTCGCAGGCTCAAGCTTGACGCCGATCGGGGAGACCAAATCTGTCCTCGTGCGGGCGCGGCTGCGAGTCGGCAATTGGATTCCGGAGTCACCTCGCTGCACATCGGCGCAGTTGGACCAATGACTGATCTAACTATCAACCTTGCTTCCTGAGGGGGTGGGAACGTCATCGTCGTCTTCGACGAACAGCAATAAGCAGGAAAGCAAGCAGGTGAGCATCAAGAATGATCTTGCCAAGGCCGCCATTTTTAACAGCTAAGAGTGAACTGGTACACTTGATATATTCATAGAAAAAAACTATTATTTCGCCTGAATAATTTAGCTTCTGTTTTTTTTTCGGCAACAACGTTACTCATGCTCATTAAGATTAGGCCCGCATGGACTGGTTCTGCTAATATTCTACGAGAAATATATAGAAAAAAGCGATATCCCTGCAAACACACTAGGTAGATCAACGTTATGATCTGCAGCTCAACGTGCTATGCACGTATATTTGTGTACTCCAGATAACGTTGTTAGCGCGACGTATCACAACGTGCTAACAACGTGCTGGGTAAATCCTTAGCACCTAGTGAAGGGCGATCCCTTACTATGTTGTGATACACCGTGCTGCAAACGTCTCTACCACATTATGATGCACCGTGCTACGAACTTGCCCGGCCTTTGTGATATGACATGCTAATAACGTTAGCTGGAGCTAAGCTGACGAAGCCAGGTAGCTGTGAATGTTGTCATAACGTTGTCAGCACGTCAGTAACGTGCTGGACACAACGTGCTAACGTTATCTGGAGTCCACAGATCGACGTGTTTAGCACGTTGAGCCACCAAAACAAGACGTGCTATCTACATAATATTGTTAGTTGGGATCGTGCTAGTTGTATGACGAATCTTATTTTCTCTTATACAAAAACAATAAGAACTTTAAAGTTAAATATCTCGAATACTAAGCACTTGCAGCGAAAACGTTATTCATGAAAAACGTCTTAGAACGCCTATTTTATCTCAATATGTCAACAAAAATACTAAATCTTATTACTGCCCTCTTTAAAAAATTTTCCGTTTATTTTAGTACATTCCCCAATAATTGACATCTAACAATGTCAATTATTACGAAGGTTTTCAAAAATCATTAAATTTGGAGAATTAAACTTTGTAAAGCAGGCTTTAATGAAATCTTATAACCTGAGCCTTAAATTTCGCACCTTTTACCAGGTAGGAATAGTATAACTGACTTGAAAATCGCACACAGGCCGAAGTCATAAGAGATGTTGCTTTTATTCGATGTTTGTGGTTTGAGATCTTTGTATTTTTAAAATGTGTTAATGCAATGGTCCATCCCCGATTGTGACGCCCTACGATGGCCATCGCCGATTAAAATAGCCGATTTTTCCTTCCGATGGTGATGGAGCGATGGTGTTGCGTTCTCCATCGTAAGTACTATGGCGATGGCCATTGTACCATCGATTTTGTCATCGTACCATAATCGGAGATGCCGAGCTCTGGAGGAATCTTTCATTCACAGATCGGTACCTCAGTTACTATCAACGAAAAAAAAAATCGTACGAAAGCTGTGCCGCCATTTTTTACAGCCAAGAGCGAACTGGTACACTTGATACATTAAAAGAAAAAATACTGTAAATTGATCAATAATTTACCCACGACGCTTATGTACAAATGAATATAATTTATTATATTCTCTGAAATATAGCTTCAAATTCGAGTATTCTGGTGTGTCTCAAATTCATTCCAGGCTCAAAAATATCTGAAATTAATTTCTTTACTTTTTTAACGTCAAAACTTACAAAATAGTCTACAAATTCTAAGCTGCATGGCAAAGTCACCAGAAAAATACTGATGTCTGGACTAATTTTCCATAGGTTTCTTTTCAAATACCTCAATTCCTTCTTTGTTTTTTTTTTATACTATATTACAGCTCAAAACGCGTGATAAAATTACGGCCATGTAGCAACACGGGTCTATTTTTTTCTTTTTTTTTCGTTTTCCTCCTTACTCCTAAAGAAAATTTAAGAAAAGAAAGTGTAAACTCGCCGCTCCTCGGAGTCTTTGGTGTCTCTGTAACGGCAATTATTGAACTTACAATCGTCGGGTTGAACTGACCGACCAACAGAGCTATAGCGGAGCTGTCCCTTAAATATTCATTGATGCTCCTGAGAACTTGTTGACCTGAGCACGCAAGGCGTGCACTGCTGCTCTATATACACCGGACATTTTCTGCTGAGGGGACACTCAGTATGCAGTGCGAGCCTCATATGACAGATGGTGGAAAGATGATTAACAGGCATTAATGAGCATCGCGATTTGTATAATAATTGAACAATAAGTATTGCATAAGAAAGAAATGGAACTATAGTCAAACTAGAACGCCTCGTGGCGTAGGACCATCACCCGCAGTAGGGGAAAAGTCGACGAAGTCATTTTTGATGGCCAGCAAATTCTAGGTGGCCTGGATTTTGGTACGTCTATCGAACCAGAAGGCCATCTAATAGGCTGGTTTTCAATATTGTTGGCCTTCTAATAGCTCATATCGAAGTATATATAGTTTAGATACACTTATATCTTCAACGAAAACATCACCTCTCTCACTTCGTTCGCGAGTGATAACCAGCGTAAGCAGTCCGCTACGGCGGGGCTGAATTGAGTGCAGCAGCGCAAAATCTAATTTATTACAGATATACTTTGAGTATACGAATATAAATATAATTTTATCGATTGAGAAAAGTTACACCACGCGCTTAAGTAAGATTGGTAAAGTTGCTTTGCGTTCTCAACCACGCCCATCGGATTCCTTGCCATGGTTTGCAACACACAGCAACACACAGACTTTCAACCGACAGAATGTACTGTATATAAACTTGGGGCAGTGCTTCTCGTTGGGGGTGCACATGAACCTACGGACCTGATGATTTTCGACCGCTGCAGCGCAGCGGAAGCGTGGATGTATAGGTGACAGTGCTGGTCTCTACCGGTGTACCGGTCCTCATCCCCACAAGAGAACAGTGTCTGTCCGGGCTCAGTGCCTGTCCCAGCGTTTTCACTGTTGTTACCGCACTATGCTGCGGGCTGTAGGGATCTACAAGGACTCGCATCTATATAGCTCACACCTTATGATATCAAATGCGCCTGAACAGCTCCCTGCTCATACAGACCAAAAGTAAGCTCTAAGTTTGAGCCAGACACCGCTAACTTTGACAAATGGACACATAAGAACGACGTAAATTATAGGCTTCTTAGATCGTGTCCATGTCTATCACCTGACATGTCAATGAAACAGATTGCAGGTCTGTACGCTGAGGGACTGCAACACGAGGTAGTGCGCTGTGGCCCCTGCGATGATGCATCTCTTTAGAGCGCAGCCGAAGGCTGGGCAAAATGCGTGATGGTCTCTAACTAAGTTACGGGGAACTAAATTGACGACTCTCAAGAGAATTTATTGCACTCAAAACTTTATGTAACTGGGTACGAACGCGATGAAGGCATAAACAGCGGCTGCACTGTTAACAGAGCAGCCAAATTGTGCAATCGACTCGTTACGGTGCGAGATGAACGGCAGTGTGATCCACAGAGGCTTGCGAAACGTGCGCCGTATAAGTTATGCGCGACAACAAGAAGCTAAAGTACGAACGTACCAGTAAGTATTTCTATTGTGCCTGAATAATTTAAATTCTATTTACAATGCAAATTAAATTCTTTGCTTCAGGTCAACTTTTGATCAAACCGATATGCAGCTAAGTTCTTACTGCACGAAGTTATCACAAAAAATAACAGAAATAGGTGCAAACAGTGCTTTGAAAAGGGCCTTAAATATGGATGAAGAACAATGCAAAACTGTCGTAATATTTTGCTGCTGCATTTCTTTGTTATTATCAAGATGCAAGTGCGGATCCACTGATGGCAGAGCGTTAGCAGAATCCACAGGTGAGACCAAAAGACGAAGATACTCATAGGTTACACGCGATGCATTAGGTGGGGAGTCGAACTTGGGAAGGTTTTACATTCTTGGAAAAAAGTGTCATAGATCGTTGCCTATCTCCTATTCGTCACCATATTTGTAATTCTTAAATGTAAGATATGACCACGTTTTAATGTGACGTGGCAGACCGCAGCTGGTGTCAATCGGTGCGACTACGTAGTGTTCTACCATAAATAATTGTGGTGCAACTGTTTTTATCTCTCGGGAACAAAGTGAGAGAGGTGATAATATTTTCATTGAAGATTTGAGAATACATATACACACCCAAAAAGAGGTAGGAGTAGAGCAATGTTCGTAATTTTTTGCAGGGAGTCTATAAGTGGGTTGACCTAGATGTAACCAATGGCAAAGAAAATGAAATTAACTGGCCATCAAAAACGACGGCGATGAATTTTATTTGTCTGTCCGCCGAAAGAGAGGCAGAAGGAGCTGATTCATAATATTTTTTCTAGGTGGGGCTGTTAGGTGAGTTATCTGAGATGTGAAAAATGGCAAAAATTTGTGAGTTAGCTGGCCATCAAAACTGACTGCGTTGGATTTGTAACTCCACCCAGAAAGAGGCAGAAAGAGATGAGCAACGTTCAGGTGTGTTAACTTAGATCTAAATAATGCCAAATAACTACAATGAGCTATCCATAAAAAATGACGGCGATGAATTTTGGTGTCTGTCCACCCAAAACGAGGCAGAAGGTGTTGAATTGTAGTGGTAGTCGTAGTACTATGACACTTACCTAAGTACCAGTTAGACCATCTACGCAGTTCACCGAGATGCCAACGGAAAACCCTAACCCCTCCAGACGTTGCCTCCACTCGTCACCCCGCCAGCAGCGAGACGCATGCCACGGCTTGGAACCCAAGGGAGAAACCGTTACTTCTAAATCATATGATTTTACTATGTTTTAATATACTTTGGGGGACCTGACAATTTCCAGTTAATTTCAAAATCTGTAAAATCTAATGCACTTCCGAGCCTGTATGCTCAACTATCGCTAAGCCAAATAGAATAGATTTCGAAAGAAAACAAATAAGCACGTCTATCTCGGTTCGTAACAAGTCATGTAACGGAGACGGCAGCATTGGGCGGCCGAACCGTGCGGGACGCCAGAATTGGGCGAGCCTACTGCTCTCAGTGAACACGTGTTTGTAGGTCTTGTGTTATGGCCAGACCGATTGACTTCTGTGTCGCTGAGTTTCTTCGACAAACAAGCTAAGTGTTCTGCTCGCACTGTAATTCTTGGCTGATGAGTAGAGGTCTTAATCCCTTCCTCGTTGTGATTAGTGTCAGGTCTACCCATTTTAGAAAGCTTTTCCTTCGTAATTTAGCCAACGTTCCCGAGCAAAGTAAATTCTTTTAGGATTCATATATGTTTTCATGTCCTGATACTATAGTATTATTTTCATAGCAACTATTAATAATAATAATAATTGGCTTTTATTAAGAACACAATGGGTTCACAAAATATGCTTACAAGCTTACAAATTCAAACAAAGTAGCCAAAATTCAACCTAGTAATTAGGCCCAGTCACAAATATTGGTGGCCACGTACATTGAGAGTAAATAGATACACTCTGCCTACACCTGCAGACACGAATGGCATTGAGCAGCTCAATTTCAGACAGGAGATAGAAAGAACTCTTGACTGCATTGGAAGAGAGAATTTAACAGATTATCCTTGTACAGTATGATTGAGACACAGCGTTTCATTTTAGCTTGCCTGGCCAAGGGGCTTGTAATAATAATAATAATAATACAAATTGCACGCAGAGCTCAGACCCCAGTATACCAACAGGCTCACATATAATGCTACCGTACCTCGAGCAATCAAAAGGAAGACAGAGATATATCAGCTCACGCCTGCTAAGTAGGCCACACTACTCGTGCACATCCTGATCAAAATAAAGTTCTATACATTGGGCTAAAACTACAAAATATTTTTATTGGTAACATGCCTTGTTTCTCCTTGTAATACGAAACTTTAGGTCTAAAAAAATTAAATACAGATGCCCAATATTTTGATCTTATTACCTAGTAGATCATGACAAGTCATAATAACATTCTTTTAGGCATTTACATGGGTTGACTGAGCTGTGAAAAATGCTAAAACTCTATAATAAGCTGGCCATGAAAAATGACAGCGTTGAATTTGCCACCTACTGCGGGTGATGGTCTTACGCCACAAGACGGTCTAGTTGTGCCGTAGTTCCAGTTGATCTAAGTTTTACATGCCGTACGTGCTTATTACCTCCGCCAAGGAGATTATGTTTTCGTCGAGTTAGTTTGTTTGTTTGTTTGTTTGTAACTAAGGTAACTCAAACAATTTTGGATTGATTTTTATTAAATTCACGAGAATTGTTAGGTATGTTGGGTGGAGCAGATGATTAACTTTTGGTGAAGATCCATTCATCTGTTTCTTTGTCTGCTTATTTTTTCTTTGCTCCATAACTCACAAAAATTATAGACGGATATTTATTAAATTTATTATGAGGTGTTAGGTATATCGCGAAGAGTAAATAACTAAATTTTTCTGATGATCTGTTTGTTCGCTCGTTTATCGGTTAGTGGGTTTGCCGAATGTCTGTCACAATGTTTGTTAGCAACATAACTCGAAAAGTTATGAACGGTTCTTCAAAAAAAATTACAGAAGCTTTCATTTCGGACAAGCGGCGCAAATGACTAAATTTTTATGTTGATGAAAATAAAATCATTGATTCAGAACAAATTTTAATTTTTTGTTACCGCGCTTCGCTTGCCGAAGGTATACGCTCTTAGAGTGCTCTAGTGTTAAAAGTATTATTGCAGTTGAGCGCAAAGGAATTCCATTGTTTGGCGAAGCCTCTCATATCAATTACCACGTTACGAACATTTTTGTAAGCGTTACCTTTCCCTTCTTTACTTCCACAGCTAGTCCTTATTCTGTTCTTCCCTTTCCTTTCTGATTCACTCTACTAGACCGAGCAGATTCAAGACGGGGTCGCATGGGTGGATATACTATATATTTTTTTTCCTCTGCTGTGTCTTTACGCGTGTAGTAATAATAATAATTAGCTTTTATAAGGAACACAATGGGTTGTAGTGCTAGGAAGGTAATAGGCTCATGTAGGATGCGTGCTCTCCAAAAACTTTACAAATTTACTCACTAAAACTGTAATAAATTGGAGTAACTTCTATGAAATATCCATTTTTCTTGTGTTTTAGAGATTCCCGGAATTTGTTTAGCCCATTCTTTGGACCTCTATAAGGATTGCTATATTGACCGCTTAACGGGCCTGTCATGTAGCTCTCGTACATGACTTCTTAACGGGCCATTTTGTGAAGCTCGTAAATGACCTATTGACGGGCCCCTTATCTGACCTCTTAATGGGCTTCCTGTAGTGCTCATCACAGTCCCTATATGGAAACCTCTTGAGCGCTAAATATGTAGACCGGTTTACTGGACCTCATCAAGGATCTCTCCACGGATCCCTAGTGATTTTTTGAGGATCTTATTACGATCTTTGGAGACCTGGACTGTGATTGTGATGAATTTTTAATACAATGTGTTCAATAATTTTACGGGGTGAGAGCCCAAATTATTTAAGGATAGCTAATGACTTAGCTGTGTAAAGGAATCCTTTTAGTCCTGAAGTTCGTACTTACATAAATTTCCTACAGTGAACTTGAATAAGATATTTCACTAAGTGCGACAACAACTGAATGTATTCACAGAACTCTATTCAAAACATGCAAATATTTTTGTCTCTGCGAATAAAACTACGTAGAAATTGAAGGAGTTTTTCAAGGCTCAGCAGGGAGTACTCGCTATAGGGGAATAACGCATGGGTGATTTAAATTTTAAAACTTTTGTACCTCATAATATAGACAAAACGGAGCTGCCCAGGGACTACGCAATCAGAAGAGCAGAAGGTGACGTTCCAGTGTTTTGTCTCTCAGGTGCAGGGCTTTAGGTTAGACGAAGTTTGCCAGCGTTGGCCGCCGGGCAAAGCTTTGCTTTGGCAGGTTATGCTCAAAGCTAAGTTAGGTCGTAATAAAGTACATTGTCAGAGCCTAGCTTAGGACTGCCACGTTTTGCAAAGTGATAAGATTAAACCGTAAAATTTCCGAGAGTCACGCTGGGTTGAATTAAATTTATTTCATAGCATCCACAGTACTGCAGATATTACGAATCTTCCGTTTTTTTCTGCGCTTTTTGACCAGTTGAGCATGCGTTCCATTTTTTTTTTTTTTTCTTGAAACATTCCCCGAAGCTTTATTCAGCTGTCTCTTAGTCGCCGTTGGAACCTTACGCTGAGGAGTCACTGAGTTTCGTATCTACTTTGTTGCCAAAATGGTATTATGCAACTGCTATTGTTTCTATTTAAGCTACGATTCTAATTGTTTAATTCTCTGAAACTGGAACTGCTGATCACTATTTTAATGATGCTACTGATGATTCTCAAACACATCTAATCTAGCGACATTGTTAGCAAGATGAAAATCCTACTGCCCCGCACTGTATTAAGTATCGATAGCAACTTTTGTTAATAAATAGAAGATTAGCAGGATAATTTGTCCAAAGATAATTCGTCCTGGAACAACTCGTCGTTGAAGAATCCCCCATAAAACAACTCGCCGTAGAACAACTCATCGTAGAACAACTCACAGTAGAACAACTCACCGTACAACAACTCGCCGAAGAACAACTCGCTGAAGTACAACTTGCTGTATAGAACAATTCGCAGTAGAACAACTTAGAGAAGAACAACTCGCCGTAGAACAACTTGCAGTAGAGCAACCCGCCATACAACAACTCGGTGTAGAACAATTCGTGTAACAACACGCCATACAACAACTGGTTGTAGAACAACTCGCCTAGAATAATCCGCTGTAGAACAACTGGCCTTGCAGTAACTCGCTGTAGAACAACTCGCCGTAGAACAACTCGCTGTGGAACTACTGGTTGTAGAACGATTCGTCCTAGAACAGCTCGCCCTAGAATAACTCGCCGTAGAATAACCCTCCAGAACAGCTCGCCGTAAAACAACCCGCTGTACAACAACTAGCAGAACATTTAGCAGTGGAATTGTCATATTTAACATTCATAGGGAAGTTCTAATTTTAGCCTATAGCGGTAATCCCTTAACCCTTGGCTCCTCCCTGTTATTGTGACGTCATAGCCGCTACGTGACCCGACCCTTTAATTCCATTGCTTACCGCTCAGTTCCCTATTTCAGCTCGCTTCTTGTTGCCTCAGCGCTCGCTTAGTTCTATGGTCACTGCGAGTGGATCCAATTTCTCCCTGAACTTGCCTATTATTTCTTAACTATTATAACGGCCGCTTTAACCTATATGTTAATTACTTGTTGCTAAATTCATAGCGATCTTAATCGTGAGCAAATCTTAGTCTCTTACTTATTAGCACGATTTACTATCTGGCCATTAACTCAGGACAGCGCCCGTCTTACCAATCTTTAATCCGATTGGATTAACTTGTACGGACCCTGAGCGCTGCAAGTTCCCTTGCTCCAGTACCAGCGGCAGCGGATCGAGTGTCCAGTGAAGTGGAAAGTGTTAAGTGGATACCCCTATTGCCTCCCCTGTTCTGATTAATGCGTGCGTGTGAGCGGAGTGAACGTGTTGTCGCTTTCTTTTCCCTTATATTGTGCTAATGTAACGCGATCTGTTTTGATCCGCACTTTAAACTAACCGACTGGTGTATTAATTCGCATCGGTCTTAGGGTGTCGATTAATTATTTTTTCCTGCTTTCTATTTTTCGGATTGCATTTTTACCTTGTATGCTTTCTTACTTGTTTCTGTCGAGAAGGCGTTAGTTTTCTCTATTTCTCTCGGTATCTGCTACCACTTACTTCGGATGCTAAGGCACCGACATGTAAGGTGCATATCCCTAGCGTTTCCCAATAAATATCATGTTTATAAATCTCATAGAGTTTTAATTGAGTAGCAATTTTGAAGCTATTCCTCGTCGCCTTGCATAGGTCTCCCAGAAGAAAATCGTTAGGTAGGCTTGCTAATGTGGGTTTTTAGTCTATTTTCTCCAGTACCACCCAGAGACATCGACCCTGGTCGCGACGGCCCTCTGAGGCCTGTTCGCTTCTCTCTTTCGGATTTGCGATCTCTATTGGGTTTCCTAGGTAATTATTATGATATTCCGTCTAGGGCAGTTTTCTTCTTCGTCACGTAGCTCTATTCAGTATAGTTCCGATGTCGGTTAATGGAACTGCGATCAGACTGATAATGACTACTGACTGCTTCAGTTTGCCTATTCGATGTCACGAATCTAATGGATGGATTTTAAACCCATTACTCAATATTCCTTTTTTCTCTTTTAGTTGCTTCCTATGTTACCTCTGGAGAAGTCATTTCTGCTCTAAACTTAACTAATTACCCATACATGGAATAAAGCATATGCTCCTGTGCAGTTCTCGGTTGACGGCCGGTGCCCCTGAAGTCGGTGTCCCTAGCGGCTTCTGCTCTTCGCCTACGAGCTTGCCACGGCCTAGTGTTTCGGTTTGTCGACCAGGATTAACTCACCACATTTCGGCTACTTGCTTCCAAAGTCCTAAATTCGTCAGCGTGCAGTTACGGCCGCGAATGTGACTGTTACCAAAAAGGCCGCTGCAACTGTTGGGGGTAACATCTCTTCGCAACAGTATTTATTTGTTCTTCTGTCTTTTCTTTTTATCATTATTCTTCAGTAAAGAGAGAAAACAAGCCTTTAATCGTTGAAATAGTTCGACTAAGCTTTATATTGTTAGTTTGACACGTTTTGACGTGTGCTTGGCATCACTGAGCAAATAAACTTGTTCGAAATATCTTCCGTATTGTGGTTTTTGCCTATTTTGGTCTGACTCAGAAGATGAATTTCCCAGAACAACTCGCCGTGGAACAACTCACAGAAGTACAACTCACAGAAGTACAACTCACAGAAGTACAACTCACCGACGTACAACTCACCGAAGTGCAACTCGCCGTAGAACAATTCGCCGCAGAATAATTCACGGTGGAACAACTTGCTGTATAACAACTCGCCGTAGAATAACTCTTAGAACAACTCGCCGTTGACTAACTCCTTGTAAAACAATTCGCCGTAGAACAACTCGCCGTAAAACAACTCCATGTGGAGACATTTCACTGCGCGAAATAATAATAATACTATAAAATGCAAGTAAAACAAAGTATGTTTTCTTTGATGCAGATTGCTTATATTTTGTGTAAATATATGTAAGTCGAATTATAAACTGTTTCACTACATCAGTGAATACTTGTCCAAACCTGCAGACAAAATCTCCAGTGTTGCCACTTTTAATCGTGTTTAATATGTTAGAAGCAACGTGATTACTGCGAGCCAGTTAAAAACTCCGTTTTACGGGACGTGGTTGAGTTTCTGAATGTCTTAAGGCTAAAGGACTCAGGTTCGAAGCTAAAAGACCATTTCACCGAGTCAAAGCCAGCACATGCGTCTGCAGCTACGGACACGTCAGGCGTCGAGTGGTTAATGTCAGCACCTAATCGAACATACCTTTCTTAAGTTAACCCATTAATGTATAAAGGGCGTTTTCCATTACGTCGCAAGCCAAGCCCACTTGATTTAACGTGTCCGGGTATGTAGATATGAACTTTAACTTCCTGGCTTTGAATTATGTTGTAGGTGCTACCCAGCAATCGTGTTGTAGGTGCTACCCAGCAATCGTGTTGCAGGTGCTACCCAGCAATCGTGTTGCAGGTGCTACCCAGCAATCGTGTTGCAGGTGCTACCCAGCAATCGTGTTGCAGGTGCTACCCAGCAATCACACGACGTAAAAACAATGTTGTGGGCTCATCGAAATATAGTTGTGTTGCTGTTGCACTGGTTATCAACGTTCTCAGCGCGTTGAAATACAACGTCATAGATGACTTAATATTAACGTTAGGTATGGAGGTTGTAACAACGCTGTCAGCACGTTGTGTCACAATTAACGTGCGAGAAACATGCTGAGCATGTTGGAGCAAAACATTCTGACAGTGACAAATTGTTTATGGCTTTACAGATAGAGCGATGAATGATATTTGTATTTAATAATGTATTTTTATGTGACCTATCAACATACTTTATAATGAAGATTGGGCGGGATTGACAATGCTAGGTAGCTAAGAAGGTTGTCACAAAGTAGTCAGCACGTTGCCTCACAACGTGCTCGTCACAACCTGCTAACGTTATCTGGAGTCCACAGATCAACTTTCATAGCACGTTGAGGCGCCAAAACATAACGTGCTCTCCAAGTGGAATCAACGCAGAGTTGTTAGCTAGGAAGGGCCCCGATGATGTTGAGCAAATTGAAATCTTCAATTTACGGAGTACGACAACGTTCATGGAGGTCTTACAGGTGACTGGCCAGGAGTCAACGAATGTCACTTGAATCAACAAGTCGAAGCCATGGGCACCTTCTGAAGAATCAGACAAGTCAAGTTTGGAAGGCTTAATTTTGCCACAAAATCGAAAATCGAATGCCTCAAAATAGCCTCCCGTATTTCTCAGTGAATATCACTATTAAACAGCGTCCATATAATGGGACGACGTTCAGTAATGGGTCAAGTTAAAATAAGTTAGTAATATTACAGGAAAAGTTGGGTTAGATTAATTTAGATTAAACCAAGTTAAGTTTCTGATATAACGCGGTTGGTTGGAAACCTTATCTTCAGAATAAAAAGAAGCACAAGGGCAGCGATAAAAAACATCTATTTCAGACACTTAGACCAGCTGGTTTCGACTATAAAATGTCATTATTAATGAATGCGTCTGAAAATATAAAAGAACATAAACCATACCGTTAGAGTATCAAAAACTATACTTCATATGCTATTGTTATCAAAGTTTGCTACGATGAACGGTACATTACAGGAAAAGGATGTGAAAAGAAAAGGAGGGAGCAAGGAATCAACGCGTGTACAGTTGTACGGCAGTCTGGT
>LQNS02278087.1:1045247-1070272 GCA_001587735.2 Parhyale hawaiensis
TATAAAATGCAGTATTTCCAAAGGAAATGCCCTTGGCATGTTTCATTTATAGTGCCGCTAGCCCCCTAGAAATTTGGTATACAATAGCCTTTGGTATGCTGATGATTTTGCAGCAAAAAAAAGGCAAATTTGGACCCCCTGTGGACCCATTTCTCCCTCCATTTTGGGGGGGTTCTAGTGCCGCTAGCCCTCTTAAAATTTAGGACGTAATGCCTCCATACCTGAAGACACTTTTTGAGAAAAAAACAGAAAATTGATCATTATGACCATTTTCGCCTAAACGACCCCCTTAAAATATGACTTCCGTAGGTCACTTTTGTCTCGCTGGTCATGAACGGCAACGGGCTTATTTTACCCCTACCAACCCGAACCCCCACTTGACAAATCATATTCGTGTTGTCACCCGCCGTATATTTTACATGTTGCGTTGCATTACCGGGTGTGGCTAGAGGGAAACCTTGAAAACTATACGGTACCTTACCACAAATGTGTTAAAGAGAGATTCTATTTAATTTACTCACAAAATGTCACATAATCTTCCTGAGTAATTCGTAATTTTTTTTCTTTTTTTTCGAGATTGAGAGCTATGCTTAAGTTTCTATTGCTCTGTAAAGTATCGTGGTTAACGCTTATTCTTTCCTAGTAAAAAAGTGTAGTTTGCTGCATTGATGCTCAGACATAAATTCCAATGTCACTTTTAGGTATTAATAAATTCATGAGTATTAAAAGTTATTCGTTGCTGCTGATTCACAGCTGAACACTGGTAGCAAGGATCGTTTTAGAATTTCATTGCATACGAAATAGGCATTAGGCATTCTATTTATTCTCCATAGCCATTGCTAACAGCGCTCCAATGTCGGCCGTGACTTCGGGAACTTATTGAGTAGGACCGTCGCTATTTCACTTTACCCGCAGTGTCCATGATTTGTCTTTATATACAATTTTTTCCTTATGTTGTACGAGCTTCATAATCTCTAAATCTCATAGCCAAGCTCAAGGTAAATGGTTTCTCCCCGCTCTAATTGTATTGTATATTCACTGATGCATCTGCGGGTAGAAAAATTCTGAAACATTGAACCGTTAAGCAATTGATAGTTGTGGTGCCGGTCTGTTAGTTTGTATGTGCAGGCCAGAAACAGTCAAGTGTCTCGAGATCTACGAGTATCGGCAAAAAATTTGCATAATTGCTCCGAATCAATCCCGAGAGTATCCGGTCGTGCGCCCCCCTGCCCAGTGTACTCGGGCCATATAGCCGATATCTGAACATATTTAAGACCTAATTTAGTGATGGTCTCATGGTCAGTGGAACGTTGATGCCGTAAGTTTCGGGAGACGAAGGAACATTTCAAAAGAATATGCCGCAAACATTTGAGTTGCTGATAATATTAGATCCTAAAATATTAATCTTACTTGGTGAAAGCGAAACACAACAGCCGTCCGTAGCGTGTGCGTCTCTTTATCCCGATCAAAACAAAGCCTTTGGTGAAGATAAAAGCCAGACCAGCAGAAAGTATTTGTACTTCGATGGTCATATTTTTTACTATACTTCAAAAACTATTCATGACAAGGTAATATAATGTGTACAAGCTTTCAACGATATAAATGAGAGAAGTAAGCATAAGTTTAGATTTGGCTAAAAGCAAAAAAATTCACAAACAATATTAGAAAGAAAAGCATTCATACCAATCAAAAAGGAATGATAAGAAGTGTATTTCCATTAAAATACAGGCTTAATTACTGCATTGTTTATTTCAATTCATACTTACAAGATGGACTTTACTTTCAAAGCTTTCTTGTTCGCTCTCTAACACTTTTGAGATTCTAATACATTTGAAACTGAAGATGCACTTCACGGGCGTAGACCGCCACCAACAACGCAATGCTAAAAGACACGTCCGGACACTGAAAGCTCTCTCCACGTCACACTCCGAACAAAATGAACACGCGAAAAATGGGCCACGGTCGACATTGTGGCCATCTCGTCTGCCTCTGCTCGAAACCGATAGGCAAAAGTTAGACCAGGTTGTGGATGATGGCAAAATTATGGATCCTCACATTGAAAGCACTTTTTGCTTTGCCAACGTTTAGTTCCAAGCGATGAAGATATCTGCAGCAATCCTTCGTGGTGTCATGTATTCTAATTTTTTCCTTCGTTCTCACATCGATACTTTGGCTTCTGTAACTACGCGTGCAATTGAGTTGATGATCAATGAAGCCACGGGTAAAATATGTTTCAGAGCATCGTGGACCCACGACGACGGGTGAAAAATACGAGAAGCTCGTTGTAGATATAATTTCTTCCAGCCTCTTGTCTTCCTTTGATAAAACAGCTTTCGCTTAAGTGATAATTTTCAATCGACTGAAACTGTAGTATTGCGTATACAGGATGCGCGGGTTATATAAAACTGAATGATATTTGACTGCTTCCAAATAAAATCTAATATTTTCAAGCCACTTATGGAAGAAAACGAGTGTGCTGCTCAGCTCAAACGAAACCGACAGCACTCATCTCTTCACACGCACATTAGTACCGAAAGTATGGTCAGTGAAGAAGTGTTATCAAGAATTCCTTAAGATGTGCAAGCTAAGCGTCTCCTACCCCTAAGCCTTATGTGGGGAAAATCAATGGATGACGGAGAAATTCCACTCACGAGCACGCGATTATTTCACCTATTCCTAAAGATGGAAATAACATAGATCCAGCCATCTATAGACCTGTCTCTCTAACCATACCCGAAGTGAAGACGTTTCATAGGGTGTTTATGAAACACCTAGTGCATCATTTATAAAGCAATAACCTGGTTACGTCAATTCAACATGGCTTTCATCATAAACGTTCAACCACTTCGCAGCTGCTTGAGCATTATGACTCTATTCTCGACCTACTATGCCAAGGCGAAGGCATGCACGTAAAATATTTAGATTTTGCCAAAGCATTCGATAAAGTAGACCATGGACTCTAACCCGTGGAAAAAGCCTTAGATGGATTGAAGATTTTATGACAGAAAGAATTCAAAGCGTAACTAAAAATAATAAAATGTCCAAACAACAGCCTGTACTCAGTAGAGTCCCACAAGTTTAGGCACCGTGCTACGTCCAATGCTCTTTCTCATCGTGATAAATGATCTGTGGCATCAATGCAAGTTTGCCGTTCCCTCATCGTTCACTGACGACACACGGATATTAGCAGAGGTACAATGAATGGCAGACGTACGGAATGTGCAACTAGATCTAATCAACATCTTCCACAGGACATGGGTTAACAATATAACCTTCAACGAATCAAAATTTTAACTTCTACAATACGAAAAAAAATTCTCCCTTACTGAATCTACGTCCTACACGACGAGAAATGGGAGCGAAATCGAGAGAAAGCAAATTTTAAGGAATCTTGGGGTAAGAATACAAGATAATGCCACTTATGAAGATCATGTGGCTCGAGTTGTTACCGTAGGCAAGCAGTCGAGCGGACGGGTGCTTCGAACTTTCTCTTCACGAGAGGCAGACACAATGCTCACCTTATGGAAACAACTGGTACTGCCAAGGATTGAATACTGTTCACCTCTTTAGATGCCAAGCAAACGGAAAGACTTAGAGCGCCTCGAGGCTATCCAGAGATCGCTCACTGCCAAAATTCGGGGCATGAAAAATTTAAACTATCACAAAAGACTTGCTCAACTCCACATGTACTCATTTCAAAGGAGAATCGAGCTATTTACGATCATATATGTTTGGAAAATGGTAGAAGGAATTACGATAATTTGCGAATCCAGGCCAGATACTCAAACCGTATAGGCCGCACTTGTGAAGTGCGAATTCCGATCAAGCTGGTGGTAATGCAATAGCCACAAAATATTCTAATAGTTTCGTGGTCCGGGAGAGGGGGGGGGGCGAGATTATTCAAGAAAATGCCACGTCACATTGAAATGTCACTGGTCCAGAGACTGCGAAATTTAAACACTTACTGGATGCATGCTTACTGAAAGTGCCAGATATACCTGCTGTAAGCAGCTACGTGAACTGTGGGGATAACTCGCTGCTAGCCACCCCGCTGGACACGGACTATAGCATCACCTCCATACAAAACATGGGTAGTGTGCATAACACCACCTGGACTTCGTCCAAAATATCATCCAAGTAATCAAATTAGGTCATTTTTGGCGGTTTCAACCTTGAGAAGTAAAAACAAATACGCGGCTATTTTAACGAACATTTTTTTTTTGCCAGCATTGGAGCAAAGTTGCCACTCTTTGTGCTCAAGAGTTATTACAATGCAAGGCTGGGAAGCTGATGTTGTCAAATTCGCTTAGTTCATAAAGAAACTTAGCGATCATATGCATTTCATGCAAACATTGCGTTCTTTTTTTTTGTCCTAAATCGTGATACCAGTTGTGAAGCAACAAGTTAGCTTTCAGGCTCCATTATAAGTTTTGTTGTATGCGCACGCAAAGACGATAAATTTCATTTTTAGTTGTGCTCAATTGCTGCAGTTTTGCTTTCTATCACAGTGTTTCTGCTGCGAAACGTTCAGAGCATTGAAACGGAAAGAATGTCATTTGCGTATTGGGATGCTCTGAAGAAATCAACAATGCCTTTCAGTGCCTGCAGACGTGTCTGACTAAGGTGTAAGGCTGGTACAGCAGACTAGCAAACTTTCAAGTAACACAGGTCATTATTACCAAAATATGGTCGTGTCAGAATTTACAAGTATGGCCTAACTGATCGCCTATGGTGTGTCCAATTGATAACCGTTTAGTCGCTAGTCGTACAGGGAAAGGCACAGAGTAGCGGTGTGATCCACAGTAGTGCAATAAAGCTATATGTGAGCGGAAGGGAGAAAATTAACCAAGAGCAGTTAGCAAAGAGAGGCTTCTCTAGGATCCGGTGCAGCTGGGGAGTTCATTGTCCGACCGGCGGACAGGCAGGAGGGCTCGCTAATGTCTGGAACCTTTTCTCTTGTGACTGCTGCTGAATGCTAATAGAGCTGACCTCCTCCTGCTCTTGCTGCTCACACGCCGCTTATCCTATAGCCTCCAACGTCCAACACAGGAGGAAAAGTGCACCTTGCTGCGCGGCCAACCCGTTCTACTCTCTACGACGTATCGGAAATGTTACGGATACCGCAGTTAGTGTGCCACGAACAAGAGTTAAATTTGCTGTAAGGTAATGTAACCCATGGAGTACGCTCGTGGCTCAGGTACTTGAAGAAATTAAGTAAATTGTGGGAGCAGGTCTTGGCTTAGACGCAACACAACATAATTAAATGGAGTATATTCCAGTGTGTACAGAGTGCTAACCTATGAAAGCAATCTATCGTTAGCAATTCAGGAAGACAACAATTCTCTATCCCGCTCTAATATTTAGTGGTAGGGCTTTGTAGACGGGCTCTGATGTCGTTCATGACCGTCAATAGTTAGCGTAGGATCGTGGATAAAACAAAAAGAATTCAGGACGGCTATTTTGAAGCACTTTAGGATGAAATAGTATGACTAATGACTGTCTGTCTCATTTTATGTATGAGTTCGTGTCAGTTCTTAATATTTTCACGAGTAGACGTGATCGTCAAACAAAACGGCAGAAAATCTGATATCGGAAGTATTCAGTGTCTATGCGTGTAGCCATAGGTGGGCATATCACAACAAAATATCGCGATACGGAAATTCTGTATTTTGCTATTCGATAAAAATGTTTCGATACATCGGTATCGTCAATAGTTTTGTGCCACGCAGCCAATAATAATCTATACTCTTCATTTTTAGTTAAGAATGAATCATTGGCGCCAGAACAGAATGTTGAATGCTCTACACCACCCCGTAACTGATTTCTCACCTCTCAGCTATTTTGTGGGATAGTAAAGCAGTGTGTTAAGCACATTCTCATTGTTACGGGCTTGTTAGCCAGTTCTTTGGAAGTTTAACTGAATTCTTGTTAGATGTAGTACCGTGTTTCAGTAAAACATGTGACTAAAGATATGCATCTTCTAGATCAGTGATTCCCTATAAGGGGTCTATAGGCCCCGTAGACCCACAGGGGGTCTATCATGGACCCCCTAGGTGGTCTATTTAAAGAAAACCACTATTTCTTTTTCCCTGTTTTGTATATAAAGGCTGATGATAAATTCTACAACAAAAACATATTAAAATAAACTTTTTAAAGAAGCAATATTGATGATATATAAGTTTTTACACATTTGTAAAAACTGTTGAGTTCCGTCCGAAATGATACAAATTTTCTTCAAAAGTAGCGTTTTTTTAAGTATTAACGTGAATTTTAGACGGTCCCTCACCAAATCTAACCAGTTCGTAATTTTTAATTTGGTCAAGGTTTCTTCACGCATGAAATACAACCTCTAAAAAATACATTATTTTTTTTTATAAATCTGGTGCAATTTGAACCACTGACGGGCAGCAGTAGTGTAGAAATGCTTATTAAATAACCTTTCAAATCTAGAATATCCTTAGAAAAAATACCCTATACAGGGAATTTTAGTTAATAACATATTACCTCTCAGTTTTTTAGCACACATTATTCATTATTTTGTATATTTTAGAACTTTGATCATATTTACGTTACGTAGTTAGTTGATATTGTTGATAATATATTGCCTCCTTGTTTTTCTTAATATTCTTAATTGCCCTGTGTGTTTTGCAACTTTGCTTGTATTTACCTTACGTAGTTGATCAAAATTGATAAAACAATAAAACAATGATTTTTCTTCATCCCTTGTAACACAGGTTTTACCTAAATATAGTATAATCCATACATCCAACATTAGAACACTAGGGGTCTATGACGATGGTGGCTATCTTTGCAGGGGTCTACACTGATCAGTTATTGGGAACCACTGTTCTAGATAACGAGGGGTCCAAAAAGCTTACGGTAACTTCAGGAATGTCCCTTGGGTGAATGCCTACCCATGATATGAGATGGGAAAAGTCAACGTTATGAATTATGTTAGTGGCAGACAAATATACGGACAAACTGGACAAAAACATAATCTCCTTCGCGGAGGTAATAACAAGTGTCAATCATCATAAATCAGTAGTACAAAACGGTTGCCCAAAAGCTCTCACACTTTTTGACAAACGCCGAGTAAACAATACATTTTATGAGAAATTAAACTGAAATTTTCACAGAATGGTAACCTAACTATACATTTTACAAAACTAGGATCCACATATCTCCTCCAGCAGCTGGTTTCCGATTGCTCTTCTAAGGCACAGCGAGGAGTATCACGAACTTCTAATTCTTACTAGACCATACATGAAGGGACCTCTAGCGGCAGCGTATTTTTCTTACGAATATTTTCTTAGGTTCCCGTTGAATATCTTCTTTAATCTCAACTACCAGTAGAGTACTTCACCGTACTCAACTTAATTTGTAGTTAAGCATGGAACGTTAATTTGTTAAAAAATTCGTTCCACAAGGTAGTGTCTGTTGGACCAGTTGCCGCAATTCACACTACAACAAGCAGTCGATTTTAGATGTCTATCAAGATAAAGACACTGCAGGCTGCTCCCCAATTACCTGTCGCTTCAATGGATACTATGGGAACTCTCCTCTATAGGGACAATAAAGTTGCAACTTCAACTACGTTCACAATTAAATATGCTGAATACAGCCTATCAATAAATAGTCTAACTTCGACGGAAAAATTGACTATCCTAGAGAAATGTGACCAGTATAAAAAAATTGAGAATAGCTGGCCATAAAAATGATGGCGATGAAATTTGCTCCCACCTCGGATGAAGGTCTGACGCAACGGAGGCGTTCTATTACTCCAGTACGTTACCTTTAACGATGCAAATAGAATTTTTTTACTTAATTTTTCAAGATGAGTGCAACTTTGAACTATCAATATTAACTAAATGTATGGCTATGTTGCCAATACAAACAGCACTTATAAAATAAATATTTAGCCATTGCTTATTTACGAGTTTCTTACTGTGACCTCAGATTACTTACTTGTTTAGGATGAGGCGCATCACCGAAGTAGGCATTAGCGCCCCGACCTCAGATTATGCAACAAGCTAATATAAACGTCTTAAAGAGGAAATAAATACAAGTGAACATGAATATTGTTATTAAACGTCCAAAACCAAGAAATTCTGACCAAAACAATTCAATTAACTCTGAAATAGGTGTTCAGTAGTAGTAAACATAACAAATTAATTTTGAAAATGGCCACCTACATTTTTCATGATTTTTTAAGACGATTATCAACAGACTTTATCCGGTTTGATATTTCAGATTGTTCAATAGAATCTGCTGCTGTTTTTACTGCATTCCACAGGCTTACATTGCTCGAAAACTGCCGACCACCGTCATAGACCTTCCTTTTGATCATTGCCCAGAGGTTCTCAATGGGATTTAAATCGGGGCTATTCGCTTGCCAGGTCATAATCCTTTTTGATTTGTATCCTCTATCCGCAAGCCAGTTAGTAGTGTACCGTGCTCGGTGTGAGGGAGCATTATCGTGCTGAAATACCAATTTAGATCTGGGTGCGATAGTCTGCTCATCAAGCCATGGAATCAAGTTGGCTTCAAGAAACTGGTAGTACCTTTCTGCATCCAGTTTAACTCCTTCTGCCACTTCAAACGAACCAATAAAGGTGTCACCTACTATCTCGGCCCAAAACATACCTTCACCACCTTGTTGACGCTGAAGCCGAGGCTGTTGAGGTCGGCCATGGAGGACTCATCCAGACGCCCATCCATCTGGACAATGAAGTGGCTCTGCATTCGTCAGTAAATATGACCTTGGAGAAATCAGTTTTCATGTTCTCCTCAGCCCATTTGACCCTATTTTCTTTATGAGTTTTTGTTAGAAGTGGTCGTTCCTCTCTTTCGCTAGCTTCTTCATAACCTCACCTCTTGTCTTTCTGCTTAGTATCGGGGCTCCAGCGTCTTCAAATATCGCCTTACTTGTAGAAAGTTGCTTTCTAGCGATAGGAACCTTCAAATGTCGCATATCCCAAGCATTCAGTTTTCTCGTGGAGGCTCTATCCGGAGTTTTCAGGCTGACCTTACCTTCGAGTGTTGTCTTAACAGAAGCCAATAACGAGGTCACTTTGATCTTTTCATCACTGTTTAAACCGCATTTCTTGCCAATGTTGACTAGAGAGTGATGTTGCATAATCTGGGGTAATAGCAGAACCCCGTGCGATAAGCAAATGTTGACAAACCGTGGGAAATTTTTCCGTTTTCTTTTTCTCCAGTTGTTTTTATAGCTACAACATACCTGTTCACTAACTTACTGTTGACATTTTAAATGTTTGATACTGGTCTTAAAAAATAAGTAAAAAATTGTACTTGCATAATCAAAGGTAACGCACTGTATATATTGACTCAATGGGCATTAAATTTCTTCCGTTCCATAGCAGCTCTATGTTCGTGTCAATATTACAGTAGTCATATTATTTTTCATCGACCATTGGTTGACACTTTCCAAATCTCGTTGAACAGGCAGTACGTTTTCCACTGATTGTGCAGCAGCTAATCAGTGACGACAGGACTGCATAATTGCTCCGTACCCCGTGTCATTTCTAAGCCTTAGCATACCTCAGTATATAATGTCCGCATGCTTCCATTGACACAATGACTCTACGATGGAATCATAATGTTCCAGCAGTTGTAAGGTAGTTAAATGTGTTTGTTTAAATGAAAACCATGTTGCTTTCATGTGAGAAGGTCACTACTCTCTAGATGGTGCGCTAGGAGTTTACGGAACAAACTTTTTAAATTTTTGCTACGTGCTAATTAGCGATACATGTCAATAGTTAGCAGGATATGTACTGTTTCCAGTTTTGGGGGTAGAGTAGCGATTGAATGTGTATAAATACTTGATATTACCCCATCATCCAATGACTTACGCCACGTGAGGTAAAGCGAATAAGACATACCTAGCTTGCACATTTCGAGGATTTGAGCAGGAATTTCGTTTGGTCCTGAAGCATTGTTTCCACTATGTTCTTCAATGTCCAATTCAATGCTCAGTTTTGTAAATTTAAAATCCATCACGTAACTACAAACTTCTAATACTTGTACTTCGGGGTTAATGGTCTTTTTGATAAAAACTTTCTGGTATGTGGCGAAAATCGATGGATGATGGAGTGGTTCCACTCACCTACAAGCACGCAATTATTTCACCTATTCCTAAAGCTGGACATAGCTTGGATCCAGCCAACTATAGACCTGTCTCCCTAACAAGCCACGTAGTGAAGACGTTTGAAAGGGTCTTTAGGAAACACCTTGTACATCATTTGGAGAGCAAGAACCTGCTTACGTCAAATCAACACGGCTTTCGCCATAAACGTTCAACCACCTCGCAGTTGCTTGAGCACTATGACTCTCTTCTAGACCTACTATGCCAAGGCAAAAATGTGAACGTAATATATTTAGATTTTGCCAAAGTCTTCGATAAAGTAGATCATGAAATATTGTGTTTGCTTGCTCGGCTACTGCAAACGTATATTACTGCGGGCATTGTCGTGGGTCCTTGTCGTCATCAGGGTTCTATGAGCAGGTCGAATGAGACGCAGGCGTAGAGGCAGATTGTATTGGGGTTCCGAGTCGAGACACAGGTCGGCACGCTGGATAGTTGCACACCAGAGCTACCTATGATCTGAGCTACCGTCGCAGATGACGGGCTACCTTTATAGACCAGCGATGCAGGGTGTTGCCGCTGTCGCTAAGCAGTGACTGGTAGTCACGCAGTCATATTCATCCCCCTTTTGATAGGAACTAGACGTGTTATCAAAGAATTAAGTAGCCAGATTTTGTCTAGGGCTGGATTTCCTAGTTTTAACTTGAGGAAAATTTTTCCTTTTAATAAATCTGCCACTAAAGTGTTTTTCTTTATCCTAGCTCAATATGACAATCATATAGGCATGGACGTACTTTAAGTCTAAAAGTAAGGCAATTGATACCAAGATTTCAATGGAAAATACAGACATTGAGAGAAAGCAATTCAAACTGATCTTTAGCTACAATTTGTAAAAAATCGAGAAAGATAGGTTACGCAATCACATCATATTTAGTTAACTAGAATCAGTTATCTAATTGATGGTCAACACTGCTGATAACGCGGATATCGTGGGTTCGGTCCCCATACTGGCCACCAATGTGTTTGTTTGGATGCTTGTTCGGCTACTGCAAACGTATATTACTGCGAGTATTGTCGTGGGTCCTTGTCGTCATCAGGGTTCTTTGAGCAGGTCGAATGAGACACAGGCGTAGAGGCAGATTGTATTGGGGTTCCGAGTCGAGACACAGGTCGGCACGCTGGATAGTTGCACACCAGAGCTACCTATGATCTAAGCTACCGTCGCACATGAAGGGCTACCTTTATAGACCAGCGATGCAGGGTGTTGCCGCTATCGCTAAGCAGTGACTGGTAGTCACGCAGTCACAATATTATTACTCAAACTCTTCAACATGGGCATCCGTGGAAAATGTCTATGATGGATCGAAGGTTTCCTGTAATACCGAACCCAAAGTGCAATTATAAATAATAAAGTGTCAAAACGACAGCTGGCACTCAGTGGAGTCCCGCAAAGTACCGTGCTTGGTTTAATACTCTTCCTCATCATGATAAATGATATGGGGCACCAATGCAAATTTGTCGTTCCGTCATCGTTCGCTGATGACACACGGATATTAGCAACGGTACAATCAACGGCTGACGTACGGAATGTGCAACTAGATCTAACCAACATCTTTCACTGGACATCGGTTAACGACATGACCTTCAACAAATCAAAATTTGAACTATTACGGTACGGAAAAAACCTCTCCCTTACTGAATCTACGTTCTACAAGACGAGAGATGGGGCGAAATCGAGAGAAAGCAAATTTTAAGAGATCTTGGGTTGAGAATACAAGATAATGCCACTTTTGAAGATCACGTGGCTCGAGTTGTTACTATAGGCAAGAAGTGGAGCGGATGGGTGCTTCGAACTTTCTCTTCACGAGAGGCAGACACAATGTTCACCTTATGGAATCAACTAATAATACCGAGGATTGCATACTGTTCACCTCTTGGATGCCAAGCAACCGGAAAGACTTAGAGCGCCTTGAGGCTATCCAGCAATCATTTACTGCCCAAATCAGGGGCATGCAAGATTTAAACTATCATGAAAGACTTGCTCAACTTCAAATGTACTACATTCAAAGGAGATTCGAGCGCTTTAGGATCATATATGTCTGGAAATTCTAGAAGGCATTACTGTCAACGTCAATGGACGAATCCAGGCCAGACACTCAGACCGTATTGGTCGCACGTGTGACGTGTGAATTCCGATCAAAACTGGTGGTGACGCAATTTCCACAATGTATTCTAATAGTTTCGCGGTTCGGGGGGGGGGGGGCGAGATTATTCAACAAAATGCCACGTCACATCCGAAATGTCACCGGTACAGAGACTGTGAAATTTAAAAACTTACTGGACGCATGCCTACTGAAAGTGCCAGATAAACCTGTTGTAAGCGGCTACGTTAACTGTGGGGATAACTCGCTGTTAGCCATCCCGCTGGTCACGGACTGCAGCATCACCTCTGCGCAATATCGGTTGTGTGCATAACGCCACCTGGACCTCGTTCGAAGTATCATCAAGTGTGTATCAAGTGTGGTACTGACGGTTCATCTCTTGATCATCAATCATCTATCCATATTTATCCAATAGTGGCCCTATTTTTGTTTTTACAGACGACTAAATTGATGCATTGGCGAAGACGCACTAACTGTTTTCTTTTAACTTCTAGATGGCTAGTACTTCTTCCCGTTTCTCTTTACCATGAGATTTTGCTAATTTAAGTTCGATTCCGTCCAGTTTTCGCTGGCACTCTGTTGCCGCAATACATACGATGACTTTCGACGTACTTTTCGAAAAAAAAAACTTTTTTCGGAGATTTCATTGATGGTTTTACCTCGCTTCGAGTCATTTAGTAAATTCTCCCATTTCACAGACAGCAATTCAGCTCTGAACCTTCCCAGTTGACCTCATTATGATAAATATTTAAAGCGCAAAACTTATTTATGGCATTTCACCCATTATTCTGCGAGTTCCTCGCTTCATAGCTACAGAACAGGGTTGTGACATCAATGAGTATTGATCACAACAAAGCTGTATCTTGGGTGTTGATATTCTTTCTAAATTGGGTATTCCGTGCAAAGAGGAGGTCTAAAATGTTGTCATTTCTTGTTTGAGAAGAACTCATCCACCCTGGGGAGAGTTGATCCATTATCCATTACTTGAAGTAAAGAGAGGGCTTGTTCTCTCTCATATGTGGCTCATGAAAGCTTTTTAGGTAAATGAAGCTTTCTGTTTCATCAGATACGTCCGGTTGTAGCCATTTTAGGGAAGGAAAGTTAACGTCCCCAGTAATGATTAGACTACTCACTTTCAGGTCCACTGTAATGTGTCTGAATTTTTTCAAGTAGGCCCTAACTCCACATATTTCTCCAAAATTAATGTTATGGAAATCAAATGTGACTGAACTGAAAAAATACTATGAAGGCATGCTATTAGTGCCACTCGAATTAATTTACTCTTTGGATCGCTCGTTTCATGAAATAAGCTATAAAAAGATTGAAAACTGTAAATCTTCACCCAGTGGAGAGCAATAACATATATTAAAAGATTCGCCTGAGGAGCCAGAGTAGTTGTATAGAGTGCTCAGAACTTACTGACGAATGAAAATAATCATTCAGTTTAATAATTAGCTTGCCATGACAGTTGCTAATCTATCAAGATTGTGGCATTGTCCTATCGCCATGCAAAGTTTCCAGTTTCATCGCTGTTGAGGCCAATATTTCACCTATAATTTTTACTTTTTACTCTGACTAAATTCCTAACGAGACCATGGACCAAACGACACCTTGACTGTCCACCCAGTGTCCAGGGTTCCACTCCTCGCAAGTGAGGCTGATTAGATTAGATTAGATAGGCGGCAGTAGACGAACCAAGAGGCCCATTCCCAAAGAGACACCGGGACTAACAACCCTGCCGTTTTGAGCTATTGCCCACCCCCAACAAATGCCAGCAGCTATCTGCAGCTCGTCGTTATCGTGCTGCTTGCTCCGTCTATTGTAAAAAAATCGGTAACAACGATGTCCTTGCTATGCGCCTCTCTATATGTCTATTCCTGTATGTTCCTAGCCAAATTCATAAATCTGCAATCAAATTTGTTCCATTCAACGCACCGACTTGAGGCAAATGTGAAGTGTTCTTATAGAGCGGGAACTACACACAGGGCAATTTAATATAACTCCAAAGCGCTTAAAACTTTTATTCGAGTAATGCGAGGACATAGTTTCCATAATTCTGATTAATAACTGCAGAGTTGAAGTTTAGTAACGAGAAAATAATTGTGAACTCTTCAAGTCTCAAAAATCTTAGTTCAAAGACAAACTTCAGCGAACAATATAATTTAAAATTTAACATTCCTTCATTTTCTAGTATATATTAAAATTCAGTCATGACACGAAAGAAGTCCATAAGTAGTTTAATGAGTTAGTAAACCTCTAGCAAGGAAGGAAAAGTTAAATCCCAATGAAAAGCAAATGTAAGCTATTCCCACTGTCGCCATTCAAGTCTTACAGATACTCTTATTGGCAATTTCTGAAATCAGTTCAGAAAGTACAAGAGGTTAAATTTACTCAATATATATATATATATATCTAAGGGTCTCGTTGTATCTATCGTTTATAGTTCGAGTTCAAATAGCTAACAATGGAAATCACATTACAATGCAACCCAGGGGAACCACAAAATCCCAGGTCCTGAGAATGTTAATCACAAACAGACAGCGCCTGAACCCAAATCAATGCCCATGCAAATAATTCTCAGTTAATAAAATTACTCCAGGTGAATCCTGGGCAGTTCAATTACCAAAGTTATAATTACTAATTAGATACGGATCAAATAACAATATAATCGTTGAAGTTTCTGGTGCCTTCAATCATACGCCGGAATCTTCATAAGGTGACAACCTAATCAGGTAACGGTAGACGTCCAACTATGTTCTACCATGGGTCAGACGAGTGCTCAAAAAGTGATAATCCCAAGCCGATACCGCCTGAGCCGGACCGAACAGGAGATCGGGTAAGAGAGGGCTAAAGCTAGCCGGGCTCAAATACACTCTGCGTCCCCGTACACACGCCAGCTGTAATGAAATTATATTGGTTTAGTCTTTGTTAACGGAAAAAGTGTCAATGGAAAAGGGCCGCTATTAGCTTACACAATTAATCAACTCTTGTTAAGAATAAAAAATGACAAGGGCTAAATTTCAGTATACTATAGTTTCAAGTTTACGTTTGAAATTTAAAGTTAAACTATTCCATTATTATTCCAAGTGTAACGCCAATTATCAACTATATCTACTTGATCAGCCGCTACAGCAAGAAACACACCTGGTAAATGAAAGCTGAAACTAATTAAACAGGGCGAAACAATGAAGAGAGAGAGAGAGCAGCGACGGAGGAAGAGCCTGCAAGTTAGCTTGACTGGCAACACCCAGAGCAATGGGCGCAAGATGGCAGCGGGTATGTACTGTAAGAGAAGCAACTTTATTTTGCAACCACTAGTGGTAAGCTTAATTTTATGTGAAGTATAAGCAGCCTTGTCAGCCACTGTCTCAGACTATTGAATAATTGAATAGGTATAACTTTGGGAGGAACTAACCTCTAACAATTAGTCGTCATTAGAGTGGTCACAGAGACCAATTCGAACAATGCTCGAGTTGCAGAGAAAGAAAGCATAATTCTTTCAGAGTTTTAAAGAAGTAGAATATAGTAGAAGTGTTCGTCATATGAAGAATACATGCAAATGAATATAGAAAGGACTCGGTCGAACACAGCACCAGGTGCGTAAATGCAAGATATTTTTTTTATTTATGACCAATCCAAATAACCTACATTCATTCAGAGAGAGAAAAAACCAACCGTTAGTTAAAGTGAAGAAATTGTAGCATGGCAGACGACCGGAGAGCGGACTTTAATAGCACAGGGAAAAGATATTAGTAAGCAATGTAGAGTTGAAAGGCCTCACTGGAGATGCAGAAAGGCTTCAAGGTGTCATACTTCCTTTTGATAGACCGAGGAAGAAGATCCTATAGCAGCCCCATCTATCGCGCAGTTTCTGTCTCTACTGCAGGTTCCAAGGCTTCTAGAGTAACGTGACTCACACTTTTCACCACAGCCAGGACCGGAATAATGCGCCCTCTAGTTACGGGCCACTGTTCAATTATTGAAACTGAGGCTTATGGTTGTAAATAGCAAGAAGAGGTAGTTCAAGTACAATACAGAAGTTGCAGTTGTTCAGTTCATAGGACGATATTATGACGGTTTATTAATAAGCCACGAGCACTTGGCATAGCTATCTCGATAAGGCTATAGATAATACTGTATGGAGTCGGCTGACGGACATCGTAGGGTTGTCCCGTACCACAAGCCTTTACTTGAATTAATCAATAGCTATCACTCGAAGGCGGCAGCAAAACCGCCACGTTTTATTGGTCAATAATTCACTTCGTAAATGAAAATTAGATAATAATATAATATTTAATAATCAACGGCGGTAGGAAATGTCTTCGCTCACAGTTACGTTGTATCAGGATTCTGAGCCAGAACGATGTCAGGACTTCATCAGTTGCGTATTAGGACCAGTTGTATGTTAAAAGAAGACGACGACGACTCCACTTTGTATGCTAAAAGAAGTAGACGACGACTGATGTGCGTATGCTAAAAGAGTTAGACGATAACTGATCAGACTAAAAGAAGTACAGCTCATGAAGGCTACTTACACACCCTCCCAGCAAGGAATACCACCACAGAAAGAGTTCAAATACGTAGTGAAAATTTCAACTCTCGAGGAGAGAGATAAAATTTTACACAAAAAACAATAAACTGTTCTTGAAGACGAAAGAAATGTATCTATTAGAAAGAAACATGCATGCGTGAGCACTGGCCAACGGTGAATTGCAAAATATATTGTAGCCAATTTTAAGTCTTTTTGCTGCCCCAAGCTTCAATTATCGTCATCTACAGTTGGTACATAGCTACGAATTTCTGTCTCGTGCTGATAAACACATTGCTTGCTCCACCGAGAACCGTTTAAGTTTTGTTTGAGGTTGTTGTGTTCCCTGGAAAATATTGTATCGAAGTCTAATCCATTTTCCATCAGCCTCACTTGCAAATTTCTGTGGATAATCAAGGCATCGCGTGGTCCACGACTAGACTTAACGACAATGACACCAGATGGAGTATCGATGTAGAAAATGTTATCACTAAGTACAGAATTGTAGAGCTAATACAGCATTCTGATATACTTCGTATTTTTTATCTTGTGATGGGAAGAACACGAACACCGCTGGAACTCTAATTACTTCTTAATTTGTTATTAAGAACAAGTGCAGACTATGATTTATCTTCGGCCAAACTTTCGGCACAGGTTAAGTTAGTGCCTTCAATACAAAGGTTTCCCTTAAATACGTAAAGAAACCCAAGTATAACTAAGTCAAGTATATCGGGCAAATAAGTCCTCATTAACATCATATTAATATGGGGGCTGCGGTACAGCAGCACTGTTCTGTGACAATGCACCATCAGTCGACCCACCATTCAGCTCTGGGTAGCATGAAAGAGTTCATAACATTGCGAAAATAGCGAAGAATCCATCTGTGATAACAATACTTCTGCAGTATATCAACGCATCGATAAAAATTGCAGCTATTACTGCATAACTTGTTCTTAAAACGATACTGTTTATTTACGTTTTAGTCAACTATTCGGAGGAAACGCGAGAATGAACTTTTATTATAGAAATAGCTAAAACTGCTTGAGTTTGGAGATTAAACTAGTATTTAGGTGATAGAAACGCAGTGCTTCCAAACAATGACGCCTTATAGTATTGCAATATTATTTACAACACCGGAATCGGCTGTTGGGGCCCGACCTTTCCAATCCGCTGACTTTTTGGGTATGGGGTGAAGAGGGATTAATGGGGGCCGATAAATGTCGAAGTGATGATCACATCAGGTGACCAAAATAGATCATTCTGGGAAATTTATGGTTGCAATTTTTTCCTAAATTATGATTATTTAAATTGTGCAATTATAATCAGCAGTATGTAGTAGCAGCAGTTGTCTTTGATGTACAGAAAAATTACAATGCTACCACCCCCTGCTCCAGTTTAGCACGTACCGCTTAATTATCTGCTTACCACTTACAATATGGTGTTCAACTGAAGCACGTCGAATATCGGCAAAGAGATATCATCTCAAGAGCCAATACATGTAGTCTAAGACAAAGACAAATTTTGTCTAAGACAAAGACAAATTTTGACATCAGCTGCCAAAGCGAGCTGGTCCACATATCTACACAGGCTCCAGTCGCGGTTGCAGTCGCGAGCTCTTTATCCTTTCCTGTTCTCTGCGTGGAAACAACAAACCGATTCTAAAAGTCGCTCGGTTGTATCCCTGCTCTATCAAGCATGAAGCATCACCGCCCGCATGTCACGTTCCAATTTCCGGAATTTCACAAACGCGAGGGAAGAGGTGTAATCCAAACGCTTGTTTTCTTCTGTAACTGGTTGTGCAGAGACGGGCACTATGCGTGTTTATCCTTCACTCAGCCCACGATCGATGCATATGGATTTGCTTAACAAATCCCTGACACTCGAGGAGTGATAGCTGCCGTAAAAATATGCGCAAGCAAAGGCTCAATTAGGATTGAGATGCATGGCATGACCGGGGCAATCAATGGCGCAGCGTCCTTTGGGGCCTGTAACTTCTGCAAAATGGAAGCATTTGGCCGACCGACGGTCATTTGATCCGTGCCGTCTTTTGTTTATTCATGATGGAGTGGAAGAAACGCCGTTCACTATGCAGCATCTAACGCTGAACACCCTATGGGCCGGGTTCGCCAAAACATTTTCAGGGCACAGCCTGCTGGCTGAACTAACAAGTCGGTCCAACAGACGCAAGTGAGTTTCAGCAGCTGAAGCCCAGACCGGTGAGCAATACTCCATCACAGGTACGAAAACCCATTTACAGAATACAAGTAAAACTATTTTTTGTGCATATGCGTCATGTTTGCCAATTTTAGGTAGGTAGGTATGTATATGCCACATGCTTTATGTTTGTGACTTATACCTTCCTAACACGAGGAAATGTGAAGCATTGCACAAAAATAGTTTTACTTCTATTCTTCAAATAGCTATTCCATAACTACAATGTAAACTGATGTTTAAGACTTATACTATACAATGGACACATATATGTAATGTTTTTACACGTATTTATGTATTGTGCATATGTTTCGTGTTTCTCTATATTACTTTATGAATCAGGAATGATAGATGCAGTGTATACGATTGCAGTTCTATTATCACGCACACTTGAAAACCCAGCGTTCGTTGTAACAACTTATTAGAATGATTTAATGCAGATTTACTTTCAGATTTTGCTATAGAATCCAATTTTTAAGTACCTATATTATTTAAAATGCAATTGTAATAACTGTTTAACCAACAGATACAAAAATAAAGCAGAGTAGCGCTATCTATTAAAGTACTCGGCGCAAGGTGTGCACCTACACACGCACGCACTGGCGCCACTTCTCCGCCTCCACTATTAGTGCCTCCAGAGTTTTAGTGTCTTTCGGGCTAGTGCCCCCTGGACACGCCCGCACCCCTCTTCCCTCGCTCCCCAACTACCCACCAAACAGGGCACCAGCCACAGCTCCAACCCGACGCTGCTGGGTGCGAGGAACAGCAAGGGACGCCCCGCCCAAAGGCCGCCGGAGGCGAAAAAAAAAGCACTGACGCGCCCCTCCGCGCGGATTCGGCACCACACTGCATCACTCCTTGCTACATTTGAGAGAATTGCTGTCCATGCAGCAAGTTAGGTACTGTTGCAGGTCTAATTCTTAAGGAAAGTCGCCATTAAGCAGCAAGTAACGTTTGCTCTAGCCTTTAGAAGGTGAGGCTTGTATATAGATTACAAGCCCATCGAGTTCCCCGGGCAGCCTCGGCATCGTAGCCAGCGACAACAAAAAGTGTCCGATGATCTTCATCCCCGAGAGCGAGAAGGCCAATGCCATGGTGTACCAAAACGTGCTGAAAATATTTCTTGCCTGAGCTAAGGAAGAATTGCCTTCCCCTGGCAGCTATGTCTTCCAGTAAGACGGAACCTCCTCTCACACAGCCAAGTCAACGCGGGCATCTTGACCTCTGAGGCTATCAAGATCTGGCAACTTTCCATGTGGCCTCCCTCCTCGCCCGACCTGAACCCCCTGGACTACACCATCTTGTCGCAAATAGTCAGGAAGGTCAACATCGAGAGGCGCAGCAACATAGACAGTCTTAACAAGACCATCGCGAAGAGTCGGAAGCACACGGACAATGCCTCCGCCAAGAGCGTTGCCGACCGCTTCCGCAACTGGCCCAAGAGGGTACTGGAGCGTCAGAGGTTTATATGTCTTTGTTTTATTGTTTTATAAATGCAAGCTCCGAGGACATAAAGTTAGTCAACTGTTAATTATAAGGTGTAGGACCCCCACGAGCACGTATGATAGCAGCAATTCCGGAAGGCACTGAGCTTACAAGATTATTACTGTAATGTACACTTGATTCATTCTGGACTACTCTTGCATCAATCAATTCCTTCATGCAGTCATATACGTGGAGGCACCTAACTAGTCTGCGCCTAACTTGTCGTTCAAGATGGTTCCATAATTATTAATGGGGTTCATCTATGAAGATTTAGCCGACCATTCTAGGTGAATTACATCTCCTGGATGGTTTTCATGCCAATGCATGACCGATCTAGCTCTATGTATTCGCCAATTATCATTCTGGAATATTGGCAAAGTAGCAGTTCGATCCTCATGCAAGTACTGTGTAAACGGCACAACTAGGTCACTTAAAAAATGAAAGTAGCGTTTCTGATTCAATCTGATGGTTACTTCAACCAGAGGGTCCACTTCCGAATAAGTGATTAAAACAGCCCCAGAACATGACAAACCCACATCCTGCTTGCATCACCACTTGCACACAGGCTTCGTTGAAGGCTTCATGTGGTCTTCAGTGAACACGACGGCGGGCATTGTTTACATAGAGATAGAATCGTGATTCATCTGGCCAGATGACACTTCTCCACTTCTCACGCATAATGCAATGTGCTTGTTCTCTGGCCCATTTTTGATAAGAGGTTTTGTGAGCTGCTATTTACATTGGTGGGTAACGAACTACACGACTTCACATGGTTATTGCAAGAAGTTCTCTGCGAATAGTCCGATCAGAAATAGCTGGAGAAGGGCCGTCATTGACGTTATGTCACAATTTCATCCTTGATGCCAAGCGATTTCGGTCAACAAGTCGTGAAATGCGGCGGTCCCTATCAGTTAGTATTTTTTTTTTTGCGTTCATAATTAAGCATAGCATTGCTCTTTGTAGCCCAGCAAACTCCGCTTCTTCCTTCACTCGATATCCCTTAGATCAACCAAAAGCAATCACTCCTTTTTGCCATTCCGTGACATCTTGCTTTCTTCCCATCGTTCCGGAGCAGATTAGGAACACGTCTATACTTGGGCAGCTGTAAATGAAGACTGGTGCCTCCAAAGTGCTCCCACATAACCTAAACTTCTATGAGTTTCAAAATTCTGGGGCGTGTTGCAATCAGGCCTTAGGTGTCACCTGTGCTACACCGGCCTCCAATGCGAGACAGGTTGGGTAACACCGGGTGACACCGACGACAACCTTCCTAAATTTCAGGGTTATGAGCTGGATAACACTGCCTTTGCATACAAACAGTGACTATGATTCTCGATAATAAGTATTACAAAATGTATGACTGCCAAATAATGCTTGACTTCCAGCACGTGAAGCACTTTTATGTAGTTTTCTCAACTTTTTATCCTAAAATACAGTTAAAACAAGGCTTTGCCAGAGATATATATGTTTAAGCTTGTCGAAAATTCCATAAATCTTGGTTGGGCGCTGAGATCGCACGTCGCATTCACTGCTACACGTGTAACACTGTGAGGGTAACACCGGCGTCTGATTGCAACACGACCATGCTGTTATACGTGCTCGTGGAGTTCCTGCACCTTATTAGTAACAGGTCACTAATTTTTTGTCTAGGGTGCTTATTATCAGAATCATTCAGAGAAAATTTCAGCTAAATAGCTAACAAAATGGATGATTTATATAACTTTGTGTAATTTAAAAAAAAAAGTAAAAACTTCTGGGTAGCAATTCACAGAGCTGTCTCAATCAGCCGGTATTGGTGCTGGGCTTCGTACGCCGAGTAGACAAGCGAAGACAACTCATCTCTCATCTACCACAGTTAAGCTGTGGAAATATTTTAGTAGTTGTTTTTTCACTACGAGACATCGGCAGCTCTGGTGCCCGCAGCCAGCACACTGGCTTGCTAACTTCTCCAAGACAATAAATACGAGAATGTCCAGAACCGATGCCAGAGGCAATACTGTCCATTCCTTCGCTTTGGAGTATCTTTAGCTTCTGTACTTTCCGCTTCAAGAGTAACGCTGTAAAAACTTTAATAGCACGTGCCCATAAAATATGTTCTTCTTACGCCAACGTTCATGTAGAATGCGAATTTCTTCGTAACGTTTTTAAATGCAATGGATTCCCCGTTTCTTTTGTAGACTCTAAAATTAAGCAGTTTTTGTCTCGTAACTTCAGAAACGATGCACCCGCTGCTACCGGCAATGATACAAACACTAAGTACGTTACCCTTCAATACTTTGGTCAGCAATCCGAAAAAAAATGAAAAACGAATTAGAGAAACTTGTAATGAAATACTTTCGCGATAAGAAATTTTTATTTGTTCTAGTAAATAAATTTATGACAGGTTAATTTTTTAAATTCAAGGACAGGCCTTCTAAAGCGGTTCAGAGCTCTGTAGTCTACAAATTTTGTTGTCCGCTCTGTGGATCTACGTACATAGGTTCGACTGTGCTTATTATATTGACCAGAGTTTGTGAACACAGCGGCAGAAGTGCTCGCACCGGAAGCGTGCTGGTTAGTCCTCCTCATTCCATGGTGAGACAGCATGCAGAACGGTGTGGCGTCCCAGTCAGTCTCGACAGTTTCTCCATTTTAGGTACGCAGTCCTCTTCTGTCAGTTTTCGTATTTTAGAATCCCTCTACATTTTTAAATTAAATGCACATTTGACTGTTCTGTTTAAATATTCTATTAATTATCCTAAAGCAGCCCCTAAATTTTTCAAAACACATAAAAAAAATAGTGTTGTGCAAAAACTTATGTCTAGGCACTGTATCTACCAGTATTGAATTGAATTCTTTCGCGTATAACAGTATTTAAAGTTTCATCTTTTTACAGTCCAAGGAGTATCGGCGAGGATGAATAGTTACCTGGTCTGTTTTGTTGGTGTAGGTGTCTACTGTAGGTATATGTGTAGGTGTCTATGAGTGTCTGTTCGTCCTGACGTCTCTCAGGGAAATGTCTGTCAGGAGCAAACTGTCCCGTTGACTACATTTCTTCTGTTCCTAACCACTTTCATGTCTTGTCTGGTCAATTGGACAGAGTTTTTACCAAGTTTCGTCCACTGAGGTTGGTCACTAGCTGGAAAGTCCCGACGCGTTTACAATGTCAGTTCTACAAAGTATTTTGAAGAGGTCACATGACTTTTATCAAAGAATCGAGACAGACTACAACTTTGTAGCACAAGGAGACGTAGAGCCAAATACAGAAATTCAGCATGTTTTCTGTGTTGATTCACTTATTTTCACGGAGAGGATTTCTTTAGAACACCTGGCAAGATATGTGCACAGAGAGAACTCGTAAATAGAATAAATTATCATGGCAACCTACTCCGCCCCATGAGCTTTTCGATTGAAAGAAAAAAAAAGAGGAAATCGATCGGAGGGTTGAACGTGATAAAACACTTCGCTAGCGACAAACGAAAGCAAAGACACGGAAAACTACTGGTCCATGCATCAGCTGGATCGCTCGCAGTATTTTGAGTGCCGGAGAAAATTGACCAAAGACTTACACAAAGTTTTAATGGAAGTTGAAATGGAAGAACGTTCCTTTGATACGAGGAAAATATGCCGCACAAACAATGAAACGCTGCGATGGACCAAAAATGTTCCGTCCTGCTACGATGCGAGGCCACCAGTAGCGCTCTAAACAGCGCTCGATGCTCTAGAAGCGCAACGGAGCTACAGAATTGTTGAAGAATTCCAGTCAGTTGTATCAGTATTTCGGTAATTTTATACACTTAAACAACTACATACGCAATTTTGAACCTCAAGATGCTCTATGGCCCGGCATAGATTTGAAACCCCCTCAAAGTACTGTATGTTCTTTGGGCGTGTACGATTGGGCGCCGAAATTAAGTCTTCGAGGCTTTCCTTGACCGAAACTTCGGACGAAACTTCGGGATGCATCACAATGAATGCGTCGTAAGTGTTCGAAGCACAGAGATTGCCCTGCATCTGCTCAAAACTTTGTTTTACGGAGCACGATTGCCTTCCTGGAGGTCTGAGGAGTAACCGAATTAAGGTCAATATCTCAAGCTCAATTGAATGAGTCGAAGCAAGCGTACCTGTTTGAAATTTAGAACAAGTCAAGCCTCTAAGGCTTAATTTGGTGCCCCGTAAAACATGTTCTCTACCGAACCCATTGAAAAGTTCTTTCCGAAAAACCTCCGGGATTTACGCAGAGGGATAAATTTCAGAATTCCTCCACTCTAACCCATACATTTCATCAGTTAATTCTGGTTAGAATTGATGCGTTTAACACAAATATTTACTATATGAGTTTCAGTGGTCAGAAATTATCAGTTTTGAAGATACTGATATGCCAAATTTAAAATTGTACTGCTACCACAGGGCAATTAACTTCTGTACAGCTACATTCAGCAATGATTGTTAACTATTCTTTCTGTATCTTTTTCCCCGTTTTACGTCATTACAAATTTTTAGCTATTTTTTTAACAGCGTGAATACTATAGTTATACTATAACTCTGCTTGTTC
>LQNS02278087.1:1072368-1091411 GCA_001587735.2 Parhyale hawaiensis
TCATAGGTCAAAATTTGAGCACCTCAAATGAAACAGATATTTGAGGTGGGAAGACGGTATCAACGGTATCTTGGCTACGTAGCGGGCACATTGTATAAGCTGCTATTTTGTTTAAGTTTGTTGGAGTATTTTACTCAAGATGTTACTTCTCCCTGTCTATATAGAAGACCTAAGGATGCCAGCACGATAAAGGATCAATGAAGAACAGAAGAAAATTAAGAAGCAAATAAGAGAAGAGGAGATTCCGCACCGGCCTAGAGGCATTGGGCAAACGCATAGGTTATTGCGTGAATTCTTCACGCACGGTTCCACTAGTAAAAAAATAATGTCTGTCTATGTTTATACTCTGATGAAAACAGGAAAGCAGAGAGTTATGTCTAACTTTATAGTTACATTCAATGAACGCAATTCTTGCCAAGATACGCAGTGCTAACAAAGAGGAGGACTGCCAGACAAACTAACAAACACAGAGATCATCACCAAAATTTATTCAACCATTCTTCGGAACATTCCTAGCAGTTCCTGGTAATTTGATGATGATTCGCACATAACTTTTAAATCATAGAGCCAACAAACGAGCAGACAGGCGGACAAAGAGACAAACTGGCTGACGGACCATCACAATAATTTAATCATGTTTCTCGAGACTTTTCTAGCAATTTTTGAAAGTCCTTCCCTACTTTTTGAGTCATATTATTGAAAGACAGACAAATCCATAAAAAGCACCTTTATAATGCCTTTTGACAGTAATAGCAGCTCTGAAATTATTTTCAATGGCCTTCCATAACTTTCTCGAGCTATGTTGATAACAATCATTCTGACAAACATAAGTCAAACACACAAACAGACTAAACGATCACCACAAAATAAAGCAATATAATAATTGCCACTGTGTGTACTTGTTTACTAGGGGGCCAACACTGTAAAAAATGCCAGCTAAAAATTTGAGACGAGCCATCTTCATTTAATATGCCTTTGTCACTAATATGCTTCTGAAGGATACGCTACAACAGCCGACCCAAATTGTCATAAGAGATATGTACTTTCTCTTTCAATTCCTCTATGAGGCGTAAGCGTCTCCCACCTCAGGTCACATGCAGAAAAAAAATCTTGCATTAGCGAGCAGCAGAGCATTACTGATTTAAAAAAAAAAAATTACCGCCACGTATCCCATGGACCTAATAAGCCTTCAGTTCATCGAAAATTTTGTGTTGAAGTGAAAACTGTTCCTTCAAAGAAAGACAGCGATCTAAAAGAAATAATTATGTCTGCAGACTTTGAGAAACCATGGCTTCTTCTGTCCTTCGTTGATCAGCTACTGAATTTATACGTCTTTAATGGAGAGCAAAGATATGCATCGGTGTCTGGAGAAAGTTATAAAAATTGAATTGAATGCCGCTCTAAGAGAAGCTGTTTGTTTGTTGTTTTCGATTTCTGTTTTAGGCAAGAAGTGAATAAGGATCCTAGTTTCGTCATCTTCCGAAACCTGGTCGTCGATCTCCATGAAAACGCAACATAATAACAAAATCTCTAACTTGGCCTATTTTCCGCCTATCTCTTTCTTTAAGAGCGTGGCATGAAATATACAAATATATAAACAAATAAACACACAACGGTGTTCATTATATTGTTGATAGATCTATAAATTTGCACATTTCGTGTCACGTTCTAAAATAATTAAATAGGTGAAAAATAGCCCATGCTGCAGAGTTTGTAATTATGTTGCGTTTCCATGGAGATCGATAACAGAGTTGCAGAAGATGGCGAAAATGCGATCGTTACCCTCTGTTTGTCTACACTTTGCTTGAAATACTTCTTGGAATCGAAACAACAAAGAAATTTAAAGCTTCTTTTAGCGCTGGCATGGAGTTTGATTTTTCGAACTTTTTCCATAGTTTGAAACAAAATGTTGGCTCTCAGTTTCAACATTACCAACAATTATTGTAAATTTCATAAGAATCCGTTCATAACATTTTGTGCGATACTGCTAACAAACATAAATCAATCACAGAGACAAACGAACAGATAGATCGTCAAAAAAATCTGGTAATTTAGTCTTTGTAATGTAGCTAACAATTCATGTAAATTTCTAAAATTCCGTCCATAACTTTTGAGTTATGGTAGTAAGAATAAAAGAGGTAGACAAACAACCAAAGAAGCGGGTGAACGGATCAGTACCAAAAGTTAATCATCTGTTCCTCCTATCATACTTATTACAAACCCTGTAAATTTCGTGCAGATCCGTCCGTAACTTTTTGAGTTATTTTGGTGACAGACACATAGACAGTTAAACTAGTGAACTAGGCGAAAACATAACTTGTTTTGTGGAGGTTATAAAACATCATTGAGAACGAAAAATGTAATTATTTCTCCCAGGAAGACCCACGTATAGAGGCTCCGCCTATATGCTCAGCAGCCTGGACGCATTAGTACTGCCTGTGAATACTGAAAACGCGAGCAAAGTTCAATGATGTAACGGCCGGCACAAGGAATCTGTCGTTCTAAAACCATATGTTCAAAATGACCCTCCTAAAATGTAGTGGTCAAAGTGCGGCGCAAATATTTCGTCCAGAGTTCATGTAATGAGAAGTAAACGAGTTGTCGTTGCTCTCTGCAATGTTTTTTTAAAGGACCCTGCTTGTTTATTGAAGTTTCAGGGGAGAGCGCTGCAGAAATGCTCGTGTTATTAGCAGAATAAAACTATTCTGAAATATTTATTGCGTAGAGTATTACGAGTATGCCATGCATGCCAGTCCCAACGCGTCATTAATGAACCTTTTTGATGTTCGAGGGAAGATTTATTGTGATTTAATATCAGCAGCCGAGTGACTAAGGTAATGAGCCGGCTGTAATGGCCTCAATTGCCGTCAGGAGGTGAGAGAATGTTATTTGCCTGAGCTCATTTGACGTAAAAACAATGAAGCTGTATTGAAACAACGCATTGAAAGTCATGCGGTCTTCTTGAGATTTTGAATGCCTCTAACTATAAGCAACTAGAGCCACTCTGAGAGCGCATACCTCCGCCAAGCAAGGCAAAGGTAAAGAGAAATTCAATTAGTTCTGAAACCATGATTTTCTTTGTATCTGCCTTTCTATAGCATTAACACGTTCTGTAATTTTCTTGAAGATTCGTTCATAACTTTTTGAGTTATGCTGCCAAGAAATAGTATGACAAACACAAGTTAAATACACAAACACACCAGCCGATTATCACTAAAATTTAACCATATATATGTCTTTTAATATTAATAGCAATTCTTGTAAATTTCATAAAGATCCATCCATAACTTTTTGAGCCATTGTGCTAACAAGTACATCATCAAACAATCACAAACGAACAACAAACAGAGATCATCACAACAACTTGGTCATTTACTCTTTGTAATTTACCTAACAAGTCATGTAAATTTCATGAAAATTTGTTCATAACATTTTTGAGTTATGGTACTAAGAAAAAAATAAGTAGACAAATAACCAGATGAACGGAGCTCCACCGAAAGTTCATCTGTTACTGTTAACATGCCTAACAATCCCTGTGAATTTCGTAGAGATACGTTCTTAACTTTTTTCTAATCTTGGTGGCAGACAAATAAACGGACAGAAAGACAGACAAGCACGACAAAAACGTAACCTCCTTGGCGAAGGTAAATATTAAGGTGAAGCTGCTCTTCTAGAATACTTCATCAAACAGTACAGTGAGGCGAGTTGCGGATTTATAGATTTGTTGTTTAAACTGTTCAGCTATCCATATCTGTCTCGCTTGTATAAGTCGAGAAAATTTGTCTTTCACGGATAGAGCGTAAGCGTAGTGTATCTGTTACAGTATATTGACATAAATTTTTATAAATTGAATAATTGACATTTCCTACGGAAGTTCGAGCTCGCCTTTGCTAGAATTTAACGCAGACAAGTGCAGTGCTGCCCCCATTGCTGTGTGACGACCAACCAAATGCATTGCTATAAATTTTACTGCTATGGACACAAGTGGTTATACAACACAGGATTGCTATCTTCAGCAACTAAAACAAAGAAGAAGCAAAAGACATCACAACTTAAATCACGTAAGAAAATGCAATTTAAGAATTGTCAAATTGCAACTGCAGTAAACTTATCCACTGACGACCGGAGAAGTTGATACGCTTTCGTGTCGTTCAAATAAGTTTGAGTTACTGCGTCTCACAGCTGGGTGTCTCACTCAGTGAGTACTGTGCTTAAACTAAGACTGTCGATCAACAATAGTGTTTTTATGCTTTTTTGCGGCCTCTGTTGAAGTATTGCTCATCGGTCGCTCTTCAGCTGCTGACAGTCACTGGCGTCTGTTGGATCGACTTGTTAGTTCAGCCAGCAGGCTGTGCGCTGATAATGATCTGGTGAATCTGTCCCATAGGAGAGAGGTGGCCTGACTCTATGTTTTATAAGGTGTACGATAATGAGAGACATTGATTGTATTCTTTTGTTCCTGCTCTCAAGGTCTTTAGGAGAATTATACTCACTGCGATTGATGCGCACTCTTTCACTTTGAAAATGTTGGATGCCGAGCCAAATTTAGTCGGTGTTTCGTGTCCTGGTCTGTTTAGGTTTGGAATTTATTACCGTCATCAGTTTTTGGTCGTGCTTTCCTACAAGCGTTGAAGTCAGCTGCGAATGGCTTTTTATTAAATTTTCTTTAGCAGCGTTTCGGGCTTCCCGGTGTTGTTTAATGCTTCATTTGGGTTGTACTATCTATCCGTGGTGGCCCGAGCGCGAAGTTTCGATAATAATGCTAGTAGTTTGTTTCGGGTTTGCGTATGAAAAATTACTTTATAAAGCGTTGCTCTAAAGGCGTGTCAGAGACGAAAATGGTAAAATTATGATCATTCTGAGTTTCTGACGATAGGTAAATCCACTGCCACCGATAGTTTTTTTCCCCTTGTTCTGAAGGAAGTTGCTCCAGTCATCAGCGTGCCACTGCTCCATATATTCAACCGTTCCCTCAGGATAGTAGAAGCGTCACAAAATGGGAAACTCACTAATTGAACCCCAATATGCGAAAATGAAGAAAAGAATAGTCCCAGTGATTATTATCCAATCAATCTTACCTGGGTCAGCAGTATAGCTATCATAAAGAAGTGCATCACTGAACACTTGAGGATGTACTAGCTCATTTCTGACATTCATCACGACTGCCAAGATAAAAGAAGCGACTTAACGAACTTACTGGGCTTCTTTCCATAAGTCCCTCCATCAACGTTTAATGAAAACCTTGGAAGCCCTCGGCATTCAATTAGACTATTCTCGCTAGATGCGAGTATGGCTCACTGGTCGGGCGCATCGAGTAAAGTAAAGCTACTAAGCGAGACGAGTGATTGCATGTCGGCCTCATCTGGGGTAGCGTGGTTGGCCCACTTCTGCTCATAATTCACATCAATGAATTAGATCTTAACATCTGCAGTAAAATCAGCAAATTTCCAGATAACGCTAAACTACTGTATATCCTCATGCCACATCAGCCAGAGATAGAATCGAACTCCAAGAAGACCCTGACCGCCTCATGGAATAAACCGTAACGTGGCAGACAAACTTGATTGTGAACATACGTTTAGTAATGCATGTAGGGTATAGACCGACCAGGGCCCGCTCCAGCCAAACTCGGCCATTTTTGGCCACCCTGGCCCTGGTAAGCACGGATCATCTACACCAGCCTCGGTCTTTTAATCTGCTGCAGTCGGGGATCAGGCCGGGTGTTTTTTTTTTTCGGTTACTGCTGCAATGAAACAATTTTTAAAGAAAAATTTGTTTTGTGCTTTAATCGCAAGCTTATTAGAAATTTAAAAGCGAAGAAAATAGTTAATAAAGCCATTGTATACATATAATTGAAAACGTTTCGGAGTCCAGCACCATCATCAGTTCAAATCTGAAAATGTGAAAACAAATTATTTCTTGTAACTCGGTAGACAATACGTGCATGAATTCCGCCTTTTTAGATTCCATTTTAGTACTTTGTTCAGCGTAATTGTGTTTAGCTAGGTTCGTTTAGACTATGCTTCGTGCGACTACATTACTTAGAATAATTTGTTTCTACTTTTTCAGATTTGAACTGATGATGGAGCTGGACTCCGAAACGTTCTCAATAATTATACGTATACAATGATTTTATTAACTCTTTTATTCGCTTGTAAATTTCTAAGAAAGAATCTTTGGATTGCAATTTAATGTGTTGTTAGAAATGAACATTTAAAAAACTCGTTCTGGTTTTGAAACTATTTGTCGAAATATTGTTCCAACACATTGACGTTTATCAATTTCATAATTCTTGCATTTTCGAATGCTTAAGTGACTTATTCACTAGTGAAATGTAGTCGTAATTGTTTCTTGGTTGGTGTAATGCTACAATTGAAAATACCTATATATACGTCGCATATATGGTAGTATAGCCCACATCTATATATACATACCAGGTGTAAACGATAAATTGGGACTGTCTTATAAATTATATTTCATTTTCTGGTGAGTTCTAAGAATTTTTCTTTCAAAATTAAAAATTTTGCATTTTAAGTTTACGAATCATCAGTTATTCATCATTTAAATTGGTTTATTGCATTGAATTTTATTGTAGATATATACATAATTACTTCACTGCAACGCTCCTTTTCAGAAATTATCTTCGGCAGCGCCGGTAAGTATCGGCGTTCCCAGGATTTTATGGCTATTATGAACGGATGACCGCTTAAAAAGTTTTTCAAATACATGCCACTTGAAATATCTTGAAAGACGCCGCTTGGTTTCAATAGCCGATTTTCTCCTGCACAATCGCCCATAGTAATAGGCAATTATTGCCGACTTTCTTCCTCATGAAGTTTTCATTTTTTAGCATATAACCATTTTATATATATATATATCGGACGTGAGAAGGGGCAGGCTTGAGCCTCTGCTCCATTTCAGTAATGAGACAAACACTCTCAGCGCCTCCTCTTCCACTCTTGACCCCTTTAATTACAACCAACATAGGTATTTGATACATGAATGTATTGTGCTCATCACCTCCAATATGGAAATCATGGATCCAACATTCATATATGTATTGTGTTCATCCCCAGTATTGCTATTCTGAAGCCATCTCAAGGAACAATCTATACATCAAGAAGTCAAACTGAGTTTAGAGTTTAGAGAGCTACTACCGTGCCCCCAACAGCTTGAATACAAGGGTTTCGGACACCATAAATTAGTAAAATGAACTTGGTTGTATAGCCGACAAAATCAGAAATAGCAACACTAAGCTGGGATGTAGAAAACACAGCTGTTCACCTTACAATCTATCTATATCATACTAAAACTTCGTGAACCTTGCTTGCTTGTGTCTTGATCGACACAGCTTCTTCGCTTTAAGACGGGAAGAAATTCGAGGGATGAAGATTTAATTTGATTGTATCTGAGATACGGAAATTAAATTGAACTCGGCCTCAAGAACGTGCTAGTTCTTGAGGCAGGGCTCAGTTCAACTTCCGTATCACAGATAGAATCGTTGTATTGGAAATACAACTGAAACACTTAACATATAAATTGACTTTGCTTGCAGCCTTGGTGTTGAATATTGGTTAGAGAAGCAAAAAATCTGATGATAGTGAACTGCACAGGCAGCTCCTTGACGGGCAGAGGAAGACGGCTGAAGAACGGGTGGTCTATGCCCAGCTAAATAACACCTGGTTTTTTGCGAAAGCAAAGACGATCGTGATGACGACCCAACGGGTCACGGGCCGTCTAATCTATCTAGTATTATACTAAGAGTCTGTGAGCCGGTCTTGCTTGTTTATTTACTTGTGTCTTGCTTATTTACTTGTGATCTTGTTTGACACAGTTTCTTTACTTTTAGATAGGGAATAAATTCTATGGTCCTTTGGGGGCATATGTCCTATGGCCTATCCTGGGGCATATATTAGCTCTTTAATTCGATTGTATCTGTGATACGCACGTGGAACCTGCCCCTTGGTTGCAAGAACAGGCATGATAATTAAAAGTTGCTCTGGAAAATACGACTGGAATACGTTACATATAAATTGAATTTGCTTTCAGACTGCGTGTTGAATATTCGTTAGACAAGCATAGAATCTGTTGACAGTGAGCGTATGGGCAGCTCCTTGACGGGCAGGAGAGGACGGCCGAAAAGCGTGTAGTTTACGACCAGCTAAATGAGTAAGCACAGACGATCGTGACTATTATTATTATATTAAGAAGTTTAAGTCTCCGTTTCCACAACAAAGGCGATGTCACAGAAGAAGAATCAAGGGACATGTAGTGTGGTAATAGACACGTGGAACCCATGCACGAGGGTGTTCCCACACAGGATCAACGCGCATGGGAACAGCAGGTCGGGAAAGAAGAAGGAGAAGAATAAATGGAAGAAAGATCAGTAAGAGTAACAGGTGAGAAGGAAGCAAAATGGGCACGAAAGACAGACAAGACGATCGTGCTGACGACCCAACGGGTCACGGGTCGTCTAGTATTATACTAAAAGTATGTGAACCGGTCTTGCTTGTTTACTTGTGTCTTGCTTGTTTATTTACTTGTGATCTTGTGATCTTGTTTGACACATCTTCTTCACTTTTAGGTAGGAAGAAATTCGATGGACTAGGGTAGGGCCTGTGGCCTATCTAGCATGGCTTCTTCGCTTTTGAACGGGAAAAAATTCAAGGGACTAGGGCACAGCCCCCAATACTTCCATGGATTAGCTCTTTCATTCGATTGTATCTGTGATACGGACGTGGAAACAGCCACTCGGTTGCAAGAACGGGCAAAATAATTTCAAAATTGCTCGGGAAAATACAACTGGAACACGTAACATATAAATTGAATTTGCTTACAGACTGCGTGCTGAATAATCGTTAGAGAAGCAAAGAATCTGTTGATAGTGAGTCGTACGGGCAGCTCCTTGACTGGCAGGAGAAGACGGCCGAAAGCGTGTGGTTTATAACCAGCTAAATAACACCTGCTCTAGAACAAAAGCTAAAACGATCGTCATGACGACCCAACGGGTCACGGGTCGTCTTGTTATTATACTAAAAGTCTGTGCACCGGTCTTGCTTTCTTTTTGGTGTGTTGTTTATTTATTTGTGTCTTGTTTGACACATCTTCACTTTTAGATAGGAAAAAATTCGATGGACTCGAGTATGGCCTGTGGCCTATCTGGCATAGCTTCTTCACTGTTGGACGGGAAGAAATTCAAGGGACTAGGGCACAGCCGCCAATACTTCCATGGATCAGCTCTTTAATTCGAATGTATCTGTGTTACGCTCCTGCAACCAGCAACTTGGTTGCAAGAACGGGCACGATAATTTCAAAGTTGCTTGGAAGAATACAACTGGAATACGTAACATATAAATTGAATTTGCTTGCAGACTGCGTGTTGAATATTCGTTAGAGAAGCAAAGAATCTGTTGATAGTGAACCGTATTGGCAGCTTTTTGACTGGCAGGAGAAGACGGCCGAATAGCGTGTGGTTTATAACAGCTAAATAACACCTGCTTTAGTGCACAAGCAAGAACGATCGTGATGACGACCCAACGGGTCACAGGTCGTCTAGTATTATACTAAAACTCTGAAGCTTGCTTCCTTGTATCTTGTTTGACACAGCTTCTTCGCTATTAGATGGGAAGAAATTCGAGGGATGAAGATTTAACTATGTTAGATACCTAGGCGGCAGTAGACCGACTGTATCTGTGAAACGGAATTTAAACCTGATCTCGACTGCAAGAACGGGCACTTTTGAAATATAACTGAAATACAATGTAACATATAAATTCACTTTGCCTACAGCCTGGCTGCTATATATTCTTTAGAGAAGTAAAGAATCTATTGATAGTGAGCCGTATGGACATCTTCTTGAAAAGCAGGAAAGGACGGTCGAATAGCGTGTGGTCTATGTTAGCTAAATAACACCTGCTTTAGTTCGAAAGCAAAGACGATCGTGATTACGACCTATTGGGTCACGGGTCGTGTAGTATTATGCTGGAAGTCTGTGAACTTTGTTTATTTACTTGCTTGTGTCTTGTTTGACACAGCTTTTTTGCTTTTAGACGGGAAGAAATTTGAGGGATGAAGATTTAATTCGATTGTATCTTTGATACGGAAGTTAAACTGAGCTCGGCCGCAAGAACGGGCACGATGAAGTCAAAGCTGCTACGGGAAATACAACTGCAATACGGCATACAATCTTTGTCTTCGTTCTGGAGCTAGATCAAGACGGATATCTATGGACCGTCGTAGCCCCAATACCGACCACTTTATAGGTCGAGTGCACGAGAGAAATGAAATGTTATTCGCGTGTCCAATATCAGTAGCTAAGACCTCTTAAGAAATGCGCTCAGCATCTTCGCTATAAGGTGGGAAAAATATTAGCTATCAAGATCAAGATGATTCGATTGTATCTGTGATACGGTAGTTTCTGAGCTCTAGTGCATAAACCGGCACGTTAAATTTGAGAGTGCAACAAAAATACAAGAGAAATACGTTAAATGTAAATTGATTTTGCTTACAGGCTAAGTGCTGAATATTCATGGGGGAAAGAAGCTGCTGATGGCGACCGGTACGGGCAGGAGTGGACCATCAAATAGCGTGTGGTCTATGACCAGCTGAATAATTTTTTTTTTTTTTTTTGCGAAAGCAAAGACGATCTTGATGACGACCCAACGGGTCACGGGCCGTCTAGTACTTCATAAAATCTTGTCAAAATCGTGAGCTGCCTGACGTGCAGCTTACATTTAGATCCTCTCGCACCGTGGTTTAACCACAAGTTGAAAAACTACTGCGTGTGAATGCCGCAGCTTGCAGCCGCACGTGCATTATCTGCAATACCAAATTAGAAACTCCAGAAACTGCACTAATTGTGTAAGTGAAGAAGACAGGAGTGGCTTGGAAAGTATGGCCACTGCCATCACTGGAAACAATGATAATTCTGTAATCGTTGAAACAGAAAGGGCCAGACCTGATGGACAGAGACCCACCCTCTTAAGAATAAAATGAAAGACAAACGGATTGATAATTTCCCATGCACATGACGAGCAGGAGCTCGTTTATCACAGCAACCAAGGGCACAGGACTATAACACGTACAACTGTCCCGACAAGAGAAGAAAGCAAGATTTAGCACCACGTTGCAATCACATGCCCAGTGCTACCTCAAACTATAACCAAAGCCTTGTGCCCGTTTCAACTTAACTTCTCTAAGTCAGCACAACAGCTCTTCGGACGCGGAACAAGGCAAGAACCCCTATTTAACACGTAGAAGCTGGTGCCCACTTAACGACCAGCAGTCTAGAGCCAAGCCATCTAATTCGACTGCGTAGTCGTGGCCGTGACTTCTGCATGCCGTCTATGAACATCATTCGCTATTCCTAAAGCATCAATCTTTGTGGATTAAAACTGGTAATAATTAAAAGCCATAACAGAAAGTTCATCAAATGACTCTTTCTATGGTGTAAAACTTGCTGTACTGGCTGGAATTTTCAACAATTTCTTATTGTTAAGCTTTGAGGAAGTGGAAGCTAGGCAAGCATCGGGAGCCAAAACGGATTAGCTGAGATGGCTCTAGGCTGCTAGTGCTAGTGAAAGTCGCTGAATAGGCACCGTGTCTAAGGAAACACTGAAGCTTGGACACCGGAGCACTGCGCATGACGAGAAAAAATCAGATAATAAGAAAGATCTACAGTGGAAACAAAACAAAATAAAAAGACAGTAACATGAAGTTGAAAAACGCCCTGAATACCGAACTAAGCCAATGCAGCCTGTAGGTCATCCAAGAGCTCATCTCCCAGCTACGTAAAATGTGTAACCCTATCCAACGTAATGAACATGACCTACCCTTATCACACCGGGTTCTGTGGAGCCAGAAGAGACAAAGACATCCTCGTCATCAGTAACGGCAGTAAGTTTTTACTATCTCAGTCATTAAATGAACACGGGACAGTTCTATCTTTCCTATACATTGATGACAATAACGAATAATGACTCAATTCAGAAGTCAATCAATACATTAACTAGGAATTATGCGTTTGTACGTATAGCTGATTTCAAAAGAGCTGCCCGTCAAGAGAGCTGTGCAGGATAGCAACGCATACGAATAACCTCTGAGCAACTCAACTGCGTAGTAAAAGCACATCTTAAACCTCAGCACCATACGAGTTAACTGTAACACCGTTACACTTCAGAACACCAAGTAATGGGTCCAAAGCTCTTAAACAGGAAGTATTGCTACCTCTACAGAAGTATACCTCTGAGTGGCAATCCTTGCATGATGGACGCAAGCAGAAACAAAACTAATATCAAACCCATCAGCCTAGGAGGCGCTGTTAGCTTCTCACTGATACGGTATCAAACAGCCCATTCAAGGGACAGCGTCAAAAAGTTAACATTAAGAAGTGTTTCAAGCAAGAAGTGCATTCAGATGAAGGGTTTCGCCATCTTCTGCAACAATCATGCGAAGCAGCGTACATGACTGATCATTACTTCTAAGTTGCATATCGTAGTATAATTAATTTGAAAGCATATTAAGCTGTAAAAAAGCCATTTTTTAAGTTTCATTGCTGATACTCAATATTCTCTATTAAACTACGGTATGATTGACTTCTAGAGAAAATCCCTAAGATAATATTATAACGAAGGATGCACATGTACCTTCACGAAGTAATTGCTAGTCCATCAATGTGAGGTGTTGCTGTGTCGTACTCTACTTGTTAAGTACGCTGTGGGTGTTGCAATATCTCGCTTCTATGAACTGATGAGTTTCAGCGAGCGAGTAAACGGTTCCTAAATATTTATCTTGAAAGGAGCCTGGGACTCGTTCTCCAACAATATGGTACATAGTAGTGCGAAAAACAGGAGATGCAGCCTGTCTCGCGGAAGAATAAAAAATCGCTCGTCAGCTGAGTTCGATTCTCGGATTGTCACAGTTGTGGCTTCTCTTGTTCTAGGAAGATAATACATTGTTATTTCAACTAATGGATCCGTGCGTGAAAAAATTCACGTAATAATAGATACTTTTTTATTAATATAGGCCGTTTCGAAATCTTCTATGACTTACTTTATTTTTTTTTCATTGATGATTCGTCGTGCTTTCAACCTTAGTTCTTTTTTCCCCGACTCGCTATTTCCACATTTTCCCACTCAAGCTTATCAGCAGCTCTCATTCGCTTCTGTAACCTTTCTGCTTCAAGTCTTTCTTGACTGTATCACATAGACGATTCATCTCTCTCCATTCGTAGCACGTCTTCGATCTTGAGACTGTAGTAGTCTCGTACTTCTTATACGTTCTCTATCTTCCTTCTTAATTAGACGTGAGTCTTCAATAATGAGAGGCAAAAGTAAATTTTGAGTAAAACACTGCAATGAACTTGAATGTAACTCCAGCCAGCTTGCATGCATGTGAGCACTCCGCAGCTAAGATAAGGCCTTGCGAACTTAAATATTTACTCCACCGAAGTGCTGAAATTTTGGGCTATGAAGCAAAATTCGCAGTCAGGAACGACAGTGTGAGGGATGATGTGCGTGATGTGGAGCTGGAAGAACTCATGGTAATGGACAGACATGCATGGGGTAGCAAGATCTGTTTCAGCAACCCCCTTTGAATGGGAATAACACTGGAGTAGAAGAAGAGGAAGAGAAAGACAGTAAGCTAGAAGAAATAGTTGTCTACTACTCGTGAAGAATCATCATCTCGTGAGTGCTCTGTTGGTCATGTACCGAATTTATACGTCGTTACCTAAGAGAAGAAAGTAACAAAATCGGACTCCAGAAGCTACATACATGTACATGTTGTTCCGATTTCAAGAAGTGTTTCAAGCAAGAACTGCCTTCAGACAGAGGGGTAAGGGTCCCACTTTCGACAGCTTCTTCACCCTAGTCATCTATCTCAAAGAGATTCTATTAAGCTCCTTGATTAATCTCTATGAAAACTTAATTACAAAGGCTGCAGCCTGGCCTATTTTTTCCTATTTCCTTATGAGCGGACACGAAATAAATAAATGCACGAAGCGTGTATTATATAAGGAATAGTGGACCAGAGAGTGAAAAATTTACGCAATAATCGATATGTTTCCGTTCTTCTTTAACTTACTGTTTCCCCATTTTCAAGCTCACGTTTATTAGCAGCTCTTCTTCCCTCCTCCAATCTTTCTGGTTCAAGTCTTTCTTATCACTGTGTCGCATAAATGCTTCATAAATGCTTCATTGAGACTATAGTAGTCTCATTCTTCTTTTACGTTCCCAGTCCTCTTTATTAATTATTCGTACGTCTTCCAAAGTAAAATATCAAGTAAAACACTATATTAAACGTGAATGCCATACTAATCGGCTTATGTTCAATGTTAGTGCACCGCATCCTTGATACTGCCTTCCATTCTAAAATATCTGCTTTGCTGATGAGCTGAAATTTTTGCCTCTGAAGCGAAATCTGCTCTCTGAGAAAAAGACGGTGAGCTAGAAGAATTTTTGAAGAAGTGCTTCAAGAAAGAAGTGCATTCAGATAAAGGGCTTCACCATCTTCTGCAACCTGGTCATCGATTTCTACGAAAACGTAACACAGTTACAGAATCTACTACCTGGCCTATTTTTCGCCTATCTATTTCCTTAAGAGCGGCCATGAAATAAATAAATCCACGAAGCGTTTCATTATGTAAGGATTACGGTAGAATTATTTGAAGTGTGTCATCATGATGTACTCGCGTACTTCGGTTCTGGGACAGCAACTCTGCTGGATATAAAGGCACCGAGAAGTAGAAAGCGTAGCGACGTAGGACCAGCTGTCGCAAAGGGGGGGGGGAGCATATTGAACGCTATTATTTTTTACGGCTAGCTTACTCCAGAGTTTTGGTGTTTTCCATATCCAGGCCAACCCACCTGACTCCCTGCAAAATTATGAACATTGCTTAACTTCTTCTCCCTCTTTTCTGGAAGACAGACAAACAAATATACATATATTCTTAAATCCTAAAACTATGGATTAGTACCACTCTCGCTGTGCTCTCAGGTGATAAACGTCAAAATTTTTTTCAGTATTGATATGAAATTGTTTCTGAATTACTATGTATGTCAGCCCTTTTACACCGGCTGTATCCATTTTACATGAATAAAAATTGAAGTTTTTGTGCGTTTGTCTTCTTGAGTTTTATTTTTTAATCAAGCAACTTTATTAAGTACACACAGGGGAGTGGTACAATAACTACATATAATAAACCCTACTGATCCCATGTGCTAAAAAAAAATCACGCAATAATCAATACGTTTGCTCTCTTCTTTGACTTGCCTTTTTCACATTTCCCGCTTACGCTCATTAGCAGCTCATATTCCCTTCTTTAATCTTTCTGTTTCAAGTTTTTCTTGTCGCTGTGTCGCATAGGCGCTTCATCTCTCTCTCTATCTCCATTGGTATAGCCCGTCTTCCGTCTTCGTTCTTGAGACTAGTAGTCTCGTTCTTCTTATATTCTATGTCATCTTTCCTAATTAAACGTGCGTCTTCCAAAGTAAAATCCCGAGTAAAACACTGCAATAAACTTAATGCGACTCAAGTCAGCTTATATGCAATATTAGTGCACCGTATCCAAGGTACTATCTTCCATACTTAAATATCTGCTTCACTGAAGAGCTGAAATTTTGGCCTGTAAAGAGAAATCCGTTTTCTCCGAAAAAAAAGACAGTGCGCTAGACGACATAATTGCCTGCTACATCTGAAATAATTGCATACGGCCCCTCGCGAGTGCTCCGTTGAACATATGCCGAATTTATAATTCGTGACCTGAGAGAAAAAAAAAGCTGCATGTATATTAGTCCGATTTCAAGAAATGTTTCAAGCAAGAAGTTCATTCAGTTAACGGGTTTCGCCATCTTCTGCAACATAGTCATCGATCTATATGGAAAGGTAGCTCAGTTACAAAATCTGCAACGTGGCATATTTTTCGCCTATTTCTTCAAAACAGTAGATACGACGCATACATATATATAACTAAGATGCCTCGGTGGCGTAGGACCATCACCCGCAGTAAGGAGCAAATTCAACGAAGGTAGTTTTTACGGACGAGGCTAGGCCACAGCCACATTCCTTCCCAGAGATTAGCTCTTCGATAATAACACAGGGAAAAAATAGAACGTCCCGTTCTCCAGACGATCTGCAGCGGTGGAAAAAAATTCGCCGCGGTGGAAAAAATTCAACAGCAAATAATTTTCTCAAATTTGAGTTTTTCTTTCAACAGAACATCAACAAACTTTCGAGCTATATGACAGCGTCAGTGTCCTGGATACAGAGCTCAGAATTTCTTAGAAGACAATAACGACTGTGGGTAAAAAATAACATTATCTTCCAGCATATCACCCGAAGAAAGCTTGGTGCTGCTCAGCCCCAGCATTGATAGGAAAATTATGATCAACAAAGACAGACCATCATGTGACGCCGCCCGTTCACCAACCGGAAGTAGCGAGTTGATGCTTCATAATCGAGTGACCATCACACGATGCTGCGTAGGTTATAAAAGAGGCATCCCAGTTACCTCGGGAGCCCAGAGCTCAGACATACAGCAGCTCGTCAAGACTAGACTCCACCTGTCTAGGTATAAGATGTACCTACGCCACAATAGGTACCAAGACCCATTCTGTACTTAGTATAAATACAACAAGCAGTACACCACGATGTATCCTTCCGACCTTCTGGCTGTGCGTTCGTCTGGCCCTTGGACAACGCCCACATCCGCATCGGTTAGGCCCGGTTCACACGGGTGCCCTGACAATCACAAATTTCTCGCAATCATTTTTTTTACAGCACAGGCTCTCTAGTGATATAATATTAACGATACACATTTTTGAGTTTTTACCACTTCTCAAATTGTAGAACCATTGCGCCGATCATAGTGTAGGATACTTGATAATGCTAGTGGACCCATGTAGGAAAAAATTCACACAATAATCGATATTTTTTGCTTAATATAGGCCGAAGCGGAATCTTCTCTTCTCTGCCTTGCTTCTTCTTCTTCTTCGTTGACAGTGAGAGAAAATTTGATGCACTTAGATATATCCAAACTACATGAATTTGTGTCCGAAACTGAAACACGCAAGTGCATCATCAAGAGAAAGTGCATCATAACGATGCACATAGGGTCTTATGATGCACTTGGTCACGTTACTGCAGTTATGTGTTTCGGTTTTGTGACAAACCCGCCAAGAGGCATCAACAACAGGTAAAGTTAATGCAAGTGAAGAGATGAAACATTGAATTACAGGAGCGCTTCGCACGTATGAAAAAAACTTCGAAGCTTTTGACTACTTTCTTTTAGCGGAAATATGTTTTTTTTTTCACTAAATATATGTTTTTCTTTCTGCTGCGATGACACCCCCAAATTACGCCATGAAACACCTACGTGCATCCTGATGCGTCTCTGTGAAACACCTGCGTGCATCAAAAATTTTCTCAGGGGATTCTTTGTCGGGCTCTCCTCCTTAGGTCCTCTTTTCTCTGACTTGCCGTTTCTTCATTTTCTCGCTCACGCTTATCAGCAGTTTATATTCCCTTCTGTAAACTTTCTGCACGCTTCAGGTCTTTCTTGACATTGCAGTGTCATATAGACGCTTCATCTTCGTTCTTGAGACTGTAGTAGTCTCGTTCTTCTTTTACGTTCCCTATCCTCTTTTTAATAAAACGAGCGTCTTTGGTAGTGAGAGGCACATGTAAAATCTTGAGTAAAACATTGCAATGCAACTCCAGTTAGCTTATAAGCAATGTGAGTGCACCGTAGCCATGGTACTGTCTTTCAAGCTCAAAGATCTGCTTCATCGAAGTGCTCAGTTTTGGCCTTTGATGTGAAATCTGCTCCGTTGGTGAAAAACAGTAAGCTAGAAGAAATAATTGTCTTCTGCCCGTGAAAAATCATCAGTTCGTGAGTGCTCCATTGATCATCAACCGAATTTATACGTCGTGACCTAACAGAAAAGAATTTTAAATCGGACGCCAGAAGCTCCATACATATTGTTACAATTTCAAAAAGTGTTTCACGTACGAAGTTCTTTATGACAATGGGACAAAGATCCCACTTTCGCCAGCTTCTGCAACCTGGCCATCAATCTCTGTGAAAACTTTACTTGATTACAAAATCTGCACACTGGCTAATTTTTCGCCCATTTCCTTAATAGCGGACGAGAAATAAATAAATCCACAAGACGTTGTGTTAAATAAGGATGCAATGCAAATATACAATATAGGTTGAAAATAAACCAAGTTGCATATATTGGTAAACGTATTTTAAAATTGTCATTGAATGCACTTCTTGTTTTGCCAATATCGAAGTCTAATGAATGAAGATGCATACAGATCTCTTGGTACTCTCATGTATTGTGATTTGTAATCTCTTCTGCTCTTTTTCGCAAACAAACTTCTACTGATCTGAGTTTTCACGCTCAAGCTCATATCGCGTACTTGCTGAAGGGGATAAATGGTAAGATATTCTTGAGCAATCGACAGCGAGCAGCCAAAGAGAGCATAGGGATTTCTTGGCAGTAAATATTTTCTTCTCCAATTTTCCTGAGTAAAAAACTACATGCATGACATCGTCGGATTTCTTGGACACCGAGCTCCTTTGGAGCTCGATTGCGGGCAAAAAAACAATTTACTCTTCATCGTATCACATTTGGGGAGGTTCAGCAGAAATTAGGCCTAAAATGGTTACCTCCTATGTGCCTTCATGTTGACAATTACAAATTGTGATCAATAGAGAAGTATCATCACAAACTTTTCGCCGTCATGTATGACGGCCGGGTACTCTAATGATATTATAATGCACTGCACTTTTCAAGCATGGGATGAACACACATTCTCCCTTCTTCATGCAAGTGCAGGTCATTTGCTGCAGCGGGTTAGTGCTACATCCCGCACTTGCTGCAGCGGGTTAGTGTTACATCCCGCACTTGCTGCAGCGGGTTAGTGTTACATCCCGCACTTGCTGCAGCGGGTTATTGCTACATTCCGCACTTGCTGCAGCGGGTTAGTGTTACATCCCGCACTTGCTGCAGCGGGTTATTGCTACATTCCGCACTTGC
>LQNS02278087.1:1204340-1217256 GCA_001587735.2 Parhyale hawaiensis
GTGAAGAGGGAGGTGATATCGAAGCTGGATAGGTAGGCATTGGGCGGTAATTGGAGGTTTTTGATGCCGTCTCTAAATTCATATGAATTACGTAATGTATACTGGTTAGTTGTCAAGGGTTCAAGTAATGGCATTAAAGATTTTTTTTTCATATTTAACAATAGACTGTACAAGAAAATAGAGGGAGTTTCTATGGGCAACCCATCTACGCTGGCAAATATCTTTCTATGCCATCATGAAGCTCTCTGGCTAAATGATTGCCCAAACAACTTTAAACCTATCCACTATAAACGTTTTGTAGATGATACCTTCCTCATATTCAGAGACCAAACAGATTCAGGCTCTTTTCTACAGTATTTGAATATTAAACATCCAAATATTAAATTCACCGCTGAAAATCAATCAAACAATTCATTAGCTTTTCTAGATATTTTAATAACTAATCAAAACTCAACACTGTCCACTAGAATTTACCGAAAACCCATATCTCAGGTCTCGGAACAAGTTTCTTCAGTCATTAATAATGTGGGACACCAGAAACCCCATTCAAAAACTTACTACTCTTTCCATCAACTACTACACATTGGCGTCTACCAGGCAAAAACTGACTAATAACCGCGTAAATTGAACCACTAATATCCATCACTCTTAGTTTATGGATTCACGCGATCAATAGCAGCACTGAAGTCAAGCTGGCTCAACCTTGCCTCATGACCCCTATCAAGTACCAGGTGCAACACATGAGACATGTGAAGCAGGGCATCACAAGTTCCCAAGCCCTTACGAAGACCATACCGCGTTGGGGAAGAATACCCTGCTTCTCAAGAAAGCGACCCAATCTCGACCCAACCAACTTCTGGTAAGCTTTCGAGAGAACATCTGTGATTGAGATAGGTCCATAGTCGGAGGTTCGAGATGAGACAGAGCCCTTCGAACAGCCGTCACATGAGCGACACGCCAGCATTCGGGAAAAGAGCCCAGTCGTAACATCCGACGGAACACAGAAGCGAGCTTGGCTGCCAGCACACCAGCAACCTCCGAAGAAAGAGAGGAAACTTACCCGATGGATCAGTGCCCCCATAGGGGTCCATGTCAAGAAGAAGACTACCGTCTTCGGATGATCTGAAAGCAAAACCAGAAAACATTGGCTCTGGGTCACACACTAAAGGAATACGCACCCGGTCCCGGCTCTGCTTCCCATCAAAGTATCGGAACAAAAGGTCTGCCTTGGCAGCAGGGTCCACAAGGTCACCAACAGCACCAATTAAAGGGGGAGCAGAAGAGCTGCACCAACCACATCGCTCTTCAAGGTGGACCGTCACCTATGTGCTCGTGGTCTTACAGGTTCCTCGCTGCTTCCAGAACGAGAGTAGCAGAAGATAGGACGGTAAGCTCGTCTGCGCACGAAGAAGTGACGTCACCAATCTGGGGAAAATTTCTGGCGTAATAATTAAGAAGGAGCAGTGAGATCACCGAACCCTGGGGAGCTCCTACATGGATGGGGCGGAAAGGCGACCATTTGCCCGCCCATAGACAAGAGGTGCGGCGCCCTCGTAGGTAAGCATAGATCCCTCTGATGAAGTTATTATGCCAGGCTTGAAAGCGTGATCTTGGAGAGCAGGTGGTGGTGGGAGACCGTATCGAAGGCCTCGGAGAAATCCACTGTTGAAGCTTTTGACCGAGTTGGGGGCTTATAATGGCTAAACCCTTGAACAATGTGTTGAACTAAGGGAAGTAGGGCTGAGGTGGTCGACCGTATAGAGCGGAACCCATGTTGGGAGTCTGGCATCTTCAAGGACCCCGCAAGAAGAGGAAGGAGAAAGTGCTCCAAGATCTTAACCTCTCGACGAAGCAGGGATATCGGATGGTTGGATTTACTGTTGGAGAGTGGTTTGCTAGGTTTAGGGAAGGAGATAATTTTATCTGCCCTCCAGACATTCGGCAGGTTTGCATAGGACAGAGAGAGGTTGAAAAGAGGGAACAGAAATAGGAGACCATGGAGTCTAAGGTGCTTGATGTGTTGGGGTGTCAGTCCGCCATGTCCCATGGCCGAAGAATTTACTCGAGGCTCGGATGGAGGTTCCTACTTGCTGAAGAGTGAAAAACATCTGGTCGTGGTCCAGAGGCATCATAAAAATTCTTCTTTTAAGAACCCTATCCTGTAGCGAATGTGTTGCTGGGCCCACGCCCATGAACTGCTTGCAGAAACTGGTGGCTATTTTCTGAGCAGATGACACCTGAGTGCCATCGAAAGTGATGGGCTGGTTAGGAGGTGGTTGATTTATGTTTACCCGATAAACTACGAAGAAGACTCCATAGTCGGGCGTCTTGGGATCTATGATCACTCCGTTCGACTGTGTCCATCCATGCCTTCCTGGCACAGGCCGACAGGAAAGTTGAGGGGATTCGGGTCTCGAGTTCGAAGCTTATCCCGCTCCTGGATCAGAAACTTCGCATCATCCGAGAGAGTAGGGATAAAAGATCCACCGCCGCACCGCATCCTGCCGGGATACAGCGCTTCGATGCCATGAATACAGTACCCTGACGGATTTTTCACCCTTAGCGTAGTAGGTGGGGAGAGGTAACTTCCGAAAGGTTAGTTCAGTGAAACTCTTTCAATTGGCCTTTCTATAATTGATTAACGCTTTCCGGGGTATAGGGGGAGGAGGTGAAAAGGGTCAAAAGAAATCGTAATTGGTAAGTGGTAAGAGTTTAGCATGATGCAAGTTGACCAAGTGGCCGAGGGAACCAAATGAGCTGAAATAATTGATACGATGGGAAAATACGGTCGTCCCAATGTGGGTAGCCACGTAGGGGTATCTTTATTTAGAAGACATAAAAGGAGGAGGAGAGTGCCTCAAAAAGGTCCCCCACCCCTTACGGTCGCTCCACCACACCGAAGCACTATACCAGCCGGGGTGATGGGCGTTCATGTCATCCGAGACGATGACATCATCCTCAAAAGCAAAAACAGAGGAAAAGTCAGTCCTATAATTTAGAGGGCACGATGTGGTGCAAGGGATGTAGACGGTAATGGACAATGAGGGGTTTGTCAAGGAGGAGTCTAATGCTCTGATGTCCCCGGGAACAAACGAGTAGTGTCGAAATCCTCATAGGAGACAGAGTGGAAGACCAGCAAAGCCAAACCTCTCCCCCGCGGGGGCGATCTGCCCTAATTATATTGTAATTATGAAAGACAGACGAGGAGACTTAGTGAGTTAGGTTAGTCTCCTGGATGGCCACGACAAGTATTTTTTCCTTGGTCAGAAAATCTTCCAGTTCGCTTCCAACGTGGCGTAAGCCACTGCAGTTAAAATGGAGGAAGCGAACTGTACCTTCCGCGCCCAAGATAGAAGCGGCGGCGGAAGTTGACTCGGTGTCGGGACACAGTGACTGCCTGATTCGAGATACGAGCAGGGTATATCCAGTCCAGCGCGTAAGAAGAGGGCCTGACGATCCCCGAACGGCGCTTATGTACCCAACACCTGCAACTTACACAGGGGAAGGCCCACCCGCGATTAGGAACTACTGATGAGCAGATGGCACAAAGCCCAGGACCCGGATCTGGGTGCACGTCGCCACGTAGAAGAAGCAAAGAGACAAGCAAAGAAGAGATGCTTACCTTACCTTGATTACGTTGATACTTCGGACGAAGTCCAGGTGGCGATATGCACGAAACCCATCTTGCGCAGAGGTGATGCTGCAGTCCGTGACCAGCGGGATGGCTAACAGCGAGTTATCCTCACAGTTCACGTAGCCGCTTACAACAGGTTTATCTCGCACTTTCAGTAGGTATGCGTCCACTAAGCTTTTAAAAAAAAAAATTTACAGTCTCTGTACCGGTGACATTTCGGATGTGACGTGGCATTTTGTTGAATAATCTCGCCCCCCCCCCCCCCCCCCGAACCGCGAAACTATTAGAATACTTTGTGGCCATTGCGTCACCACCAGTTTTGATCGGAATTCGCACGTCACAAATGCGACCAATACGGTCTGAGTACGGTCTGGATACGGTCTGGATTCGTCCATTGACGTTGACAGTAATGCCTTCTAGAATTTTCCAGACATATATGCTGGCCAAGTTAAGAGGGGCATCTCCAGGCTAGCAAGAGGAGCCCCAAAAAGAAAAGGAGCAAGAAAGTAAGGCGGGGGAAAAGGGACAAAGGAGGTAAGGGGAGACCCCTCGATGGAGGGGTTGTGCCCTGTTTGGCCCATGAAGGCTAAGGCTGCCGCCGAGCGCTCCTCTTGGTCTTCCGGCGAAGACTCCGCAATCCTGATGGGGTCTGTTCCACCGCAAAGATGCAGGGCAAGTCGGAGCGGAAGCGGCATCATCTCCGCACGAGACGGGTTGGGTGCATAACGCTACCTGAATCTCGCCGAAAGAACTTCAAATATAGCAAATATGTATGTTGCATGCAGTTCCTTGAGTGAATGGACCATGGACCATGAGTGAATTTTTGTTATCGAAAGCAAAAGAATTTGGTGATATTTTCATCCATATGAAAAAAATTTGGGTAATTCTTTGGAATCTACAAAGACAAGGTGACTTTGCTATTGGTACCATTACCCCTTTTTCTTTTCTGTTTCTCCTTTCAGATAATCTGGTAGGCATGCACACCAAGTGAGGTCCTGTCTCCGATAGTTACGTGGAATATAGGGTGTAAACAATGCACTCCTGGAAAGTCGTGATTTTCCGTAAATGGAACATCGGAATTACTACTTTTGAATCTTCTAGGAATATAGCATCAGCATCTGTTCTGTCTGAATAGTGCAGCAAGTCTTTTCCACTTTTGGCTGCATTTTACCTCTAGATGGTACAGCTGATGCTGCCTGGCTCTCGTGATGGAGAAGAATTGAACACGATTACCATTTCGTGCTTGATTGTCACCCGCAAGTGAAGAGAAGAGTGGTAACAATTTTTCGTTGGGAATTTGAAGAATATACGTATGTGAGCATTGCACAGTGCCATCTGAGCTATAGGCGCCATATATGGAAGACTAGCAGCAACTGCTCCCTTTAGGTTAATGCCCTCAAACAGCGAACTATGGCTGATAGAAACGTTGACGCTCCATTACTGAGCAGCAACACTCTCTTCCGCAGCCTGAAAACAGAACGACAACGCTCCAAATATCTAGCGCGGATCTTGGCCAATTTGACTTGTACGGAACTGCAGACAGGAACTTTGATTTTGTCTCTTTAAATCGTGATGCAGGTATCGGAAGGAGAAGCAGCCCGATCTTGTTGAGCCCACTGAAAACTCTATGTTATGTTTTTTTCGGGTTTATCTGTCTCTCTGCCTCTTTGTCTGTCTGTCATTAAGATAACTCAAAAAGTTATGGACGGATTTTAACGAAATTTACAGGGATTGTTAGGTATCCTAGGAGGAAGAGATAATTAGGTTTTGGTGAAGATCCGTCCGTCCCATTATTTGTTTGTCTGCCTCATTTTTCTCAATGTCATAACTGAAAAAGTTATAAACAGATTTTTATGAAATTCACATTAGTCGTTAGGTATATTACAAAGAGTAAATGGCCAAATTTTTGTGATGATCTGTTGTTTTGTTCGTATGTTTGTTGCTGTGTTTGAATTTATGTTTGTTAGCGCAATAACTCAAAATTTTTGAGTGAATCTTTATAAAACTTACAGGAATTATTAGTAATGTTGAAAGACATGAACGATTAAATTTTGGTGCAGATCGGCCGATTCGCTTTTATGTTTGAGTTGTGTTTGTCATAATGTTTGTTACGCAATAACTAAAAAAGTTTTGAGTGGACCTTTACGAAGTTTACAGTTTTGTTAATATTGTTGGAAGGCAAAAATATTTTGGTTAAATTTTGGTGCAGATCGGCTGATTCTTTTCTATGTTTGAGTTGTGTAGATCATAATGTATGTTACACAATAATTAAAAAAGTTTGAATGGACCCTTATGAAATTTGCACGAGTTGTTAGTAATGGTAAAAGATATACCTAAATAAAAAAATTTTGGTGCGGATCGGTTGATTTGTTTTATGTTTGTCCTTTGTTTGTCAAAATGATTGTTAGCAGTATAACTCAAACAGTTATGGAAGGATCTTGAAAAAATTGCAGAAATTGTGAATACTATTGAAAGGCACAAATGTATAGGTTTTGGATTTGATGAATAAGAAATCATGGCTTTAGAGCCAATTTGATTTTGTTTTATCGTTGCTTTATTTGGTGGAGGTATGCGCTCTCAGAGTGCTCTAGTTATAATATGGGAGGCAACATGTTACTAAGAGTTCATGTGATCCATTCTCATATGTTTTTTTTTTTTTTTGCTGGTAATGTTTGTGACGTAAGTGATGGACTTTGAAAGAGATTCCTTCAGATATTTCAGTGAGGGAGCAACGATTCAAAGGAAAATGGAGCCATGGCAGGTTGACAGACTGGAGCTGCTATATAAAGAGGAAAGTTCACACTCCTCACAAGGGCCCTAGACGACAAATGTTCAATGTGACAGGTGTGTGTTTGTCCTTTACAACGAATAGCGATAACATATGATTCATGGTACAAGGAAACGGTGCCTAATCTGGACGAATAAACGTCAGATTCAGAATGAGGATACTTTTTTGCCCCGAAATAGGTCGTACGTGATACGTACTTTTTTTCAAACTGAAATTTGTTACACAGTGTAATACATCGATTTCAGCAATATTTCCCAGTAATTCTTTACATAACTATGCGGCAGTTGGGCCAATGACTGCAGTAAAACAATATTGTGAATTACCCTTTGTTTTACTTCGCCAGGTAAGTTTGTTGGAATATCAGGGACCGGTGTAAAGGATTGCTGTAAGGTCGGTTGTGAATGTGCTCAGTATAATTTGCTTGCTTGGGCTTTAGAGGCTGCGCTAGTAAATTTAAACTGGAGAGCTCAGGAAGATGAAGTTAAACGTGGAGGGGCTTCACGCTGCTGAGAGATACATGTACATTGGTTAGATGGTAGCAATTTTGCAGGGCTGAGTGGGGGCTCGGTTTATTATGAGGGGCTCAAGCCTCCCAGCCCTCGCCCCCTTTGGCGTCACCATTTATGGACTCTGTTCAGAAACTTGCTGCATGTCCAGATCAGCTGCCTTTGCTGCATGCCCAGCTCACCTGCCTTTGCACGTACAGGTCGAGTGGACGGAAACGACGTACAGGTCGAGACCTGCCTTTGCTGCATGTCCAGCTCACCTACCTTTGCTGCATGTCCAGCTCACCTGCCTTTGCTGCATGTCCAGCTCACCTGCCTTTGCCGCATGTCCAGCTCACCTGCCTTTGCTGCATGTCCAGCTCACCTGGCTTTGCTGCATGTCCAGCTCACCTACCTTTGCTGCATGTCCAGCTCACCTGCCTTTACTGCATGTCCAGCTCACCTACCTTTGCTGCATGTCCAGCTCACCTGCCTTTGCTGCATGTCCAGCTCACCTGCCTTTACTGCATGTCCAGCTCACCTGCCTTTGAGAAATAGGTTGCAATTAATGCCCGAAACAAGCTGACATCTTACTTTACGTATTTGTAAAGGCTATTACACTTTTAATCTGCTAACTTAATTTTATTACTCTTCTAAACTCAGATAATATATATATATATATAATACTAAGTAGAAATTGACTAAATTTAAATTTAACGTTCGGGATTAGGAATCCCATCATCAGAAAAAAGAAAGTCAACCTACAACCTATTTTATTTTTATTTTCTTTGTCTAATAATCATAGGAGCATTGATGTTATCGGGGGGAGGTCTAAAACGCAAATGAACAGAGCTGCGGGGAGGAGCTGGATGTCAGCTCCTGTACAGTCGGCAGATTTTAGGCTACGTGTGCGCTTAGTATTAGATTTTTGCCTTAGTATAGTTTATATATATACATATATATATATATGAAGCGGGCAACACAGGTACGTGGCGTGCTTTCATTGCTTTTAGCTGTTTGTGGCTTATTGGTTAGAGTGGCGGAGTGGCAATCTCTAGGTCCCCGGATCGAATCCTGACTCGATTCTTTGTATTTATTAATGTATATATATATGCCATAGTCTCGAGGCTATCCAGAGCTCATACACTGCTAAAGTTCGTGGCATGCAAGAATTGAACTATCACGAAAGACTTTCCCACCTTCAAGTGCATTCAAATCAATGGAGATTCGAGCGCTTCACGATCATATATGTTTGGAAAAATTCTAAAAGGAATTACTCTTAATGCCAATGGGTGGATTCTTGCCAGACCGTATTGGTGGCACTTGTGAAGTGCGAATTCCGATCAGAAATGGTGGTGATGCAATAGCCACGAACTATTCTATGAGTTTTACGGTCCGGTGTGCGAGGATGTTCAAAAAATGCCACGCTACATTCGGAACACCACCAGTAATGAAGTTGTGAATTTTAAAAACTTACTGGACGCACGCTGACGGAAAATTTCTGATAAATCTACTGTAAGCGGCTGTGTACAGTCTAGAAGTTTATTTGTTGCGTATTTGAATGGATTAAGTTCTCCTTTTACGCGAAATAGACGTTTGTGCTGGGTGATCTACATCACCGTAACCCGTGTGCCAGTCTTCCTAACGTATAAGCTATGATTGCGACTGGGTCACAAGTGTAACACCGGTCACCCAAAATGCTGATTGCGACACCCCTCTGCACTAACTGTGGGATTATGCATGCCAGGGACGGTGACCTAATGTATCTAGGGCTTCATCCAATATATTTAACCCTCGGTACACAATGTACGGTACTATTTCGTGCATGTAAGACATGTAATATGATGACCTGAAACGTCATATTTAATTAAACAAACGTCACTATAGGTACTCCTCAGGGAGTACTTTTATCCAGGACTCACCATCGTCGTTCACGACCACTGCGCGTTCAAGTAAGCTTTGCTGCGTGCCACTACTAAAATAAACACTACCTAGGCTAACCTAACCTCCATACCTAACCTTCTAACCTAACCTACCCTTGCCTAGCCTTACATAACCCAACCTAACCTTCTAACCTTACTTAACCTTACCTAACGTTACTTAACCTTACCTAACGTTACTTAACCTTACCTAACCTAACCTTACATAACTAAACCTAACCTAACCTAATGAGCGATACAGCGAGCAGGGCCCACCAACTTGAACGCCGCTCACACGCACACGATCTGCCTACACAAACACGCACACAAATCGGTCGTGAACGACGATAGGGTATCCAGGACATGCGCTTTCCAGTTCCTGACTGTGTTCACGGAAGCAGGCGCACGCAGTCACTTTGGGGTATGCCGGTTAGGTACAGGGATATAGAATACGGAGGGGCTGAAGCTTGTGCCAACGCACCAGTGAAGCCGCTCCACCTCCACAACCCTCCGTTTGCTTTCGGCCAGTGCCTAGAGCCCTAGACAATAGTGAAGGGTTATACAGTAGTTGTTTTCTCGTGATTACCTCCGCCAAGGAGGTTATGTTTTCGTCGTGTTTGTCTGTCTCTTTGTTTTTCTGTCTGTCACCAAGATAACTCAAAAAGTTATGAAACGATTTGGACGAAATTTACAGGGATTGTTAGGTATGTTAGGAGGAACAGATGATTAACTTTGGTGAAGATATGTCCATCAGTTTGTTTGTTTGTTTGTCTGCCTCATTATTTCAATGCCATAACTCAAAAATTTATAGATGGATTTTTAAGAAATTAACATGAGTCGTTAGGTATATAACAAAGAGTAAATGACCAATTTTTTGCAATGATCCGTTTGTTCGTTCGTTCGTTTGTCACTGCTTTTAATTTTATGTTTGTCAGCACAATAATTCAGAAAATAATCAATGGATCTTTATGAAATTCAAAGGGATTGTTAGTAATGTTAAAAGACGTTAATGATCAAATTTTGGTGCAGTTCGGATTGTTCGTTTGTATGATTGACTCATGTTTGTCATAACGTTTGTTAGCATGTAATTCAAAAAGTTATGAACGGATATTCAAGAAAATTCCACAAGCTGTTATTACTATCAAAAGGCACAAATGATTTTATTTTGGAGTTTATACAAAGAAAATTATGGTTTCAGAGCCAATTTTAATTTTTGCTACCGTTGTCTCGCTTGGCGGAGGTATGCGCTCTCAGAGTGCTCTAGTTTGTTAAATGCCCCGTACTTCTGCGTTTGGATGCAATGAAAAACAGAAAAATAGTTCTTGAGTATCATTTCATTGGTAAGTTACAGAGGTGGAATAATGGACTAATGAAGCGGTAATACCGCTTCACCCGAAATCGTTACCGCTTTACCGTTACCGAATTCGGCTGAAAATTGCCATTTTACCGACACCGGAACTTGGAAAATTTTTAAAGCGGTAATTGGAAAATTTTAATTTGGTATGCTTTAGCCATTTCTGGTACGTTTTCATAGAGAATATGGTACGATCAGCATAAAAAATATCTGGTCTGAGATTACTGATTAAAGCGGCCCGCAGTAAATAATATCTATCATCCTAAGATAATAAAATGCTTCTTGTTTTTATTAATTGGTTTAATTATTTCCTGTCCGTATCTTAATGAAATAGATAATCGAGAAAATAGGCCAAGTTGTAGATTTTGTAATCATTTTGTGCTTCGATGGAGATCGATGACCAGCTCGCAGAAGAAGGCAAAAGCAAGATCCTCACCACTTTATTATCTGAATGCATTTCTTGCTTGAAACTGTTCGTTACATCGAAACAACGAAGATATTTACCCTTTCTCTTATCGCGGCCATGGATCTGTTTTTTATTATCACTTTCTCCGTGCATCGGAAGACATGTTTACGCTCAATTCACGACGTATAAATTCAGTGGCCGATCGACAAAGCACAGACGAAGCGATGAATTTTCACGGAGCAGTAGACACAATTAATTCGTTTAGCATGTTGTCTTCCTTTTACAGAAAATTTTCGCTTTAACAGAAAAAGAAACTTAGATGTACTGAAGCTTCATCCTTCGGTATCTATGATACGCAACGGGGAATTAATTTAATTCAGCAAAGCTTTGGTGCTTGTTAATGTAAGCGTTATTATGTTCTTCATCTAAGGTGGGGGACGATTGTACTGCTATAGATAAGCTGACCGAGAGAACACTAATCTCTTATGACAATTTTTGTGTGTTTTTTGTTACGTATTCTCCAGTTGCATCCACCATATAATATTACACAGCTGTCGGTTGCTTGCTCCAATGTTGGTCCTTCCCTCCGTCACGCTGTTGAGGATTTAGATAGGAGAAAATTTATCAACTGAAAAACAAGTTGAGATACCATAAAATATCAGCTATTGGAGTTACGGTGACAAAATAACTTCTGAAGTATATGATGAAAAGTAGAAATACTGCATTTTCTGAATCTCCCTTCGCTTTGAAAACTAGCTTGGTACTTTTTGATGTGACGATGATGATTCCTTTTCTGAGTGTGGTATATGAAAGGCAGTACCATTGATAGATTTTTTTATCCTGTCGGCCATAAGCTATATCGCATAGTTTTTAGCTGTAGTGCTTCGTAGCAGTTGAAGTTTTCGTACCTTTCATACATAATCCATTTCGCTTATGCTTCCTTTAGCTGAATCTCTTCATAGAAGTTGAAACTTCACGTTGAACAGACGCCTTTTTATATTCAATCAACTTACATTACTGCCAAACTTTAACTATTAGTTCTGTCGGTGCTTCGTGCCCGGGTCGGCTAAGGTTTGGAATTTGTTGCCGGCATCGGCTTTTGGTCGTATTGGCCTGCAGGCGTTTAAGTCAGCTGTTAATGGTTTTTTGCTGGATTTCCTTTAGCAGTGTTTTGGGCTTCCGGTGTTGCAAGTGCTTTTTTATATAGTGTATTTTGACGTCGTGCAGAATCAAAATCTGAAGTCTGTTTGTTTTCTTGCGACCCTAGTTTCTGAGTTAAAGAGAAAAAACCTATCTCATTGTTTTCCAAAGTCAGAAAATACCCAACGATGTTACCCAACGAGGTCAGGTTAGGTGAGGTTAGGTTAAAAACATTTAAAAGGTTGTCCATTGCACTGTGCCATCGTTGACTATTTCTCCCATAGGAAAACAATGGGATGGTTTTCCCCTATAACTTAGCAACTAGTGTCATCCGAAAAAAACGGACTTCAGATTTGGATTCTGCATGTCAAAATACTCTACAAAAATTCCCACTGTTTTTTTTTATGAGAAAAATAGCCGGTGTTATATAGGCTTGCTACAAACCAGAAACCTAAGCTATCATAGCCTACCCGAACTTAACCGAACCTGACCTTGCCGAACCTATTAGAAAAATAACCGGCGTTATTATAGGCTTGCTAGTGACCCTATGGCACCTAACCTAGTTAAGTTAAGTTCCTGTGGGGTCGCTAGCAAGTCTATCTTAACGCCGGTTACTGTTTCTCATAGAAAGAAAATGGGAAATTCAAAGTCAAATACCTTGAAAACTAGGTATGCATTTCCGATGGCTACGACCTATCAACTCGGACTCAGCACAAGCAACTACATGGGATTACATAAAGTATACATGGAAACTTTCCACTGGTCTTGAGGTAAACATTTACCTTTTGCTTGTTAATCAAATGTATAGCTGCAATATCCTTAGAAATACGGTTTCATCATAACGCTCCTAAGCTCTTCAATTCAAATATTCAAGTTAGTTATGTTTTTCAAGTTAGTTATGTTTTTTTTTTCTCACTTTCTGGGGATGTTGAAAGCAACCCGGGACCTGGTCGGGCTCCGGGGTGTCGTCTCCTCTATTGTTAATATTAGAGGACTGCATGCGAACCTTGCCGAGCTCGACTTTGTGTCCCGTCGTGTGGATGTCGTGTGCTGCTACGAGACACTGGTGTCTGGCAGGAGGCACGACGCTGAGCTTGCCTTGGCCGGTTTCCAGTCCCCTTTTCGAAGGCTGTGGGGTTCGGGGCCTGGATTCCGTGGAATGGCCGTCTATGTCCGGAGCGGATTCTGTG
>LQNS02278087.1:1219212-1230431 GCA_001587735.2 Parhyale hawaiensis
CTTGGTGTTGTCTTTGATGAGAAGCTTACTTTTGAGCCGCATATTAGGAGGTTGGTGTCACGTGCTTCCACTAAGATTGGGCTCCTGCGTAAGGTGAATTCCATGTTTGGTGATAGTCAGGTTGCCCGTAGATGTTTTTATGCGTTTTTGGTGCCTGTGTTAGAGTATTGGTCACCGGTCTGGGCTGCAGCTGCTAACACTCACTTGCGTCTGTTGGATCAACTTGTTAGTTCATCCAGCAGGCTGTGCGCTGATAATGATCTAGTGAACCTGTCCCACAGGAGGAGAGTAGCAGAGCTATGCATGTTGTATAAGGTTTACAATAATGAGAGGCATTGGTTGTATTCTTCTCTCCCTGCCCTCAAGGTTTTTCGGAGAGCGACTCGTGCTGCGTGCGGAGCGCATCCCTTCACTTTGGATGCTGTCAGATATCGAACTAATCAGATCTGTCGGTGCTTCGTGCCCTGGTCGGCTAAGGTTTGGAATTTGTTGCCGGCATCGGCCTTTGGTCGTATTGGCTTGCAGGCGTTTATGTCAGCTGTTAATGGTTTTTTGCTGGATTTCCTTTGGCAGCGTTTTGGGCTTCCCAGTGTTGTAAGATGCTTCATTTGGGTTCTATTACCTGTCCGTGGGAGCTCAAGCGTGAAGTTTTAATAATAATAATGTTTAGAAAGAATGTCAAGAGCCGTCAATTATCTAACAAATTACTTCAATATTCAGGAGATTTAAAAATCAAATAATGACTGATAAATGATCTTGCATTTTTCTTATGCCTCACTAGTGAACATTTGTCTCAAATAATACAAGTATTAGTGCGCAATTACCAATTACCCCAGTTAATCCGTATGCTTTATATGCTTTGCGGGAGCTCCGTAGTTCGCGCAAGTGGTGCTCTCAGTCAGACAGAACGGAATTCACTGGCTACCGCGGTGAATGAGTGTTTCGGTAGCTCCTCCCTTATCATACCTACATGGTTAGGTATCCCTCAGTCAAGGAGTTTTAATAGGGAGGATGGAACCATGCCACATTGAGATCGGCTCGCCAGCGAGTCAACTAGATCCGATGTGGCTGTGACGCGTTTATGAATGTCATTGGTGGAAGTGACGCTGGCGCAAGGAGTTTTACGGGGGAGCAACAAAAAATTTATGTACTAATTTGCTATTTGTGAATACGGCGACTGGCAGCAGCCACACCCGACTGTTGAGCTTCACGGACGAGGCTCCTGGCTCCCTCCTCGTCTATCAAACCTCCTTGACTCAGTTCACATTGAGTAGTGTTGGTGTAGGGCTGCGTCACTCCTCTTCTCGCGCTTGCTTGCATATGTGCTTGTTTACCTTCGTTCATGGAGTCAAAAGTGTTTGTATTCAAAATGCCAAATGAGTTTGGTGTTATAATATGTAATGGAATCACAACAGGAATAACTAGCGTAGAGTGACCGTTGTGAGAGGCAAAAGTGTCTTGATGGGCTACCACAACGTAAGAGTTCGTGCTTAATCCCAATAAGTTTTATATTTGTGAGAGACGTTAGAGTGCTAACCCACCTTTGGTCAAATTATCATGTGGCTCTTCGCGCCCTGCAATTCCTCCAAGCGTCTTCAATGTACCCACTTCATGTCTGCCATCTTCAGAACCTGCACCTCGTCCTCCGAAAGTCGAAAACAAGCAACTGAAGTATTTTCTCGAGAAAGATGTGATAACTTCATATGATGATTTCAAACCTGAACGCGACCTGAAGAAGCAGTATGATAATCTGATTTGTTCAAGAAATAAAGGAAGGTTAGCCTGTTTGTTCATGACAGGAAATTTCAGTGACTGTCGTCTGGCTGTTATTGTCAAGCCTACGTAGTGGAGCCCGCAAATTTTGCAGTGCTTTCAAGATGGGCATTAGCGTACCACTAGATAAGATTCTTCATGTTAGTATGGTTTGAGGTTGTACAGTCAGTTTACCGTAACTGTACGCTTAGCACTCAGCTATGACATCCCGTTTGAAAAAATGATTGAGAACGTTGTAGGTCTACTTCAAGCCCACACATCAGCCTGTGTCGAAGCCGAGAAGGAGAAGCTGGAAGTTTTGACACGTCAGTTAGAACTCTTGACTCATAAACACTATTAAACAGTTTTCTAGAAATGATTATTGTTTTGCGGTTGAACCTTACAACAAGTGTAGGTACGAACAGCTCAGAGAGTGTTTGGTGCTGCCAAGGAAACGGAAACTGCAGTATATCAACCTACTGTTGACAGGAATCAGGTTTTTGAGGCAAAAAACATTAGCCAAAGTGAAAACACAGAAGCAAAAGAATGTCTTTCTCTTCGATGAGGTACAGATTCGGCTGTTACATTTTCGGGTGGAGGAGTTCTGAGTGGCATGGCAGTCAACAAGCCAGAGTGCAAGGCTACTTCCAAGTTATGTAGTATGATGAAGTCGCGGCACAGAGGACCTAGCATTATGATTTCTATGACTCCCGTCCACAAGCTCACAGCTACGTGTGCCGCCAATCTACTGGTGCCAACTCACTCATGACTAGTGGGGATGTGTTCTCCGCATTCAAGCAGCGCCTTTCCGTTCTACCGAACGGACGTGTGGCACTCCGTCTAAGCCAACATGGCGACCGACCAAGGTATTTGCCGGATAAAAGTGAAATTGAAAATTCCATCCCGAAAAAAAAATTGAATTACTAGACATCTGTAAAAACCATCTAATCAGAGTGACAAAGTTGTCTCAAATTTCCAATGGATTCATAGTTCATTGTTGTTCCGCGTGTGAAGCAGACAAACTTTTTCGTGATGAAGTGCTGAGGAATTTGGCTAGTCATGACTTCGAAACCCTGATAGCACCCGAATTGACAGCAAAGAGATCAGTCGTACTAAAAAACCTAGATTCAATGATCGTCGAAAATTATATCAATGAAATCAAGCGGGAAATCCAGGAGATGAACGAATGGGCCAAGTTGTCTCCAGTAGTAAAGTTTCATAAAGCACCAGGAATAAAGTTGATATTCATCAACACAGAATTAAGTACCAAGTGCCTAGTAGTGGACTGATATTATTCAACTTCTTCATACCCGGTGAGCAAATGGAACCAGATGATTATTTTCCTGTGCAATTCTGCTACAAATGATACAAAATCAATCAACATCAAACTACTGTAAATCTCGTCCCTCGGCAGCAGACCTCGTCTGTTCGCTGTGCTCGTCGCAAACACACTCATGGAAAACTTGCAATTCTGACACCAGAAAGTGTTTAAAATGCAATGGACCGCACTCGACCCTATCTATGACATGCCCATCAAGAAGAGCAGCTTCTGGATTTCTGGCGACCGGTGTCAATAATTGTTCCTCTTAATCCTCTTCTGTCACTCGTAGCTTACCTTCAGCTCCATCACAGCATGCTGGTGACGAGAAAGCCTACCTGGAATCGTTCTCCTGCATTATTCTAGCGTTGATGACTGAAAAAAGGTCAACAGAAAGCTTTTCCACTACGTTAAATACGTTATTTCAAGCAAACGGTCTCCCTAGGTTAAACCTTGAAAACTATTCTCCCCCTACCCTGCTTGACCTTTCGAGTATTGTCTCCAGCAGCCCAGATGAAAACGCGCTTCAAAGCCGTGGAAACCATACCAGAGCTAAATCAGTGAAACCTAAACATACGCAAACTTTAACTTCAGAAGGCATGACTAACTCCATCAAAGTTCACACCACTAATCATGGTCCACAAAACACTGACGCTGCTAGAAAATAGCCACAACGCGACGGTTCACGCCAGGCTTCGCGCCCACCTAACTACACATCTGAAGCGGCCTCTGAACCTTAGTTATCACAAGATAAAGATTCGTCGGATGAACTATCCGGAGCTGCCGCAGAGCCCAGGAGGAGGAGGGACCGCCAAGAGGGAGATATCTTCTTTGAACTTAAATCACGAACGGTTTCCAAGAGTCCCAATCGAAGAAACAAACCAGAGAAGCCAAAAATAAGTACTGATATACAAAATTTTTCAAGAAGCAGGTGAAAATCCTCCGTTGCCGGAGTGTGGATACTTCGATGTCTCAACTTTCAACTCTAGATTTTCGTATAACTCAACTGCCCTTAGTGCTTTACACGTAAATATTCGCCCTTTACAGCACAACCTCGCCCAATTATTAGTATTTCTCAATGGTGTTAAATTTGTGTACTCTGTTATAGTACTAAGTGAAACTTGGCTTGATGTTGGTAATCAGAGTACGATTCCGATTGTAGATGGGCTACGATGTCATCCATAGTATTCGCCGAGAAAAAGGGGCGGCGGCGTGACAATACTTGTTAGAAACTCTCTCAACCCAGCTCCTCTAGCTAGCTTGCAGGACAACTCTGCCGCGTATGAATCGTGCGCAACGACGTTGAAAACGTCCATGGACCAAATATGTGTAGTTGGTTTATATCGCCCTCCCAGTTCTTTACTTGCCGATTTTAATTTAGAATTTTTCAGTAGCTCGCTCAATGCAATACCAAACCATTTGGCTTGTATTATTGTTGGTGACACCAACGGTGATTTGACATGTCCTGTTATGCGCGACGATGCTCGGGTATTTGTAGAGGAAATGCAATCCCTCAATTTTTTACCATTAAGAACTTTGCCTACCCGTATTACTAAAAGCTGTGCTACACTCTTAGACCATATATGGATCAACAGGCCATGGACTACGTGCGCGGGTGTGTTTTCTGTTGATCTTTCTGACCACTTACCCATCTTTGCTGTTATTTCTTCCATACTAAACGCGAACGCTACCGTCACTTTGGGGTTCAGGGAGCATACCAGCGCCAGGCTGTCGCTAGAGGATGAGGTCGGGGAACTTGCCACTTACTTACCGAGCATAGAGCACTTGGATGTTGGTCAACAATGTGAATTATTTTCAAGAAAACTGTTCGATTTGTACGATAGGAGATGTCCTGTAAAGTGTGTAAGACTGTATCTGTTAAACGATTGCATTCGCCCTGGATCGCAGAAAATGTCCTACAAGTAATTAAGAAAAGGTATTCTCTGTATCGACAATGCTTGACGGGGCATGGTGATGCAGCTGTGTACAAGCGATACAGGAATTATTCGACTAACTATATTAGACGAGCAAAGCGACAGTATTATTATGGTAGATTTCAATCCCGTATGAATGACTGTAAGCGCTCTTGGAAACTTATTAATTCACTTATTAGACCCAAACGTGATACCAGTGATGCAATTGCACTCCAGCATGATGGGCAGATAAACACTGACCCAGCCCAATGTGCTCTGACTTTTAATAATTACTTCACCTCCATAGCTATTAGTCTCGATAGTAATATCCCCCAAAGTAATATCAATCCATTGCAATATTTGCATTAGCAACAAAATTCTTTTGTCTGTCTAGACACGGATGCAAGCGAGATCTGCCGCGTAATAATGTCTTTCCCAAATAAGAGCTGTGATCTACATTCCCTATCAACACATATCTTCAAGCGTTTTGCTAATCTTCTTTCGCCTCCATAGCTAGTTTAGTAAATTTATCCTTTCATTCTGGAATATTCCCAGACAACCAAAAGGTGTCAAGAGTAATTCCCATTTATAAATCAGGTGATAAACATCCTGTAAAAAATTATAGGCCAATCTCAACACTAGCTTTCTTAAGTAAAATATTTGAACGTATCATGTATAACCGTCTAAATAATTACTTTTCAAAATCTGAAAAAATAACTCCTCACCAATTTGGTTTCCGAGCAAATTATCTAACTAGTAGGTAACGCTATTTTACAGTTTTGCGACCATGTCTACCAAGTACTTGACTGTAAAAAATGCCCAATTGCCATTTTTCTATATTTTCATAAGCTTTTGATACTGTTAATCATGAAATTCTCGTTAAAAATTGAGTTGGGTGGGTATCAGAGGAAGCAGCCTCTATGGATCCGATCATATCTCTCCAATCGACGGCAATATGTGAGCATCGGTGGTGTACATCCCTCCCATCTCTCCATTACTATCGGTGTACCGCAAGGCTCAATTCTCGGACCATTATTGTTTCTCCTCTATATTAATGATATGCACTGATCCTCAAACAGATTACAATTCGTACATTTTTCAGATGACACAACTGTCTTTCTGTCTGGTAACATTTTAAATGTGCTCATTTTGGCGGTGAACGATGAACTAGCTTACGTCGATGAATGCATGAACGCTAACAGACTGTCCTTTAATGTCAACAAATCAGCCTATATTATTTTCTCTAATCTAAGTAAGAACTCTGATGTTAACTCTCTATTAGAGGAAATAAACTGGAGCGAGGTACCACCATGAGATTTTTAAGGACTTATGCTCGATGATCAGCTCAGTTTTACCAACCACGTAGCGCTTATACGCGGCAAGATATCCAAATCGTATGGCATGTTACGTAGACTCTCCACCTTTGTTCCTCCTCTTGTAACTTGGAAGCTGTATCTTACATTGGTGTACCCACACCTAACTTACGGTGTGAGCAGGTGGGGCGCGCCCCACAGGGCGGGGGTGCAGCGCCTAACTAAGTTCCAGAGCCGCTGCGTGCGGCTGTTCGCTGCTCTCCAGGCCACATCTGTGCAGCAGATTTTTTCGGTATGCCAACTATTGACACTTCAACAGTTGCACTACTTTTTCATGGCAGATAAGGTTTACGAGTATCTCATATTAGACCGTAGTACCTTCTTTATGGCAAAATTCGATACATTAAAAATTAGTCACGTTTATCCAACTCGTTCCAAGCATAGTCAACAACGAAATATAAAAGTTCTATTTACTTTCAGTCGGTGAAGTTAAGGAATTCTCTGCCGTTGTTTGTTAGGCAGGCGCCTAACGTTCATCTCTTTAAGAAATTGCTAAAGAACGTCCTCTTAACTCTAGTTACATAATTAGGCTTGATGCCTTTCTAAAGATATTTTAGATCTATGTTATTGTAAACTTGCTTTAGCCTCCTTATACTTATATTCTCGTTGCTCGAATAGTTCCGAACTATTTAATGGGCTTGAAACTGTTACCATCGTAGATGTATATTCTCTGTTTTTCCCCTGTATTATTCTGTAGAGGGTTTGATAAACCATGTTTGTTTGTTTGTTTGTTTGTTTGTTTGTTTGTTTGTTTGTTTGTTTGTTTCAGTTTCCATAAATCATTATGATTATTATTATAAGTCTATCAATATCAATCCAGTAACGAAGCAACATACCTGCTAGGGGACTGCAGATGATTTAGAGGTTGCATAATTTATCGAAAGTGCACAGTTGATGAGACACTCACTGTGAATGAAGAGTGCAGTGCTGCCTACGTAGGAGTGTGGCTAGAGACAAAGAAGGTGGGCAAAGTGATATTCGACTTCGATGAACGTCAAAGACTACACAATAAAAATGCTGTGTTTTTACACAAATAAAATATTATATTCATTTATATTGCATTGTAGCAGCCATTATTTCATATGTTTGCTATATCAACAATGTTGGGTTTCAAGTTATTATATGTTCATACAATTTAAAGTGTTGAGTAAAATGTGAGCACTGAACAATGGCCTCCGCTGGCTGAGGCAGGAATATGTGGGCGCCAGTCCTGGATAATAGTTGTCCTTGGTACTCATATGAAGAAAAAATATATGATACGCACATTTTCTGCGTTTTGCTGTCGCAGACTTCCCCATCCAGTTCAGTTTTTCCATGAAAAGGGGTTCGGTGGTACGTATGCCATAGACAGAATAGGAGCCACTGTATAAAACACAGTTGGGGTGCAAGTAAGTTGCAGCTTCATGCATAGCGCTCTAATTAATGGAACAAATATTTACCAATGAAAAGTTTGGAGACCTATAACAGCACAGTACCGTACTGACAGTTACAACGTACTGATAAGCTAATAGTACTGCACTATTAGTTTAAATTTGTAACAGTTAATCTGATTAGTGCCGTACTGTTATGACTGATACGGAAAGTGCTGATAATAACAGTACCTGGTACTATTATTATCAGCACCTGTACTGTTAATATCAGTACATTTACGGGTTGTGCTGCTAATACTGCAGTGTTAATACCAGTACATTTACGGGTTGCACTGTTAATACTGTTGCACTGTTAATACTGCACTGTTAATGTCGGTACATTCATGGATTGTACTGTTAATGCTGACTGTCAATGTCAGTGCATGTACAAGTTTAACTGTTCATACTGCACTGTTAATATCAGTGCATACAACTGTTAATATCAGTGCATACTATTGTTAATATCAGTGCATACTACTGTTACCATTACTTATAGAATAATGCACTTACTCTCAAAAGAAAGTTCTATTCATGCTTTTTCGTTTGATATATAGCAATGTTGAGTTATCATTTTTATGGGAACTATAAGGCGCGGATTTTTTTTTTTTTTTAAGTGATCGGAGACTAACGCTTCTACCCTAATAGACTTAGAAAAAGTATAGTGTTCAACAATATTTCATAGGGCCACGTTCTCCACTCTTGTATTTCAGGTCCTTGATAACCTAAACCTTTGCAGTTCAAGAAGGACATGCTATCTTAAGGGGACCGTCCCATTTTTTGGAAAAACTTTTTCTATTTATGAACCGATCCTTCTCAAATTTGCACGTCTTATGTAAATTGAAATTGATAATCTTTTTGCTCCTAGTGTTTTTCCGATTTTAGGATTATTTTTTTTTTTGTTATGAATATTTTCCCGATTGAATTTGTATATTTTGATCAATCTTCAAAAAAATATAAGTCAAAATGTTACAATGATAGAACAAAAAAAAATGTTTCAGAATCCTTATTCAATTTCTAAGAGAAACTCGGTTCTCTTTTTTTTAATTTGCTTTTCATTTTTGTGTGATATCACATTTTCCAAAACTAATTGAACAAGGTATACGTAAAAAACACCAAATTTTCTTTTTTAAACTCAAATAAAAAATAGAAAAGATCAATAAAAAAAGAGATCCGAGTTTCTCTTAGGAATTGAATGAGGATTCCAGAACTATGTTTTTTCTAGCCTTGTAACTCTTTGACTTCTATTCTTTTGAAGGTCCAAAAAACAAATTATACAGGAGAGCCAAAAATGAAATAAGTACATATATTGGGTTTCAGGTTAGTCTTAAGTAGCTCTAAATGTATTTTCTTATGAACCTGCTTGTTTGTATGACAATATAAGATTATTAGTTGTTTTTTTTATAGTGATATTCACCCTTTGGGTCATTTTTCGATAATAAAAAAAATTATTAATTTTGGAAGCCCTTTCTCCCCCTCCTCAAAAGGGGGTTTCTACTCGTCATATCCCCCCTAATATCTTAGTACGTAATTTTGTTCATTCTAAGGTTTTTATTTTTCAACTAGAGCACTCTGAGAGCGCATACCTCCCCCAAGTGAGCCAACGGAAGCAAAAATTCAAATTGGCTCTGAAACCATAATTTCCTTTGCATAAACGTCAAAATCTAATCATTTGTGCCTTTTTATATTAATAACAGCTTGTTCAATTTTTTGAAGATCCGTTCATAACTTTTTGAGTTATACTGTTAACAAACGTTATGACAAATATGAGTCAAACATACAAACGAACCAACCGATCTGCATCAAAATTTGATCATTTATGTCTTTTACTATTTCTAACACCTCCTATAAATTTCATAAAAATCCATCCATTATTTTTTGAGTTATCGTGCTAACAAGCATAAAAAAAATTAAAAACAGTGACAAACGAACGAACAAACGGACCATTACCAAAATTTGGTAATCTACTCTTTGTTATATACCTAACAACTCTTGTTACTTTCATCAAAATCCATTTATAACTTTTTGAGTTATGGCATTGAGAAATATGACGCAGACAAGCAAACAAACATACGGATAGACATATTTCACCAAAAGTTAATCATCTGTTCCTCCTAACATACCTAACAATCCCCGTAAATTTCATCCAAATCAGTTCATAACTTTTTGAGTTATCTTGGCGACAGACAAACAAACGGACAGACAGATAGACAAATACGACGAAAACATAACCTCCTTGGCGGAGGTAATAATAATTTTTCAATAATAAATAAAATTACGAATTTTGGAACCCCTCCCCTCCTTTGGACCCCCCAAAGAGGGGGTTCTAGTCGTCGTAGGCCCCTAATATTTTCGAATGGTACTTCCCACTACGGTACTTGAGGACCCTATTTTTGCAAAAAAAAAATAAAAAAAATATAATTTTGACCAAAACCCATGGGACGGTCCCCTTTAACCCCAATGCGGCAATGTATAAAATAATTATAATCCTCGAAGCTAGTGCGTCAAGCATGTACTGAAATTCGTTTTATGTGTTTATCAACCCTTGTTCTTATTTGTGCATAAATATTATTTCAGTGAATAAACTAATTTTTGAATAAGTATGGATGGAACTAAAGAACGAATGATTGCGTTCAAAGCGATGGTGAATAAGCTGAATACAGGAGAAGAGTTAAACGCATTAGAACTTAAACTGCAGCCAGACAACTTAACAAACAGTGCCTGTTTATTTAAAATTCATTCAAGGAATAGCAATTGTGTGGCCGACAAGTATGGTATTCGTGTGTGGGACAAAGATAGCAATGGCTAAGAAATTCTACTCTGGTACTGCGCCGTTGAAGATCACCATCAGTGTGCAGAAAGAAAGCGATATATTACCTTACAAAAAGGCACCACTAATAGAGCAGCTAAACACCTTAGTGATCCAAATGGGATTGTGTCTCAAAAAACTACATCCCGCAATGCGAATCAAAAAAGAAGCTCGCGGATATAATAGACATAGGTACTCCTGGTTTTCTGCAAGTCCCAGTCGTTTTTTTTTTTTTCAGATAAACTTTGCAGCACTTGCAGCTGAACACAATTTACCATTTTCCAAGAAGAAACTTCGAAAGTGATTGCCAGTCACCTTCCTGCCAAAGATAGGAAAGAAAAATTCGTCAGCTTAAATGTGCCAAAACATCAACTAGAACAGTGCCTAGCCCTGGAGGAACTTGTGTGTGAAGAACTTAGAAAAGCGAAAAAGTTTTAAGGGATGCTATTTCTGGCTATCAGCGTCGATCTGTACCAAAATTCAATCCAAAACATGAAGTATCTTGCAATTCTGTTGAGTTGGATATTTGGTGGCAAACCAGTCAGTCGTAATATATGTAGCAATTCACCAATACAATCCTACATATGCTGATAGAAACGAATATGAAGCATCAGAGTTATTGCATAAATGGGTTGTGGCAACTTTGAA
>LQNS02278087.1:1258871-1278709 GCA_001587735.2 Parhyale hawaiensis
CAGACGGATGAAAGATCAGTAGGAGTACGAGATATGAAGGAAGCAAAGTGGGCACCAAAGACAGACCTGCCGAAGGCCTAGCTAATGGCCAGGGTAACCCGCAGGTCCCCAGGGTCGCCGCTCCCACGACCTAGGATGACAAACCTACCCATCATGTCCGGTAGTACAGGACGCAATGAGAGGCCGATACGCTCACACAAACTCGAGAAAGGAAGCAAAACCTAGAACAGAGCTCATCAGTAGGAGAGCGGGAAGAGATTCACGCTTATTTGGTGCCCGAAAACTTACCAAGTATTATAAAACCCTCTCAGATGTGTTCAGCACGATAAAATCGAAGGAAGTGACTCGCAGGCAGAACCCGGGCAAAATCACAGTCTGCGCAGACATAAGGTGCTGAACAATATGTCACCACACGGATACCTGATAAAAATTCTACGGAATTTACAAACAAAGTGTCATCAAGACAACAGGTACTCAGTCTCCGCTAACACACAACGTAGAATCAACGTTGTGATCTGTGACTCAACGTGCTTTGACGTTGATTTGTGGACTCCAGATAATGTTGTGATACAACGTGCTAACAAGGTCCTGGGCACGTCCTTAGAACCTTGTGCCGGTTGGTCCCTTACTAGGTTGTGATACTACGTGCTAACAACGTTATATGGAGCTGAATTAACAATAGCAGGTAGCTATGAATAGTGTCATAACGTGGTCTCACAACGTGCTAACAACGTTATTTGGAGTCCACATATCAACGTGTGTCACGCTAAGCCAGGTGCCCACTCACCATCCGACATCAGTCAGTCTTCACGGCGCTCCGAGAACAGTATAGTCACCCATAACAAGTCAGTAGGCCCAGCACTACTGGGTCCGTTGCGCTGCCGTCTCCTTTCCAGCGCAGTAGGCTTACGTCACCGACTGCGCTACTGCCTGTAACTTGGTTGAGTCACCGCTGGAATGTATATTTAACGATCGTGTTTGTTCTGCACAGCTGTCAACTGTATACGATAGAGGCAACTGTTTATCTGTGTAACCTTAACTAATATTCTCTGAAGTTTATATTTGTATTGTGCGAAGTGTATTGTTTCTAGAATTATGTAAAATCTTGTACTTGATCATCTGTGGTTCGATACCAGATACGTTATGAGACCTGCTTTTTGCAAGATAGCCCTAGATAAAACTAGTAAATGACTTTGTTTTTTGCTTAAACCTCTTGCTACGTTTTTTCTCGAAGGACAGGTTACGCCTGAGTGGGTAACCTGTCAGGAAGACCGCTATCGTAGTCTGGCACACTACCAGGAACACGATCTAGTTACCCTAAGCGTACTAGACGCGGCGAAGAGAGCACTCCCAGATCTTCCTAGGATCCCTCCGCTAAAGCCTTATCGGAATCACACGGCGACGGCTGCACCCTCGGTCTTTCCAGGGTCTGCCATACTCTGGCGCGTAATGAGGGATCCCACGCTAGCCAAAGCAGCTAGCCGCCACGGCCTAGAGCAACAGGCTGCTTAGTAAGCCGGACGGTCCGTGCGCATTAGCGAGACCGTGACCACAGGCATCATATTGTCTCGGCCTGTCCAAGCAGGCCGATTCACGCAAGCTGAACGGCCCGCGATAGCTATACTGGACCGCCCGCCCCCAGAGAATCCTGACAACGTGCTTAGCACGTTGAGCCGCCAAAATACGACATGCTATCTACGTAAGGGCAATGCAAAATTGATAGCTAGAGTGTAATCCCACAAGGCACCGTGCTTGGGCCTGTTCTCTTTCTCATCATGATCAGTGACGTGGGGTATGGATGTAACTGTGCAACCCCTTCAGCATTTGCTAACGATGTACGAATACTAGCTGCTGTGCAAACTACGGAATACGTGCTGTCTGAGCAGCGAGATTTGGAAAACGTCTGTCAATGGGCGGTAAAAAATAATATGACCTTTAATGAAACAAAATTTGAACTGTTAAGATACGGAAAAATAACCTTTTAATCCACACTATATACTACCAGTGATAGGCATGGAATTGAAAGAGAGCTTCAAGAGACCTCAGAGTGAGAATGCAACACGATGTTACCTTTGAAGAACATACTGAGTTATTGCTGTGGGAAAAAGATAGAGTGGATGGGTTTTATGAACTTTCTCATCACAGTGATATAAAGCTCACACTATGGAAGCCAATAATTCTTCCGAGAATTGAATACTGTTCTCCACTTTGCATGCCGAGTGCAAGAAAAAAGCTAGAACAACTTGAAGCTATCCAAAGATCGTTCACGGACAGAATTTGAGGCATGAAGGAGTACGATCACCACAAACGACTTGACTGTCTCCAATTGCATTCAATACTTACTTATATTTAGGAAGTATAAGCCTCCGTTTCCGAGCAGAACGATATCACAGAGGAAAAAGCAAGGGACATGTAGTATGTCAAGAGAAACGAGGAGCACATGCACGAAGGTGTTCCCACACAGGATCAACGCGCATAGGAACAGCAAGTCAGGAAAGAAGAAGAAGTAGAGAATAAAGCATGAGCAAGCACGAGTATGAAATAGGGAAGGAAGCAAAGTGGGCATGAATGTGAGACGTCATGAAGGCCTAGCTAATGGCTTAGGTATCCCACAGGGGCCCCCTGGGGTTGCTTGCCCCATAGCATAGGATGGACGAACCTTAACTAACTTAACCCTATGCCCCCCCCCCCCTGATGGCCCTCTGATGGCCAATTGTATGCAAAACAACGAACATTCGAGCTTACTACAATCATATATGTTTGGGAGATTCTGGAACTTATCACTGTGAATGTGAATGAGCGGATTGTCGCCACACACTAAGAAAGAACTGGCGATGTACGCATCACAAGCAAAGACGGTGGAAAAGCCGTGGCCACAAAATATTTCAATAGCTTCACCGTAAGATTGCTTAACAAAATGCATCGACATATTCGAAATGCCAACGATATCAAAGTTATAGAATTGAAAAAATTGATGGATTTTCGTTTAAAAAGAATACCAGATAGACCAGTGGTCAGCGGTTACGTGCACTGTGGAGATAATTTGCTGCAGGCTCTCTCTTTGGTCTCTAACTGCGGTCCCCCAGAACACACCCAGCAGCGCGACTCTAAGCACGTGGGGTGACGGGAGGAACGGCACCTGGACTTCTTCCGAAGACACAAAAGGAGGTGTGTCAATATTGAGTATCCTAGGGTACTGAACTAGGAAATTACCCATAACTTGAAGATCCATTTACTTTTTCAGAAGATATAATCGGTTCAGTATCATATGTCAAAGTCAAACGTCCATCACGTTGTGCAGCAAATGGTAGGTTTTCGTAGATTATATTATATTGATGAAAAAATCAACGCAGTTAGTGGACAACAAAAGTACTCAATATATTTAGTCAATAATATTGACAATACTATTGATCGTGTATGGGCAGTATCCCCGTTTTCATAGAATATATTGATGAAAATATTGATGCCGGTTGTCGGCAAAAAGAAATCTTTCAATACAATTGATCGTCTATGGGCTGTTTTAATTTTCGCTTCAGTATATGATAGGATCCACTACGTGAGTTTTAACACGTACTGGAATTGTTTGGTATTGATACCAGTGCTATTGTCTACCATGCATAATTTTATTTCACATCGTATACAGCATTTGTCTGTGGAGAGTTGTCTGAGTGCTTCTAACAAGTTGTGTTAGATGTTCCTTAGGACAGCATGCATTGCATTTGCTGTTCGTACACAAGTGATATATACTCTTCGCTGGAACTATAACAGCGAATCCACTTTTTTTAGCGGTGATGAGCACAAGAAATACGCGTGATGCTGTCGCCCTGTCCTTCACTAGGGACCTGTCACGGAACAATGCAAGGCACTCTGCTCCGAGATATGAAGCTGACTGAAGCGACACTAAATCTGTCGGGCTCACCTGCTTTTGCCCGTCTCCGCCGTCGACAAGGTGCTGAAAGTATCAATCTCTTTGGAGATACTTAGTGTCATCGTCGACAAGAAGCATACGCTTGAAGCTCATATTAAGCGCCTGGTCACTAATGCTTTAAGTAATGTTGGGCTTCGCTAGGTGAACCTTGTGTTTAATGATACCGATGTAGTCCGTAGATATTTCTTACCCAACTTTCAACCGATTACATCCGAGCACAGATCGGGCAAAAAAAATACACACACTGTATCTCTGAGCAGGGGATTCAGCCAACTATTCTGGAGAACTGTACAAAACTCTAAACCAGAAAAATACTCATTAGATGTCACCGGCCATCCACAAGCTCCCATGTGACTGGTATCTGAAGGGCGGTGCAACTAATATCAACAAGCACTCGTAACGACCAGTGGTGCGTGCAGCAGCGAACAGCCAGCTGCGAATCAGGGTACCTAGCCTGCCTTAGCCAGTCAGGGTTTCGACTAGCACCACATACCGCTTTCCAAGGCACGCTGAGAACCTTCCAAAGACCTTCCAGCCAATGCTGACTTCCTTGACTCTATCACCAGGGAAGTAACCACTGCAATGTCGACTTCACTGCCACGACCAGCATCATTGTCACCTTACCACATACAGTACATATATACACCTTATATAGTGGTCACCTTACCACATACAGTACATATATACACCTTATATAGTGGTCACCTTACCACATACAGTACATATATACACCTTATATAGTGGTCACCTTACCACATACAGTACATATATATATATATATACACCTTATATAGTGGTCACACACCTTATATAGTTTTGCCTTTGGCCCCGTGGTGTCTATGGCTCCGTAGTGTCTATGGCTCCGTGGTGCCCGTGGCCCCGTGGTCTTTATGGTCCCGTGGTGTCTATAGCGCCGAGGTGTGCATGGTCCCGTGGTGTCTATGGCTCCGTGGTGCCTGTGGCCCCGTGGTGTCTCTGGCCCCGTGGTCTTTATGGTCCCGTGGTGTGTATGGCCCAGAGGTGTGCATGGCCCATTGGTGTCTATGGCCCAGTGGTGTATATGGCACAGTGTTGTCTATGGCACGTGAAACCTGTGGCCCCGTGTTGTCTCTGTTCCGGTGGTCTCTATAGCCCCGTGGTGTCTATGGCCCCGTGGAACCTGTGGCCCCATGGTGTCTCTGGCTCCGTGGTCTCTATGGCCCCGTGGTGTATGTGGCCCCGTGGTGTTTATGGCCCCGTACTATCACTGTTCCGGTGGTCTCTATTGCCCCGTGGTGTCTATGGCCCCGTGGAGCCTGTGGTCCCATGGTGTCTCTGGCCCCGTTGTCTCTATAGCCCCGTGGTGCTTGTGGCCCCGTGGTGTATGTGGCCCAGTGGTGTGTATGGCCCCGTGCTGTCTCTGTTCCGATGGTCTCTATGGCCCGGTGGTGTCTATGGCCCCGTGGAGCCTGTGACCCCATGGTATCTCTGGCCCCGTGGTCTCTATGGCCCCGTGGTCTCTATGGCCCCGTGGTCTCTATGGCCCCGTGGTCTCTATGGCCCCGCGGTCTCTATGGCCCCGTGGTCTCTATGGCCCCGTGGTCTCTATGGCCCCGTGGTCTCTATGCCCCGTGGTGCCTGTGGCCCCGTGGTGTATGTGGCTCCGTGGTTTCTATGGCCCCGTACTGTCTCTGTTCCGGTGGTCTCGATGGCCCCATACTGTCTTTGTTTCGGTGGTCTCTATGGCCCCGTGGTGTCTATGGCCCCGCTTTACTCGACACTTCGAGACACTGAAACTTACTCCACGGACGATCCCTTCATCAGTAAACGGCGTCGCTCACACGCTGTTTATTAAAGTAGCACTTGTTCAGAGTGACTCGCATACAAGTCCTTTCAAATACTTTTGAAAACTGCACGGCGAGCCGCATTACTCAGGAGCAGGTCTTCCTCATACATTAGACAAGGGCTTAGCAAACACGACGGGAGCACATGGAGCTTATGGCGAGCACTGTATTTACTCTTCGATACCGAGACCTGATCCGGCCCTGATCTCCGGCTGTAAGAAGGCCTTAGTTTATGTGCCGACCATGGCGATCGGGCTACCGGGACAGCAGAGCTATGGGTCCTATCAGATAGCTCCCAAAATACGGCTCTTCTCGCCCCTTAAACTGTCCAGACCTTCAGCTGGAGATAAGGAAACCACCCTTGGCACACATTGAAGTCGTTCAAGCGAAGTAAAGTCTGAACTTCCCGCGATGGTGACGCAAACGAGACAAGGAATGTGAAATTTGGACACACAGGCCCTTGTGTTTGAAGGATTTGATGCGTTGCAGTCGTTTATTGAATTTGCTCATACAAGCGCCGCCAAAAGAACTAGGTCTGATCTCTCTCAGCGAGGCAACTAATAGAAACATTCAAGCATTCGAATGGCTTCAACGACGTACCCACAGCAGAACTCTTTGAAAGAGACCTTAATGATCTCTTGCGAAGCCACGGTCAAATCCTCAAGCATAAAGCTCGAAGAACAACCTTAAGTCACCAATTCGTTCCCTATTTCATAGTCAGCATTTGAAATAGGCTCCCATCCGACGTTGTTGGTGCGGAGTCAGTCAACTCGTTTAAAAATCGTCTTGACATGCGTTGGGAGAGACATCTTCCACAGCTAAGAACCCCTTCTCCAGGAGTCGCAAGCTATTAACGGCCAAAGCTTCCGAGGCCATATTATTCCGTCTTTTTTTTCGCTTCCGCTCCAAATACACAATTTGTCATTTCCGCATATCAGCGGCTATCGATCACACTTGCATGCGTTCATGATCATCTCTTTGGCTGAGATTTTCATCCACCCTTCTTCTTTCCTTTTTCTCTTCTCTTTTCCCCAGTCCTATACATCCTACTAACATAATGGCAATAGCTCATAGAGGGCCGGGGTGTAAGTCCCGGTGTCTCTTGGGAATGGGCCTGCTGGTTCGTCTAATGCCGCCTATCTAATCTAATCTAATCTGACGCTGACATGCAGGCAACCTGGAGGAAGAGACGGTAGAATGAAGGCACTGAGGCTGGTGGCTAACGTGAAATAAAAAATAGGGAATTATATATGCTTGAAATACTGAGGCACATAAAAAATCTTCTGGTCAATAGTAAATAAAATGTAAATCACAACTCTTAATCTAAATTTACGGACAAAATTTTACTCAGAATTACTGATGAAAGAAGAACTAATTAGTAACTGCCATTCGCTGGTAGTAAAGAGACATCAAAAGTAAGGCCGCTGATCCCACAGACTACTCGCATTTTGAGCCTACTAAAGTTTAGGTATCCTTATCAGTTGTAAGCTGTAGATAGTCCATATTCTTAACGTGCGCAGATGCGTCAGAAAAAAATATTATTGAATTCAGCAGCATTAATCCGCATTCGCAATGCTGAAACTACCGAAAACATAAATAAGTAGTCAGTGAATCTGCACAGAGCGTTCACTGCAGCGAGAATTTCCCAAGTAGCAAAAATTGTTATGTTAATATCAGAATAGTGTTATGATGTAACATTTGGTAATATTATCCCCAATGCTGATATGATATCATTTTTACAAGATTATTTAAATGTTAGGATAATATTATTCGGAAATATTAAAATAATACTGTTGCATAATGTTAGATGTTGCGATGAAATATAAAACTAATATTGAAACAATGTTTCTAATATTATTTTTGTACTAATAAAATATTATCTTCTAATAACTGTCAAATTATGATTATTGTGTAATATTGGAAGAATGTTTCATGTCATTTTAACTAAATTATTTTGTTGTAATGATCCCCATGTTATTTTATTATTATTTACCATCATTAAAATATTACACGCCACACTATGGCAGACCCTGGAAAGACAGAGGGTGCAGACGCTGCCGTGTGGTTCCACTAAGGCTTCAGCGGAAGGATCCTAGAAGTTAACCACTCAGGCGTGAACTGTCCTTCGAGAAAAACGTAGCAAGACTGGTTTAGGCATGAACAAGGTTATTTGCCTGTTTTATCTCGAACTGTATTTTCAGAAGCAGATTGGACTCTGTCTTAGTCATCAAACAATGGATGATCAGATTCAAGATGTGTTCTCAATTCTATACATTACAGTAGGTTTGTGCATATAGGTATAGATGTAAACTTCATATGATACTATGTAGTTACAATTACACACATAAACTTTTATCTCTCGTATACAGTGGACAACATTAGAAAATAAACATAAGTGTGAAAATACGAATTCAAGCGGTGACTCAGCCAAGTTACAGGCGTGCGCGGTATATTTTTTGTTAGTCTAAAACATTATTTTTATATTATATTTAATAATTTTTTAATGTTGAAGAAGTATATTTTACTAGTTAGTCAAAAACATCAGTTTAATATTTGGAATAACGTCAAATTAAGGTTTGTTGAGCATTAAATCCACGTTAGGGGATAATATTGATGAGTCACATTATTATAATATCATCATAGTATAAGATATAAACACAACAAAGAAATATTACGTTGTAATCTCAAACTAACGTGATAATAACATACCAGAAATGATACATAACACGAAATAAACATTCCAAGTTTATAATAATATTAATATAACATATGATTGCTTCCAGGGAAGCAACTCTCACTACTTCACTAGATTGCCAAATTCTGCAAAAGTTTTACATGCTCTGAGTGAGAATATCTCTAGAGTAAGAGAGAGCACTTTCACCAAATAGAGTGCCCACACTGCATACAGGCGCTGTACACAAGCCCAGTAGCATAATGAGCTATTTAAAGCCGTCCAATCTCATTATAGGAAACAAAGGCAACTTGTAGCGAAAGGAAACGGCTTCAGCTTCATGACTTTGGCTCGCCCTTCTATAGAGGGTGCAATTTATTTGATAATTTAGAGAAAAGTGATTCATTTCATTATTTATGGTCCCATTGCAGCATTAAATGTATCGGAATTAATGGTTTACTTCTGTTATTACTCGGGAGTTATGTGATCCCTGGCATAAAAATACATTGAAACAACTAAGAGAAGACTTTGATCCTCGGAAAAAGAATATTGACACAGGCGAGTACGATGCACACTGTACAATATGAGATAAATTTCCAGATGGTTAGCGAGCCTAGAGACCATAGAGGGTTCAATTCCAATTTACGATCAGCCAACTTCTTTCGTCGCTACAACTGTCCTACCTCATGAATCATGATGTAAGACTATTTTCATAGCAGTGCTAACATTCAGTACACACGTAGATGTAATATTTTTGACAATCGAGGACTTTTTGTAATCTGCTTTCGAACTTGCCAGGAGAAAATGAAAGAAAAATATGTTCACGGATTTAAGAAAAAACACTTCCTTGGAAAACGTGTGCATATTGAGTGGCATGTAACGGCCACTCAATATGCAGTGACATACGTCACCAGCACATATTCAAATCCCGTAGACGCTATTGAAAGGAATAGTCCGTGAGCTTAGTAGGCTCACCTCGCGCCCTCCTTAGAACTGACGAAGGTCCATGCAAATGGTAGTATGTGACGTATGTTTTCAAGTTTCCATGTTACCATTGAAAATATAGGGACGCAATGCTAATCTTAGGGCGCTGAAGCTGGTCGTGACTCTTAGTTATGCTACAGCTGTTCTTGAGGTGGAGAAAACCTAAATTGACATAACTCTGGACTGGGTGGTCATAGAAAAATGAATGCCCCATTAAAACGTTTGTCTTGAATCACTTTATAAGTAGAACTAGCTACTATGCAAATCTTGCTCATAATTAGGTCAACATAGGTCAAAAGGTCATCGATTTTTGTGAATATTAAACATTTGATATACCGTACGTATGGGTGTGAAAATACTTTCTGAGTACTGAAAATGAAAATAAATAGCAAATCTGCATTTTGTAGCGGTAATGTTATAAATGTTTACGCCACAATATGCCACACTATCAACCATCATGAGCTTGAGACTCTTTTAATTATTGTAAACTGTTAGATGCTTGATACATGTACCTCATATTATGCAAATCAGTTTCAAAGTCGCATTCATGGCCATCCAGTTAATTCAGTGATCCGACGACCAGTGTCAGGACATAAATGGGTCTTTCACTCAATAAAATTTTCTTGAAGTCATGTTTTTCAGTTCTGATGTTCCGTCTATCTATACAGACAAAGCAAACTCAGTAGTGACACCTTTTGCCACTTAGGTAAATTACAAAAACACAAAAGCCAATCATGAACATGAAAACTGTCCTTGAATCAAATGGCAGTCACTCTTATTTTCACAGTTCCTACATGATATTTGACCATCCATTCAATAAAACTGTGTACAAACATTGACTGCAATACGTAAATGACACTTTTTTGTCAGTCATTTTGCATGAGAACTCGCTCATCATGAAAGTTAAGTGCGCAATACATTTTGTGTGTATGTTAGACAACAAGCACTGCAGGTGTTGTAATTCACTCCACTCACCCTACGCGTTCGGAGTCGTTGCGGCATTGGCTTATTCATTTCAAGGAAAAGGTAATGTCAACATTGACTGCACCCTCCATTGGGCAACCCACACTCACTGGTTCGTGCAGCAGGGATCAGCTGCAGCTGGCCCCAGAGGAGTAAGCACAGCTACTGCCGACTCCATGTCTTTAAAAACTACGGCACATTAGCGGAAGGTTCATTGACCTGCGCCCTCCTACATTAAGGTAAGTGCTCCTAAGTTATATACACCAATCAAGTTTTATGATTCAGCGCGCCGACGCCATGCACAGAGATCGCTCACATGCCTTGGGGATCGCTCCCGGGCCCTTCAACACGAATCTGCAGCACGCAAGGTTGATCGCAACTTGTGACCATCGTGAAAAAGAACAACGCTTTATCTATAAGGTGTATATAATTGCTGACTGCTGTTTCAATAAACTTTTGAATTCTGTAGCTCTTACATCGTTGGCAGCTCGAATATACCGTGGCATATAGGAAGTGTTCAATTGGGACGCCTCTGTCAAACATTTAAATGCACTTGACTTGACTTTTCACCCCGATTTAAGCGTGTCCCAGTCGAAAAGCTTTCAGGAGATAAGCTGTAAAATATTAACCTAAGCTGTAATGTCACTATAGCAGAACTTGTGCAACGTTCCTAAGATTGCTAAGTTGAAGCTCCCATGGAAGTAAACGTTATGGATTTTTTATTCGCAAGCTTCGACGATGTCGTTCCCTTAAATAGGTTACAAGTATGGAACTGGCTCAGCTGACTTCTTAGAAGTTATTTGTGATACTTATATCTGACGCGACAGTGATGGCGCTCTGTAAACAGAACACAACACTGTTCCGCGCGAGTGCCTCATGTTTTTTTATCATTTTCCCAATCCATGGTGTGAGTATATGGTGCCAGAGCAATATACATAAGTTAGCCTTAATATAATTTTTCCTCTATACTTTTATTGCTGGCGTAGAAAGTGACCTAATATTTCTATTTTTAAATCTTTGTTTAGGAGGTTAAGGGAGTGTTCGATTGGGATATAAACTCAAGTTGCTTAGCTTAAATCGAGCGAAAAGTCAATTCTTTTTGCCCCTTTGAGTTTAGGGTCTTAAGCGGAACCGGCTTGGGCCTATAACTCAAGCCTGCTGTGGAGGTCGTTTGACTTTTTTAAGCTAATACATTTGACTTTACCCTAATGTAAACAACAAAGGTGACATGGAAACAATTTTTTTTCCGTCCTGTGAATTAATATCTCAAAATTAAAGGAAGAGTTTTGTAATTTTAACTTCCTAAAACAACGATTTTTTGTTTTAAATGAGTTGTTGCATTTTCTGTGACAGCATTAAAAGAATAGAAGAAATTTTATTTTAAGGTTAACTTACGTAGATTTCTCTGGAACCATATACTCATACCATGGATAGGTATAATGATAAAAAGGATATAGGTCACTGGAGCGGACCAGTGTTGTGTTCTGCTTACATAGGGCCATCACTCTCGCGTTCAATGAGTAGGTATCACAAATAACCTCTAAAATATCAGATGAGCCAATTTCATACTTCTAACTTGTCTTAGGGAACAACATTGTTGCGGCTTGTGAAAAAAGAATCCATAAGATTTACTTCCAAGGGTGCTTAACTTCTTAATGTTAGGAACGTAAGACAGATTTAACTGGTGACATCGCAGCTTATGTTAATATTGTGCAGCTTAACTCATAAAATCCGTTCGATTGTCACATGCCTAAATCGGTCCGAAAAGTGAAGTCAAGTGCACTTAAATATTCGACCGCGATGTCCCAATGCAATACGTCTAAAATTGCAAAATTCTTCCTTTTGGTTTAATATTAATTTACCGAAAGGAAAAAGTTTGTTTCCATGCCACCATTGTTGTTTACATAGGGTAAAGTCAGTGTATTAGCTTAAAAAAGTCAAACGACCTCCATAGCAGACTTGAGTTGTCGACCTAAGCCGGTTCCGAGACTCCGTCCATGTCTCTGCACGTTACGATTTTCAGTATTAGATAGCGGAAGCTTGAATTTGCAAGAAACTCTAATTTTCGTTGGAAGGAAGTTCAACCATAGCAGTAGCTGTCTTCTTTTGCTCGCTCTTGCAGAAATTTCGCATAATGTTCCAGATATGGGAAAATTTGTAGCCACAATACAGTACAAAGCGAGCTGTTCTGAATTGATTCATTCAAAAGCATTTTTGAAGTGAAAGCGTGATGTTCAAAGAAGTCATGTAAACCGTCAGCAAAAGTATTCAAGGCGACATGAATCAGTTATTGAAAAAATGATGTGAGTGTTGTGTCTTGAGGAAATGCTATCGCACATAAAGTTTAAGGCAGCCACGGGTCTCGCAATAAAATTGAAATGATCAAATACACCGATGAAAAATGGAAATGGTAAAAATGTGAAAGTCTAAATAATGTTATCTTCACAAAATGAGAAACAAAGGTTAGCGAAGACGTGTAAATATAGAAGAAAAACTAGGAGAAAAGTCCTTCCGAAGAGTGTGATTGGTATGTTTGCTTTATGCTGTTTTTATGCTGTCTATCTATCATGATATACAAGGGCAAAAATTCGCTGGTAAAACATACACGAGATCCACTTTGATGTAGTGTCTAGATAGGTTGTGTAGGGTGACTTAGGTTGGACTTGCTATGATTCAGAATACACGGGCTACGTTAAGCGCGCTGCGTACGAGTCGGAGCACGGATGGACTTAACGCTCTTGGAACAGGCGTTTTTGCGCGCGTGATCTGTTGAATCTACAATATTAGGACGCATCGATTCCAAGTATGTACAGTTGCGAATTGAAACTCAATAAAAATTCAAAGAGAGTTTAAACTGAACACGTTTAACTCGCTATTGCGGAATAGCTGCCACGGCTAGGACCACCCGAAGCTTTTTGCTAATTTCTTTAATTATGGTCCGATGCAACAAAATTTGCACACAATATGTAAAAAAATGAACGTTTCTACTCCTGCATATTTTCCCGTTTCTTCTTCGTTTTCTTTTCATCGTTGAATTTCATGGTAAACTCATGTACTTAATTGGTTTACTACAAAGGCTTCGTCTCCTTCAATATTCATGCTGCAAGATAGAGACAGTTTTGGAAAGAGGAATTCATTAGCTATAAAAGTCCGTATTTTGTTTCTTCATTTTCTTCTCTGATTACTTATCTTTTAGGTCTAAATATTTAATGTTTATATATGAATTTTTACCTCATTTTTCCTATTCATCTCTCCATTACTGAAAAATCAGGTCGAAAAGCGAAAACCTAAAATTAAATAGGGACTTTTATAGCTATTAAATTCCTCTTTCCAAAATTGTCTCTGTTTTTCTCGTGGCACAAATATTGAATGAGATGAAGCTTTTTGAATATTGAAAAATGAAATTTTACAGGAGAAGCGAAAAATTACAAAAGTTTGTACATGTATCTGTTTTTGTTTATATTCGTTATATCCTATCGTCCTATGCATAAACAAAACAATTGGAAATTATGAACATCTAGAAAATTATGACGACATACATAATACGTATGTATATGTGACGTTACCCATAAATATGACGTTATGCATTTTTTTGCCCGGTTGAGATGAAACTTGGCATTATGTGTAAAATCATAAATATAAAGGTTTTTTCATGAAAATGTCCCATTTCCCATTTTTGAATGTATATACAATCTATTCAAAAGCTATAAATCAATTTCTCTTACCGAAATCGGATAAGCTGAAAGTTGCATGAAAATATCTGAGTCTCCCCTGAAGAAAATGAAAATAAACTGAAAACGAAGAAAAAACGGAAAAATTTCATAAATAAAATCTACTTTATTTTTGATTTTACATATAATTACGTAATTTCAGCTAAATTGGTCGACTTTCGAAATTTGCAACCCCCCGAGGGGGACTTCGCCCCCATTTAGAGCTGTTCCAATCAGCCCAGGGCCAAAATTTTTTGGCAACAGGTTCGTCCTAACCAAGGATGATATTTCACAAAAAAAAGAGAATTCCAAATTTGTACCATTTTTGCTGGGGTGGTCCTCTTAAGCAGTTGTTGAATACAGTAATACTAGACAAGTAGAAGTTGCATACACAGCAGCGTAATGGGAAGGATAAGGAGAAACGTTCCCAGGTTTCGACTCTCGTGTGCAGCAGACTTGAGGTAAGTCGCAGTTCACAAGGATTAAATTAAAAGATAGGCTCTATTTATGGGCTGGATTAGGTTGAGGAGCTGCATTAGGTTGACCTAAAGTGAATTACAATAGCGTAGGTTAGGATTGCTCCATTTCATAAAGCGAGCGCATTAAGTAACAGTGGAATTTCCACGGCTCCCGTTTGTGTTTATAATATTACCAGAGTACTCGCGCTGTCAAAAACGACAGCGAGAAATTTTTGAAGACCCGTCTTCATTTAACATATTGTACTTCCGTTACTAATATGCATCTGGAGAATACGCAACAAAGACCACCTAAAATTTGGTATAAGAGATGCGTGATCACTATGTCAATTCATTTATAGCAGCACAATCGTTTCCCACCTTAAAAGCGGCGCAAAAAAACTTTTATATCTGCAAGCAGCAAAAGCGTTGAATAATTAATTGAATTCCTCTCTGCGTATCTTAGATAGCGAAGGATATGGCTTCAGTACATCTAAGTTTTTTCTCCTGAAGAGAAAATTGTACGCCAAAGGACGACAGCTAGCTGAAAGAATTGTGTCTGCTGCCTAGTGAAATATCATCGCTTCGTCTGTGCGTAGTCGATCAGCTAACTAAATTTATAACTAGGGAACTGAGAGCAAACATAGATCTTCCGATGCATGGAGAAGGTATTAATATAAAAATCAGATTCATGGCCGCGATAAGAGAAGCTGCAAATATTGTCCGTAATGCAGGAACTGTTTCAAGTATGAAGGGCATTCAGATAAAGGTACAAGCATCTCACTTCTGCAACCTGGTCATCGATCTCCATCGATCACGAGATCTGCAACCTGCATATTTTTCGCCTATTTCATTAAGATTCGGCTTGTGATTTCATACGTACTTACATCCATTCGAGTGTCCACTCATTCGTGCATGTGATGCTTTCTGTATTTGATAGGGGAGAATTCCACTTGCAAGAAGCTCTGATTTTGTTTGGCTGGAAGTGATTTCACACCAGAGATGTGCATTTTCCGCTTAACAAATATCAGTAAGTTCTAAAGTGAATATTTGAAGTTTATTCTCCACGAATCGTATCTAATCTATATTATAATTCTGCTTGCACGTCCATCTATCCATTTGCGTCTGTACGTGACGCTTTTCAGTATTAGGTTGGGGGAACTTCAATAAGAAAGAAGCTCCGATTTTTGCTGGAGCAAAGTTCAACCATAGCTGTGTTGTTTTGTGCTTCTTGAAAAAATTTTCACACACTTTCAAAGCAAGGACATAAGACCATTTCACTCGTATTGTATCTACCGCTTTTCATTGCTTTCACAGCCTATTATGTTCGCTTTGCTTGTGGCGCTCGATGATCTTAATAAAGCCAGCCAGGTATGTATTTAGGATACGCTGCTGGAGAATGGATTGGGTAGTGTTGGACATATCAGCTCTAAGGTATTCCTCCAGGTGAATGTGCGAGGTCTAAATAAGAGGAGTACCCCGGCGAAAATGGTCGAAAGTTGACATATCTTTTTTTTATAAAAGTTCATCCTTAGAGGGAGTCGGATCTGTGGCCAAAAAATTTTAGCTCTGGGGGCATTAGAACAACTCTAAATGGGGGCACAGTCCCCTCCGGGAGAGGGTAAAAATTTTGAACGTCAATCGATTTGGCTGAAACTTTGTAATTATATGTATAATTAGGAAGAAAATTGATTTCATCTATGAAATTTTCCCGTTTTCTTTTTTGTTTTGTGTTTATTTCCATTTTCAGGAGTGGTTCATGCATTTTCATGAAATTTTTTGGCTAATCCGATGTCGCTAAAAGAAACTGATTTATAATTTTTGAAAATCAATACATAGGAAATGAGGAAGAAAACAGGAAATTTTTATAGAAGAAAAAGTTTTTATATTTGATTTTACACATACTGTGCAAGTTTCTTAGCAAACGAAAAAAATCATAACGTCATATTCATGTGTAACCTCACATATATGTATAACGTCATATTTTTTTAGATATATATTCATAATTTACGATTGTTTTGTTTATGGAAACACCTTATTTGATAATCAGAGACATTTTCAGCTTGATAGGACATATATAAACAATAACAGATATATGTAAGACCTTTCTTTTAGTTTTCCGCTGCTCTCTGTAAACTTTCATTTTTCAACATTCAAAATGCATCATCTCATTCAATATTCATGCTAAGAGAAAAACAAAGTAGTCTTGAAAAGAGGAAGTTCATTGCTATGAAACTACCAAATTACTTTTTGATTTTCGCCCTGATATTCAAATAAAAAGAAATGAATTTGGAAAAATGAGGTAAAATACAAGACATAAAAATTCAATATTTACCCAAAAATAAACAAAAATCAGAGACAAAATGAAAAAGTAAAAGTAGCTATTAAATTTCTCTTTCAAAAACTGTCTTTGTTTTTCTCTTGGCATGAAAACTGGAGATGATGTGTTTTTAGTAAACAAAGGGAATATGCAAGTTTACTATGAAATTCGACGATAAAAAGAAAACGAAGAAAAAAAACGAGAAGATTTCCACAAACAAAAATATTTATTTCTTATTTTACATAGCGTGTGCAAATGTTGTTGCAATCGGTTGGTAAATAAAAAAAGTACCAAAAAATCTGGGGTGCTCTCATTAAGGAAATACAATGACATCTTGAGAACAGAAGGATAGACTGCTTGAGAAACGGGTCGAGTCTGTTTATTGTATATCTATCGCGTCAAAAAGAGCAGGAAAATAATGCTATTGATCAATAGCCATGGGTCCCGTAGTCGTAAAAAAAAGTCGGACACACTGACAAAAATTGAAACGCGTAATTTGATGATCATGTAAATTATCCGTAAACAGTGGAAAATAGCGTAGAAAAGGCATGCGAAAATATAGGAGAGCAATGCAAGAAGTACCGTTGTATATAAGATTCACAGGTGAGAGAGGCTAGAGTCCGATAGACTAGGTGTGTTCAGGTAGACGAAGGTTCGTCAGGCGGGCTTTAGATTAGACGGGGTAGGTTTAAATTACAGAAACTCTAAAACGAAAGTAGGTGAAAACATTATTAAACTGTGAAATTTTCAGGGGTCCCGCGAGTGATTTTTATTTTTGAGACCCTATTATATTCAATTTCTGGTGTCTCATAACATTCATAGGGCCGAATGCTTAGCTAGGATGCAAAAAGGGAGAACACACTGCGCAGTTTTGGATTGTTCTACTCTAAAGTATTTTTTGAAGCGGAAGTGCAGTGTATAAGGAAATACAATATCTCGAGAACAGGGGGTTACGCTTATACATGAAGCTGTTCGAAAAAATTGCAATGTGGAAGAGTTGTATGTAATTTAATATTACAACTAGCTGCACCCGTGAAAATTTCAGTCTGGCGGGGCTTTTCACGTTAGACCCCTGGAAATTCTACAGTAGTGAACAAATATTATTATGTTTTATAGTTTAGTAAATTACCCGTCACCCGTTGGACATGTATCACCATTTTTTTCCTTTGACAAAAGTCAAGTATTATTTAGCGGGTCATAGAGAACGCGCTATTTGTCCCCGTTCACTCCTGGCCGTGTGGGTCACCATCACCAGCTCCTTTGCTTTAAAAGCTATACTCATCACCTTCCTGTGCGCAAGGGAAATGTATATGTGACGTATTGTCCATCTTCCGTATCATTGATACCACCGAATTGAGCTGAGAAGTAGTAAGACGTCTACTACCAAGCGTTCGAGCGTCTAAGCGATACTCCTCTTCAGGGTACAGTCTAAATTCAAATAACGAGAGATACACACAAAGTCCGTAAATAGGATACCGAAGATTCTGAAAAAAGCAAAAAAAAAACTAAATCATGATGAGACACGGCAGAGAGAGGAAAGCAGTCGTTTATATTCTGGAGGCGATGCAATGGATCTATTATAGGAATTTGGACAAGATAGAGTGAAATTTGAGTATAAAAATCTGCGTTGCTGGGCGTTATCATTCTTTGCAAGAATAGAAATTTCATCAAAGGTAACATTATGTCCTATTTCTTGAACATGGTGAAAAATCAGTGAATTGGCTGGCAAATTTTATACATAGCTTTTATTTTCTTTTAAGAGAGAACTTGTACTTCTGCCGCTCTCACCAATGTATGATTAATTGCAATCCTTGCCCTCTCGGTGGTGAAGTGACAACGGTTCGGCATCGCATCAACGGAGGCCCAGGTTCGATTCCCCGGACGGCACGCTACGGATTTACACTGCGTGGAGCACTCCAGCACCGAGAGGCCAGTCGATGCACGATGAGGGATCCTAAATTGACTCTCATCACGGACTGCTTCTCCTGCTCTTCACACAACTGGATCTTCAAAATTTTAGAATTAAGGCAAAAAGAAAACCTCGATAGGTGTATCCATTGTACCCTGTATACGAGATAATAAATGATATTTGTTTTGTTTCACTAAATTTGATCAACTACACCACTGCGCTCTAGATTTTTTCGTTTGTCTTGTAGTAAATAAAGCTATTACTTTAAGGTATTGGTCGCTTTGTGGGCTAGTTTTACGTTGTACTGTTTAAGTAATCTGTTGATGCGTTCGGAGGAACCTCTGACATACGGAACACCGATATAGCTGGTGTTGGTAGGTTACGTAGGGTTTTATCTCGCCAGTCCATTTTGTTGCTATAGCACTGTAGCCCGAATTATGCTCTGAGGGAAACCATTTAATTTTAAAGATGATGATACACTATTTAGTTCTTGTTCGATGTTCTCTTCGCTGCACAATGTATGAACTCCATTTACTAAAGAGTTTGGCACGCTACGTTTTGAATATTAGAGGTTTCAGAATCTATTCAGCATGATTTGGAAATTATTGATTCCTGGTGTTCTAGGTCGGGGATGAGGCTAAATGCGGGCAAGACTAAGACCATGCTCGTGTCCAGGTCGCGAACAGTGGGACCTCCGTTTCCTGCACTCATGCTGGGTGGTGTATCACTTCATGTGGCTGATGACTTGTAATCTTGGGTGTTAATTTTGATCCAAAGTTGACGTTTGAGCCCCACATTCGTTCGGTTGGCTCACGTGCATCGCAGAAAATTGGTCTGATGAGGCGTGCTTGGAGGGTGTTTGGCTCGGTAGATTTGACACGTCGCTGCTTTAATTGCTTTGTCCTCCCTCTTCTGGAGTTCTGCTTTGTAGTCTGGGGTTCTGCTGCCGATTGCCATCTGTGTTTGCTTGACAAAGTAGTTCGTCGATGTGCGTTCATGCTGGGTGGTGTTGTGCCCTGTGATCTAGCGCATCGTCGCAGAGTTGGTGGAGTCTGTTTTTTGTATAAAATCTATA
>LQNS02278087.1:1385063-1417857 GCA_001587735.2 Parhyale hawaiensis
ATGGAATGCATTAAGTACGGGTGGTTGAGAGAACACTTCCGATATTTATTCCTCAAAGCATCCCGGGCTTCACTGAAATACGCAGGGTGAAGTTGATGTATACGTCAACCACCGGCACTACGGTTCTTAAGCAAGTAGGCAAAAATAAGCGAACATTTGAGTTTTGAGTTTGCTTCCACCACTCGTCTCATAGGAAGTTGTTTCCAGATGGTAGGACCATTTCTCTGTATCGTAACATTCGAATTTCTGTTGTCCGGTAATCAGCAGCAACATATACTTGAAAAATCTGCTTGGACAGTGCATAATGCCACTATATAAGACTTGCAGTAGTGGTAACCTAGAGCGCTAAGCTTACGACACTGGACGTTGCTCGGTGGAATGTCAACCCAGGCAAGTAATCTGGGCAAGCGAGCTCTTGCGGCGCTTGACAATTCAACCTTGAGCTTCTACACAGCCCTGGCAGGGTTAAAAATCCGGATCAAAATGAATACTTGTTTCAGGAATAAGAATCTCATCATTAGCGTAATGGAAATATCATGCCAAAATATTTCATCTTATCCATCGCTAGCAGAAAACAATTTTATTTTCGTAAAGAAATTCTCGACTAAGCTGCGCAGAAAAAAAAGAGGATATCCTATGCTTTTCTCAGAAGCTACCCTGCCGCTTTCAATTTTTACGCCACCAGAATTGTATTGAAAAGCTTCACTAGTTTCCATGACTAATTTGACTCTAATAATGAAATTGTAAGAGGTAAACTACAGAGCTGTCCCTAGGACTGAGAGATAAAGTGAGCGGAGGAGATTAGTCCAAAGAGTGTGTACATAGCTTACGTTTTTAATTTGTTATACTGGGAAACAATCCTAATTTTATTAATGTAGAACTTAAACTTGTTAGTAAATTCTTATTGGACACGTTTTCTTGCGGGTTTGTGTTATGTGCAAGTCTACACTATTTGCGATATACAAATATCCTTATATAGTAAAACGTCTCGTTTATTTATTTATACATATATCCATGTCCGCATCTTAAGGAAATAGATACGCAAAAAATTGGCCAGGTTGCAGATCTTGTAGTTAAGCTACGTTTTCATAGAGATCGATCAAGGAGCTTTAATAGAGCCTCCTTGAGATAGATGATCAGGTTGCAGAAGATGTCAAAAGTGGGAACCTTACCCCTCTATTTGAATGCACTTCTTGCTTTCTTAACACTTCTTGAAATCGAACAATATGTACGCACCTTCTGGAGTCCAATTTTGTAACTTTTTCTCTCAGGTCATGACGTAAAAATTTGACAGATGATCAACGGAGCACTCTGGAGATGATGATTTTTCACGGCAGTTAACAATAAATCTTGTAGCCTACTTTTTTTCTCTGGCGGAGCAGTTTTCGCTTCATAGGCCAAATTTTCAGCTTTTTAGTGAAACAGATATTTGAGTTTGAATCAGCAGTATCATGGCTACGGTGCGCTCATATTCTATATAAGCTGACTGGAGCTGCATTCAAATTTATTGCAGTCTTTTATTCAAGATTTTGCTTCTTTCTCTCACTACTGAAGATGCACGTTTAATTAAGAACGAAAATAGGGAACATAGAAGAAGAACGAGACTACTACAGTCTCAAAAACAAAGACGTGCTACCAATGGAAAGAGATGAATCGCCCATGAAGCTCAGTCAAGAAAGACTTGAAGCAGAAAGGTTACAGAAGGGAATGAGAGGTGCTGATACGCGGGCGCGGGAAAATGAAGAAATTGCAAGTCAGAGAAGAGAGGAACTAAGGTTGAGAGCTCGACAAAGGATCAATGAAGAAAATGAAGAAGCAAGTCACAGAAGATAAGATTCCGCACTGTCCTATATTAATAAAAAATAACTATCATTGCGCGTTTTGTTTTTACGCACAGGTCCATTAGTGTGTAAATAAAATGCTCAATATTATAGAGAGGGCTTAGGAATATTTAAGTGGAGCTACAGGAAAGTTTACCCTCCCTAAAATGGACCTATCCACTCTTATGCTCACGGATTATATTTTTATTGTCTTACCTAAACTATCTTGTGATGCAGCAGTTACATTGGATTAAGAAAGTGGTAAAAGACGGACTAAGAGGCCCATTCCCAGAGAGAAAGTGATTGAATGATATGTATGCTATGTCACAACAGTTTCAAGATTCCAATGCTTGTACTGACCAATAGAAGTTTTTATTTCAAGTTCCACTCGCAAGCTTCAACACACTACTATATCCCCGGTGTTAATATACACAGTATTGTGACATTTGCTCCATCACAGTCATCTTGATAGATATAAAGAGCGTCACATACAACAGTGCAGTGACGAGGATGAAATCAAAGCAATCAGCGGTCCCGAGTAAACTGAGGAGTATTCTACGCCCAAGCATATGCAATAGCAGCTCGTATTTCGTAGGGAAATGGTTCAGTTCAACAAGGAGCTACATGCCTTCATTTCCCCCGCTGAGGTCTATGCCACCTGCGGAACTGCCGCCTTTTATGACTGACTCAACGAAGTTTCTGTCGAAGCCACAGAACGGAGTGCAAAGATTACTTCCGCTGCGCGTGAGGGACCTAGCGATGTGATGGACAGAATTGGATGAAGCCACAAACTGTAAAAAGAAACTCCGTTGAGGAGCTTTTCAGGCAGTGACACGAGCCTTAATATTCTTGAATGTCAGACGGCAGAAAAAGTGCGAGGTACCGCACGGGTGTTGCTGCAGTCTTGTATGTACAGTAGGTACGAAAGTCTCATTGCAGTGCACTCGACGGTGCTAAACTTTATTCAGCGTAGTGTAATGGTAGCCATTACTTTCCCCTTCCACCAAAGCCTCTGCGAACATAATGTTGAATTATGGAATTGTAAAATTATTGTAAGTACCCAACTTCTTTCTGGGATTGGCAAGTTTGCTATTGCTTTAGAACGATTAATGGGGAAAATCGGGATCTGAAAGAATCTTAGGGTTGTATAAATAGCTTTCGGACATTTTAGGACTGTAGAAATAACATATATAATACATACTAATAGTCGATGTCGTGTTCACCTTTTTCTTACACTTTGCCTCCACAGATCCATCCCATTGTGATATAACTGACTTTTCCCTGCAGCCGTAAATTTCAACCGGTACCGGCTTTTGCTCTAGTCCCTGTAGCCTAGAATACCAAACCAGTTTCTTTTTGTGGGAATTGGATTGCTTAAAACCCCCAAAATGTCAGCACTCGATGCAAATTATTAATTTTATACGATTTGTTATTCATTTTAAGGTGATTTGTATGCACGGCACAGTCGTGGAACTGCCTTCCTCAGAGATGAGGGGAGTGGGGGGGGGGGGTCTCGGGTCATTCGTTCCTTCTGTCAAACTGGCGCCATAGTTTTTGGTGACAAGCGGTCCAGTGCAACTACACTTACTTATCTGGGGCCAGTGGGCGTATAACCGCAGCACAAACCAGTGCAAGTGGGTTTCTCAGGTGAGGGTGTGGTCTAAGTTGACTTTACTTTTACCTTTGCCTCGCCTTTGCTGGTAGGTGTATTGGGAGCTGTAAGCAATCTGTGAGCAGAGCAATTCTGTGATCTCTCATCTCCTCTTTCTTTCCTTTTTTCGCTTGCTGGGCTGGTTGCATGGGGGTTTGTAATTTTATGGAGTTTCCTCCGTTCTCACGTTGCCAGTCTAGCGTATCTTGATAATAATATTTGGGAATTGATAAATCATGTGGCGTGCATAACGGAGTTGCTTGTGAAAGTTTCCACGTAAAGAAAATGCAAAAGATTTTATAATTATTATTTGAAAATGGAATTTATAGATACAGTCAGTAGCAAAAACATCAATATATCACTAGCAACTTAGTACTGTGCCTCACAGATAAAGTGTACAGTTAGAGGAGTAAAAAGCCTCGTTGTGCAAGCAACACCATCACCAGCAATGGGGAGGGGCGCTAAAAGTGCTGAGTTTTCAGTTTTGTCAGTTTTTCAAATCGAGATCAATCATAGAGCTGCCTGCAAAAGCTTTTGATGATATCCCAACACCTTTCAGCAATTTTTATGAGAAAAGGCATACATAAAAATATATGTATAAGCAGCTGATTCCGCTAAGCACAACCATCGGGTAAAACGACCAGCAGCATGATGCGACCCATGCGCTGGTTTGAAATAAAACGCTGTGCATCACGTACAGAGCAGCCTCGTTTATTGTGGAAAAAATTTTGTTAATACCCTGAAAGTGAAGTAATTTTTACTTTTTGTAAACTATTTCTTGTTAGGATGAATATATAAAATACAGTTGGTCAGTATATATATATATATATTATATATATATATTTAGAAATATTTCAGGACAACAATGGCGTTAGCATCGCCTGTATTTCACCAAGTCCTTCGATCAGACATCAATTACAAACAAATTTTCCAATTTAACTTTCTGTAATGGAAAACAAAACAAACGACGAAAAAGTGCGCTTATGAGCATTATTTTAACACATACTTCTCTAAATTTGTTGACTTCGCTTTTCATGACCAGCCGGTTATAGTGGCCAAATCAGCCGGTTCCGATATGAACGGTTTAAGCGGAATCGACCGTACACAAACATACACACCTACAGGAAAGCAACATTATCACCTCTCTGCCTTCGTTTACGGTTGAGAAAAATTATAATAAGCAACAATATTCTTAACAGGTAAAGGAATTTGTATTGTTAAATTCTATTTGCTGGAACTTTATAAGTTCATTTAAATTTCATAGAGAATTTCATTCTTAAGAACAATGAACTGCGGGCTTAAGAGCCACATTGAGAACGCAATAATTACCTGTACTTTAGCGCAATAGAAAATTTCATTTTTTTATGTAATACAATATTTTTCCAAAATATATATTATTAAACATATCACAATTACCAACAGAAGGTAGAGTTGAAGAATGTTGAAAGTATTGAAACGTTTATAAGCTAAAACTTGTAGAAGATATTTAGATTTATATTTACTGTGAATTTCTTCGCCAATAATTGGCCGGTAAGATATAACTCAATAAAAATGGCGAGTCAGAGTAAAACTACGTCTGTATGTTATATTTTCAACCGTTGTAGCACAAATTATCGAATGATTACGAAGGAAACATACGGTTTCTCAGTAATATAGTAGTGTTTCTCTTTTAATAAATTAATTTGAAAAAATCGGTTTTCAAAATAATTAGGTCAATTTCTTCACATTATTGGTTTGCTTTGGCATTATCTCGGAGAAGCCTCCGAGAGAAGTAAAGGCGCCATCAATGTTCAAGATTGAGGGCAATAGAACTTCCACTTTTCTAAACCTCGAGTATTCATCGGCAACGTAGTCTCTCTTCAGAGACCAAAATTTATCAGTCATCATGACTGCATCTGAAAGCCCCTGTATGCCTTGCTTTCTTCTCATGTCCTGATGGAATCTTTCTCCAGCTTAGATGAACAAGAAGTCGATCCAAGTTCCATAAAGGCATGTTCGGTTAAGGTTTCGTGGCTCGACTTCTCCGAAACTCCAGGCAGGGGCTCTGGGTTTCAGCCGCTGACTACCTTACCTTTGATACCTTTGATGATACTTCGGACGAGGTCCAGGCGACGTTACGCACGCGGCCCATCTTGTGCAGAGGTGATGCTGCAGTCCGTGACCAGCGGGGTGGCTAACAGCGAGTTATCCCCACAGTTCACGGAGCCGCTTACAGCAGGTTTATCTGGCACTTTCAGTAAGCATGCGTCCAGTAGGTGGTAGCTAATTACCCCCGTCATGGAGGTAATGTTTTCGTCGAGTTTGTCAGCCTGTCTGTTTGCTCGTATATCAGTCACCAGGATAACCCAAAAAGTTATGGACATTTTTTTACGAAATTTACAGGGATTGTTAGGTATGTTAGGAGGAACAGATTATTAACTTTTGTTAAAGATCTATCCATCTGCTGTTTTGTTTGTTTGTCTGCCTATTTTTTTCCTTAGCACCCTAACTCAGAAAGTTGTGGACAGATTTTTATGAAATTTATATTGACTTGTTACGTATATTACGAAGAGAAGAGTAAATCACAAAGTAAATTTTTGTGATGATCCGTTTGTATGTTCGTTTGCTTGTCTCTGTGTTTTATTCTATGCTTATTAGCAAAATAACTCAAAATGTTATCAACGGATCTTTATGGAATTTACATAAATGGTTAGACGTGTTGAAAGATATAACTGGTTGAATTTTAGCGATGATCGGTAGGCCTCTTTGAGTGTTTGACTAATGTTTGTCAGAATGTTTGTTAGCAGCATATCTAAAAAAGTTATGAACGGACCTTAAAAAAAAAATTCCATCAAAAATCACAAATGATTAGCGTTTGGTGTAGATACAAAGAAGGATAAATATCGTAATTTCAGAACTAATTTTAATGTCTTGATACTGTGCCTTACATAGCGGAAGTATGCGCTCTCAGTGATCTATGTAGTTAGTTACTGTGAGACTTCCATAAGCTTAATCTTACGCCGTAAAATGGGGAGTTTAGGTGGCTCAAAATCATCGGCCAGCTTCTCGGTGTTCTTGCTCCTGCAACACGGTGCTAAGTTACGAAACTAAACTTCCTGTCTGCATTTGTGGACAAGTCAAGTCATGTAGGCTTGGTCGGATCAACTCTGACGATTCAATTCAACGTGCACTTAACCTGCAGTTTGATGCTGATGTTGTATTCGAACTTCCTGAGCGCAGTAAGCATTGTCGTGACTAGTTGTGCGGAGTTATAACTAGTCTTGTTGCCATGGAAATTCATTCGACCAGACAAAAAGCTTTCTACGCCTCTAATCCATTTTGTTCATTGACCTTCCAAGCTCTAGATAAATTACGGATTCAGAACCGTCAAAGATGCCAGCCTATCAACTGTTTCATGGTCAATCTTGTAGAAGCATGGTACGTACGGCTAGTGAGGCTACAGCCAGGCTTGTTCGGAGCCCTGGTGATTTGTGGTGGTCAAGCATCTTGTTAAGCGATGGCAGGTATCATATCTCTGTCTACAAGAAAGCTGTTGCTGCAATTCCTTGCACTGTAAAGCACCAATTATTTCCAATCGGGCCAAACTTTTTCTTTGCAATGCTGAGCCGTTTCTCTACTATCCCAAATTTACAGGAAGCGCGGTTATGTGGCGTACCAGATAGTTATTGTAAAAAAGTTGATCATCTTCATATCGGAGCAAGTAAACACCCCCTTCATCCGTAAATTAAAAATAGCGATTAGCACTTAGTAAACTTTTCAGAATTCATTTTTTACGTAATAAAATTGCATCAGATACAAGAAAATGCCTATACATGTAAACACAAACGTTAAAAAAAAAAAAAACATGTGGTCACAGCTCAAATAGCTCACCTGGTTGAGTAGAACAATGTGAATCTTGAGTTCAGCACATCTAAGGTGTCCCGCTCAGCTGAAGTGACATTATTATTATCAAATCACACCAGACTGGCGACGTAGGTACGGAGAAACTCCATGAGGTTAACAACCCCCGCCCCCGCAACCAGCCCAGCGGGTGGAGAAAACAAAAGAATGAAAAAAAGAAGATCCGAGATCACAGAATAGCTCTGCATGTGTACAGATAGTTTAAAGCTGCCAATACCAGCACCAGCAAAGACAGAGCACATCGACAATAACTTGATCTTGTCCAGTGTAATAATAAAATAAACAGTAATAACTTCATCACTGCAATCAATTAAATGTGCATAGTAATAGGTATAACTGCGTGCTTGCTACGGCTATCGACTAAGTGATGTTACAGACAAGTACAAATGCGCGTATTGATGACCGTTGCAAGATATCACGAGTTGTCAGCGGGTAGTTTTTCCACAGTCGTCATTCTTGCCACTCCTTGTTTACATCTTCTCTTCCGTTTTTTTTCTAATTAGAGCAGCTACAAGCAGAAATTTTGCGAGAGATTGCAATTTCCCTCACTTTTGGATCAGTCTTAGCATGGCGACAACGAATTCTGATATTTCTGCCGGCGTCCTCTCCCCTAATTTCCGTCCTCAATTAGAGCCGCTGTCTCTCAACTAATATCAGAGGCAAACATTTTCAGGCGGCTTGCCAATTTCGAACAATTTTGTGACGAGCGGCAGCGCGGTGCCTCAATGCCAACGCGATGTCGACCCTCGTCGTCCATAATCCATTTGGCATTAGCATGACGGAGCTCATACTTCAGCGGCAGTTATTTTCATGGTGGGACGCCGCTAAATTTTAATTGGATTAGCCAGTGCCAAGTACTGGGCTCTACCCGGCGTATTTTGGTCGTGGTCTGCACCCCTCTATGTAAATCAAGCTCGCTGACACTGTCCCTCACAATCCGATTAAAAGCGTGAGAAGTAAAAGAGTTCCGCCATATTGGTATTGACGGTGCTGGCGTTTTGTCGATGGACCATTAGCGTTGCAAGTTCGGGTCCATTTCCTTTCATTTGTATACGCCGACATGAGCGTGAATTAATGCAGACAGTTTATGAAATGGTAACAAACGTGAATAATTTCTGGATTGGACTCAAAATATTCCTATACTACAGCGTTTTTAATGATGCAATATGCCGAGCTTTTTAGAAATTTTCAGTGGTGAACTGACGCTACAGTGCCGGTGGGACCTCTCATTAATGAGGAGTTTTATTAGAGCGTTGCTCATAGAAATTAATATTACTCACAGTCGCAATCCATGGGACAGGTGCTAAGTGTTTTAAATTGTACTTGCAGAACGACTGGCAAACCACGTCCAAATATTGAAGTTATATATCAAACACTTTTATATATATTGATCATCCTTACCGACGTTGCGGTTTAGGCTAATCGGTAACGATGACTTTCAACACCAGCCGTTTCTGACTCGGTATGCCGCATTTTAACACACTTCGTAAACGAAATCCACTTCAAACGGCACCGACCGTCGGACCGACCTTCTGTAAACAGCTTCAACTAGCATCCTTCTGCAGCCACTCTTAGCCAATGAAGTAGACTGTAGAGACTATATAGTGGCGGATGACAAATTTCCGGAACGAATATTTATTAAAATTTTCCCACACTTTAAAGCTAATTTTGGCATGTTAAAAGAATTAATGCATGAAAAGTTGCATAAGCTATGCAAATATTCTTTAATGTATAAAGTATCAGTAAAGAACACAAAATGAGTAAGTATTCATTTTATGCTTGATGATACATGACGCAGTATACTAACGTAATTAACTTTACCATGAAATAATAAGTGAAAGAAGCGTTATCACCGCAACTTGGTTTAAGCGAAGCCTAGTTTCATAATTAATGGACATGTTCACAAACAGGCGCTAGAAAGGATTGATTGAAAGCCTACTTGAGGTGGGACAGGACGCTAGTTAAGGACCCCAGAGGCAGGACAGTTCTGCCCCAACCGACGTCAGGTCATACGAGTGAGTGCAAGGCAGATGTAAGTTTTCTTTTTTCTTAACGGGTAAGAAAATTGAGTGACAGTCAAATTATGTGAAAAATACGAGTTTAGATCATATAAGTGCCGAATTACACATTAGTCAAGTGTATTTTTTTTACGTCTGAACTCCTACTAATGTTATTGCTGTGTCAGTGACCGCTTTGGGTATCAGCAACTATCGAGTTATCGCTACGGTAGTCGCGATGAGTTTATCAATTACCCTCCAATGCACATGTAAATAAGAGTATAATGTAGAGGGAAGTCACATTGGCCGTACAACCCAACTGGCAAATCCACATTCTCTACCTCGCGCTGCAATGTACTGTAATGCTCTCTAGCCGCCAGAAGAGAGTGGAAGGCTGAAAACTGACTGAGCTGTAGTGTTGTAGACGGAAGGCTCTTGTGACAATTGCACCCCTTACACACACCCGTTTGGCCGTAAGGTCGGTGCCCCCTCACCAACAAATAAACTGTCAACGATAGAAATGCTGACGCGACTTCTCGAGCACCAAGACTTTCCTCCCTGGCTTGGGAATAGAACGACTGACTTCGTCACAACAAGTGAGGCAGCACCATAAGCACTGCGCCACTGGGGTACAATGGTTGTGATTGAGCTAATAATAGGAGGACAAATTTCACTAGTGCGACTCCCTACAGAAGAATCACGGGGTTACTCCAAGTGAAATTTAAGCCAACCTTTATTGATTCACTTACTTAATGTTTAGTCCCGGTCGCCGATTAATTTCCAGGCAAATCTTGTATTCTATGTAGTGTATGCGCTTTAGTGGCAACGATAGCCTATATTTACTGCAAGCTATAGGCTCAAAATTTCTTTGAAAATAGCTCAGTAAAGTCCTGCTAGCTTCACCTAATTCTACCTATTATGCGTCATCAAATTATATTATTAACCCAATAACGAAACACTGTAGTGAACAATTGTCAGACTGAATCTGCTACTCTTAGTAGATTCTCCGAAAATGCAGCACTTTTATGCACCACTTAAATCGAAATAGACTAAAGATGATAGAACTTACTCTTACCAGTCGTGTGGTAGCACGAGGCCTTACGTGGCGTTATAATTTAGAAATTAACCTATAAAACGATATCTTGGCTTGATACATTAGGAGCTAGTTATTAACCGTTAAAAATAATGTCGGTCCTGCGTCTGTTTTGTTCTTCTTTAACTGACACTGGCGCTCAGTTCGGAGCACCGCGATTAACCACCGTTGGTCAGGCCACTCGGTTGCGCAATCGTTGTTCACGACGAATTTGTGTGCGTGTTTGAGCACGCAGACCGTGTGCGTGTGAGCGGCGTTCAAGTTGGTGCGCCGCGCTGCTCGCTGTATCGCTGATTAAGTTAGGTTAGGTAAGGTAACGTTAGGTAAGGTTAGGTAAGATTAGAAAGGTTAAAAGGTTAGGTTGAGTTAGGTTAAGTTAGATTAGGTTAGAAGGTTAGGTAAGGGAGGTTAGGTTAGGCTACGATAGGTTAGCCCAAGTAGTGTTTATTTTAGTGCTGGTGCGCGCAGAAGAGCTTACTTGAACACGCAATTGTCGTGAAAGACGATAGTGCCACCCGGTTGCCGTCCAGCAGCTGTAAGTCTGACAGTGGTTCTGTAGGCGCTGCTAAAATCGCGTGCTTGGTCACTTGACGCTCTTCTCAGCATACGCAGACTTTTTATTCGCGTTCACACGTCACTCATAGCAACGCGTTCGCTCATCCACTGGTCCGAATGCGCTATTGTGCTCTAGAAATAACAGAAAAGTGCACTGTTTTCTAATTATCGTTTTACTCCAAATGTGAAGAGATATCCGTAAGATGCTCAGTAACTCTTGCAGAGGAGGTTGATGTGGCGGTTAACATTTTCATAACTTTTATGGCGTACACAAAGTTGTGGTAACAACGACTCTAATATATATATATATTCACACAAGCGGATGAGTGAATGCTTTGAGATGAATGGCGTGTGAACTCGGCACTGCACGATTAATCCATCACCAAGTACTAACAATGTTTGCGTATATGAAAAGTAAATTGGCAGATCCACAAGCATAACACCACCGACCCTTATACTCATATGCGAGTTATTATACCATCTGAAGATTTCCTAGATGGTCGTCGAGTAATGTTCGCAGCAGACAATAGTTCTTCTGGTATAACATCCTGCGTTTTCACTGCATATCAGAAAAAAAGTGACTTTAAAGGGTATCGGCATGCTGTATTTTTGTCTTGAAAACGCAGGGCTTCTTATTGATCTCGCCAATTTTTTGGCAATTAGTAAGATTTTCGGTACCCAATCGCTTAAAATTGTGCCCGAAAATATTTATGATTACTACCGTATTGTTCCGATGGCAACTGTATTGCAATTGGTATTCAAACATTTTTCACAATATTACTTAAAATTATTTGAGTTACCGCCCACAACGCTTGTGGCTGTACTTGGCAGCTATCAAAGACACATTGCGTCTTCTTCTTGTTCTTCATTTTTCTTCCTTTCTCTGACACGATTGGGCCAATACAATAGTAACCTTAATACTGTACATTATTATATTTGTTCTTTTCTTGAAAATATTGTTCATGACGCACTTTCTTTAGCGAATTTCGATTATATTCGTGGACAAACTTCCCGCGCATGCCAATGCCTTCTTTACTGCTGAGTGCGTGTCGAGACCCGCAAGACAGAGGCAAGGGTTCTAGGTCTTTTCGCGGTTAGGTCATTTCGCCGTGAGGGCATTTCGTCGTGAGGGCATTTCGTCGTGATGTGATAGAAATGGAATGGTAATACATAAATTACAACCAACCACGCCTAACCTAATATGCTACTATTAATATTATCATTAGGGAAAATTCCAGCTTCAGCTCTTTACCCATATAACAGCAGAACTTCCCAGAAAAGAAGGATAATAAAAAGAAAATATGGGATAAACTGATAAATACAGTACATTTAAATCTAATGATGCGTAACATCACCGATCTTAGTGAAATAATATAATTCACATGAAAACTACACATCTTAAATAGTCATTTACTACGATACGACCAAGTGACTAAATATAAATAAAATGAATAATTTGACGCAACCTAACACTTCTGAAGCTATATTAGATAGTGCTTGGTTTGGCTATTTCAATTTTAACTTTTACTTAGGAATATATTTAATATTGATATATTGTCTGCTAATATTGACTTAAGCTGTAAGTAAAATAAATTGTTCAATTGGGATTGTGTATGTCACTATATATAAAATATATGAGAATGCAGCAATGAAAAGAAATGGTGAAAATGGTATCCTGCAGCTCAAGGGGAATTAAGATCTGATATGAAGAACAATAATTGGCTACATTCATACGAAAATTATAGCATTAACACCATCACGACCGCTACTGTCGTCTCTGCAATTTCAATGTAATTGCTGCAAATACTGATTCTGCGAAAGCGGGAATATATGGCATTAGCAATGGCTGGGTGAACTCTAGCTGGCAATAGGTCTAGACGGCAGCCCATTTTCACTTAATGCAAGCGGTATTTTATACTGAATACTTGATTAACTCCTAACAATCTCCAGTTAATACGTAACAACTGCTTAAAGCGCAATGTCAACAACCTGTACATGATCTGCGACACACAAGATATGGCGGCGGCAAGACAATCATACAGAATCAAAAGACAAAAAGATGATCAGTTGTGCGCTTGCGCCTTTTGTTATTCTTACTGGATGGCAACTATTTCTTACTGGAGGAATCTCAATGATCAACCACTAATGAACTTCTTTAATGCCCTAGCTGTGAAATGCCGTCACGGCGACATATCCTCAAGGCAAAATGCCATCAGGATGAAATGTCCTCACGACGAAATGCCCTCATGGCAAAATGCCCTAACGGCGAAATGACCAGCGGCGAAAAGACCCGTCACGAGAGGCAAGACATCAGTCCAGACTCTTACTTTAAGGTACATATAGCCCACGTCTGCGGCAGGCTTTAAGGGAAATACCTTTGTATCGTTTTTGTTTCAGTGTGCACTTGGTTTGTGTACGATGAATTGCGTTTAGACCGTTGTGCGCTCAGCGTATGGTACCACGTGCCTAAGGTAAAGTGGGTCCCAAATTGTTTACTGTCAGCTCACCTGTGAAGCAATGAAAATATTTCAGGGCTCTTCGTACTTAAATGGTAGAATTTAACTCAACAGTTTTACACATACATTACCACAGTAAATAACATTTCAGCATGCTGTGAGTCGAACTTAAGTTTTTTAGATAGTTATTATTGTTATTCTTATATTAACCTTTTACGACGCACCTGGCTACAAATTGCGAAGCACCAGTGTTCCATGCCCCACCGTTTGGGAGGCCCTGGCCTAGAATACTGTGTTACTATGTAACCCTGCAGTGCCTAAATTAACACGTTACTTTTCACAGGCCAACCAATATCTGAAATGCTCAAAAATGCATGCAGAAGGGACCAGAGGGTAGCACAAGCTAATTATCGTGTGAGTAAATGATTATTCGTACACGGACAGTGATTAGTACTAAAATATGCGCTCCTCGAATTGTGCAAATTGATTGGAAAGTCACATAACATTTTAATTTTCCTGGTCGTTGTAGTTCAATAGAATTGGCCTCGATCATTTATTAAACCATGATTCCATGCATAGACGCCGAAACAATTTGCAACAATTCAGGGCAGAGCATACCTTTTCTGTTATTTTCCAGTTCCGTACCAGCTTGTAGGCTGGAATTTCAACTTTTTTGGGAAGGTGGAGGCAGTCATATTACCGTGTCCGAGCAGCCTTGCTGGAAATTCTATATTTCTGTCAACAGCATCACACGTCGAGAGAGACCAGTCTGTCAACCGCAAATGAAATGAAGTCATAATTGACATGTGCTAACATTAGGTGCATCCAATAACAGACAAAACAAATACTACGCGATTGGATCTTCATCATCATGCATATGTATAATTGTATGCAATAAGTGATCATATGAGGTCCAAGTGACGTGATGCACGCCACCTAAAGTGTATAAAGGACGCTCCGCAACATTTAAGTCGATCATACGATATCTTTTAAGTAAACAATCGGTAAGTTAATTCAACAAAGAAGATAACCGCTGACGACCGGTAACGGAGAAGTACTCAAGAATATTTTGTGAACACATCTATATATTGCAGCATCTTACAGAAGGCCGCCTGTCTCATATTACTGGGAGTCGCCTCCTTGAGAACATCGAACGGGTCAAGGCCACAGGTTAAGGTTAGTTAGGGCAGGTTTAATTGGGCAGCGAGATTACTCGGAGGCTAACTTGAGCCAAACTTCGTCAGGTGCCTTGCCTTCTATCGACTACCTGCAAGACTTTGAACAACGCAATCATAATTCGTAAAATGGAGATTTCACTAGGCTCAATATAATCGGGCCGCTACTAACACTTATAACACGACTTAGAGTGACGAAGCCAAAGTTCCTGTCTTCAGTTTTAGACGAGTCAAGACAAGTGAGCTTGACTTAAATCGACCATGATGACCCTATCTAACGAAGCCTTAGTTGCACCCACCTAATGTTTAGGGTGCAGTACCTCCAGGGGACCCTATTGATTACCTTAGCCTCACCTAGGCCTCCATGACGTCATACTTCGTGCCCACTTAGCTTTCTTCCGCCTTCACACTCTCACCGATCTCACTTTTCTTACCCTTGTTCTTATGTTTAGACTTGCTGTTCCCATGCGCGTTCATCCTGTGTGGAGTACCTTCACGTATGGGTTCCACATTCCAATCAGTAAGTCCCTTCTTTTGCTCTCAGTTACTGCAGATCGGTGTTGTAAGGGAAACGGAAGCTTAAGCTATTCAAGATAATAATCTTGGGATTTGCAGTCCCTTAGGGACCTCATGGTTTACCGAGGCTTTAGTCAGCTCTTCAGGACACCTTCCTTTCCGTACTCACTTTGCTGTCTTCCATAGTCATATTCTCACTTAAGGTGTCTGTTTGCTCTTCCTCTTGTTTACCAACTTCTTCACATTGGAGATATGCGAGCAAGAGATATTTCTTCGGTTTGCTTGCCGTACAACATGTCAGCCCTTGACTATCGTGTATCTTGCTGTCTGTGGCCAAAAATTGTCACGTTCTGACATGCTAAATCTTTGCATGCAACTAGCTGTAAATGCCAAGTGATGTAATAGAATTTTTCTACGTTTCTCAACAGAGTGGCGTCTATATCACAATTGCAAAAAAGATGTGATAAATTAAGGTAAATTAGCTAAAAGAATGATCGCAAACATGGGAAATGTTTTATGTATAATAAGTGGTTAACACTCAGTATTTATACACAGTATTTTTTAATGAGTTCGTTGGTACAACCGAAAATCAATTGAAATGGCGTCTGAGAATAATTTTTCTACAATTATCACTTACATGACCGTAAAACTTACCTTTTCTCGCTGCGCATCCTTCTCTGCTCTGTGGGAATGGTTTTGTTGGTCAGTCTTTTGCCAGCTATCTATTCCAATTATTCAATGAATGCATGTCTTTTTTTACCTCTCTTATTGGAGTTACATTATTTGGTACCTGTTGTGTATGATAAACTATGTATTGTGGGACAAAAGTGAGTTTGTGCTACATTTGCCCGGGCCACAGCGTGTGTGTGGCTCCAGCTCAAAAGTTAAATTTTATACGAAGCGCCGTCTGTCCGGCTTGAGGGGATGATCACAATGCCTGCAGTGACCGAAGTTGGGCCGTTCGTAAAGATAAGTGCTATCGCCCTGTGCCTCATAGCTCTGCTATGAAGCAGTTTGCCCTGTAAAGACCCTTTCATTTTCCCCGACGTATCGATGGAACAATACTGAACTGCATATGCACCATATTTTCCAGACGCTCGCCTTCCGGAAGTTGTGTTTGGTGCCGTTCTGTGCTACAGGGGAATGGTAGCATTCACAGAGCGGCGTAGTACTTGGCACTATCTTCCAATGCCACCGTCACCATTTGGCCGTATTAGGTAGAGGTGTATTAAATGAAAGAGCATGGAACAAACTGATCGATATCTGTGTAGGTTAAATTTATACTATGGGCAGAATTGGTACTGTTGCTGATGGAATTTAGTAAATCTATTAATCTTGAAATAGAGTGGAAGGTGTCATGCTCGTATACCTTTCTTGAGGACAGATGGTAAACGAGGTACAGTGCTAGCGACCCACCCCAAATTAACCCTATGGTAGTAATTAATACCGCTGAGGATAAAGTACTAGTATCCACTTTGTACAAGAAAGAAAAAGTAGAGCTTGAAATTATTCAGATATCATTCGGTGATAAAATGCGTGTCATGCAAGAGCTCGAATATCACAAACGAATTGCCCGTCTCCATTACTTTTCAAGATGAGGAAAATTTATAAGTTTTACTAGGTAAATATTTTTGGCATATTGTATAACGTATTGCTACAAATATGAATAAATGGATTGTTCCAGGCGCTGAGAAAGGATTGGAAGATGTATCTGCGCTAAAGATGTATTTGGAGAGCCTTGAAAATGGGAGGAAACTTTTAAAGTTCTTAAAAATGAAAGGAAATGCGAAAAAAAGTTCAAGAAGAAGCTACTGTTTGCGAAGCAAAAGTTTGTAGACGAATAAAGCGATTTAGTATAAAAAAGATCTGAACTTAAGAAAGGACAAGAAAAAAAAAACAGACAATCAACTTCATCATGAGAAGAAACGGTGGTGCAAGTTCATCCTTTAGTGGTAGCAGCCTGTCGGATTTCAGCTGCAGTGGTAGTAAAGCAACAGTGGCAGTTTGGATTACACGCCAATCCACATTTTCTAATTTACATCAATATTTTTGTATGCAGGAAGCACTCTGCTTGTTGGATACCTTTTTTTTTTTGCATACTGAGCAGTCGACTCATCGACTTACATACCGATAAGCCTATTAGCTTAGTCATAAGTGAGGTCAATGAAGAAAATATACTGGAACGAGTGATAACTAGAGACAAAACAGGGCTACCCAGGAAACTAATGGAACACATAAATCCAAAGCGGAAGTCAACTGACAAGATGCTGGCCACTATTTTCTGGGATTCAAAAAACAATTGTAAATTATTCATCTGAGTGTCGAAAAACTATGGCCAGAGTATATACTCGTATGAAATGCTTGAAGAAAGCTGAGGACGTTATTGGCATTACGTTATTCTTTTCCATTACGACAAACACCAACTGAGCCTCCCAAATTGCCAAGAGCTGCTCTGTAAAACTTGAATTGCGATATATTGCCACAAAATATATTACCCCATGAGACTATTTTTTTTTTCTAAAACCGAAACATCCAATCAATAGAAGAAAGACGATGCAGGACCCCTGCCTTGGCAAGAGACGCTGTTTGAACTTCATGTATTCATCAAAGCGTGGACTTCTTCGAAGGACAGTTGGAGTGGCTGAAAAAAGGTAAAGGTTAGTCAATTTCCCTACATCCCTACTGGGCACCCAAACGCACTTGTTCGTGCTGCAAAGATAAGACAACAAGCCCCAGAAGCGTATACAGCTGCACTTGACCACAAATCGCCAAGAGCTACGGCACCATCCAAAGAAGGCTCTTATACAACAATCGTCGTCTCCAGACCCTCCTCATTTCTGGCTGAGACTAGTACCCCTATAATGGTTGTGCAGATAACAAACTCTCATTAAGCACGTCAAGCGCCACTAGAGATCGTCTGCCTGAGTGGCAGTTGAACGTGCCACCTTCAGTATTACAGCAGTATTCTTTAGCCTACCACTACTACTGGCTTCAGAAGCTTACTGACTCGGGTGGAGGATAGGTTCAGTAAATACATGCCAATCACTAGTTATTTATAAAATATGCCGTTTCTTAGTTTCGTGCTCCCTCGCTCAGTGGGTTGGTTTTTCTCGGTGACAATTTTAAGGATTTAGGTTGGAGGAAATTTATGTTGTGAATAACAAGATGCGGTTGCGGGAAATTTGAGTCTAAGTTGCCATAGCTAATATTGTTTCTGGAATACGCTCGGGCCCCTATAATTTCTGAAGACAACAACGCTTAGAAAAATAGCTGCTATTTGATATCCGTTTCAGCATGGTATACGAGTGGCTTAATCGTGGATAGAATATTCGTTCCTGGCGTGCATAATTTGTTTTGTTTGTGTTTTACGTCACCTGAAGTTTTTGTAGCAGCTGAACCTTCACGCTGGGCAAAGGCCAAAGCGTTTTCAGTTGTTAATAGCGCTAAACTTTCATCCTGATAGTTCAGCTGCTGGAATCTAGATTCCAGGGTACAGCATGAACTGAATATTTCCCTTGAATCCTTATATTTGAAGTATAAATTATTGGTGCAGCTTGAGATACAATCTTTCCAAACTAATATTCACGCTTTTACTTGCAGGAGGGAAATTTCGCTATTGCAAACTCATGATTGCATAACTTCAGTAAACTTAATGGAAAATCAAGCCTACAGGTACGGAGCATTTTTGCCGCAAACTTAAAAGCATTCAAAACATAGCGTCGTTATTTTACCTGCGAAATACTCTAGTGCTAGATGAAACCGCTCATGAAAAGTAAATCACCGCTTTATTCACCCTCTGAACAAGCGGTTGCCTTCTTTTCCACAATTTATAAATGTCCAAGAAAACAAAAGCATAGCAACTTTGGCGCAAGTGCTCTGATGGAGGCAATAAATTTTCATTTTCTCCCAATTCTTCTGATGTACTCAGTTTTCTTTCTGATACACGACACAAAATATTGAGAGCAGTATTTGTTTATTATTTCATCTAGTTGGGCAATTACATAGGGTATAAAATACCTAACGTCTCAACAAATTTTACAGTTACTGACGTGGATGATATATGGCCGGCAGTCATACGCTCAGTAAAGTTACGTGCAGAATATTTAGTTCCCGCTGACCACAGCAAGCAATAAAAAAAAATTGTGCGCGCTCGCCTAACAAAAAAATAGCTTTACAAATCTGCTGTGGTTGCACACACATACATTCTACGCTCGTGTGAAGCTACAGTCTCGTACTTTCTTTTGCTGGTGATGAAATGAGACCCAATGCACTGAGTAGAAAAGAATATGATAACCTAGAACGCCTCGGTGGCGTAAGACCATCACTCGCGGTAGGGGTCATATTCAATGAAGTCATTTTTGATGAACGATGAAGTTCATCAAAACTTCATCATAAAAACTTCATCATAAAGTTCATCAAAACTTCATGACTTCATATTCAATGAAGTCATTTTGGCACTGCCCCATTGGAGGAGATTAGATACTCGCGCTTCAATAATAGCATAGGAAAAAAATAGAACGCCCGTTCTCCAGACGATCTGCCGCGGTGAAGGCAAATTGGTCGCGGTGGAGAAAACTCAACGTCAGTCATTTTTATGGTCAGTTAAGCTCAGTATTTTGACATGGGTCACATCTAGGCCAGCCCACCAAACTCCCGGTAAAAAATTATGAAAATTGTTCAATTCTTTCGACCACTTATTGTGTGGACAGACAAATATATTTTTATACGCAAATATATATATTTAAATCTTCAACGAAAACATTATCACCTCTCTCACTTTGTTCGCGAGTGATAACAACAACTGTGGTCCAGAATATTTGGCTGGTAAATCTACTCTTCAATCGTCTACACAGGAACACCACGTGTGCTTTCTCTCCGCTAGAAAAAAACTTACAATTGGAAAACACAACAAATCGTTATTACGCGGAAAATGTTCGTACGCGCACGAATGTGTCGTATATGACCAGAACGGCCTGTATATATATATATATATATTTTTTTTTTTTGTTAAAAATGATTCGTAGGTGCCTTTATCATCACCGCAGCATATACTCAATGATCTCATAGGCCACGGTCAATGGGTCTCTTTCCAATAGCAAGTACATGTAAAGCACGGCTGTTATCAGCCACTGATGTTTTGCGTCCTAGGATATTTTACACATCCCTGATATGCTGCTTTAGTAAATATATACGGTAAGCATCCGCGTAAGTGAGTTTAAATAGCTGCATGTGTTCTTTCGTAACTTCTGTTAATGAACAGTGAGGCAGATGATAACGAATTGTGAGGTTTCACACAGTAAGAAGTCAAATTCTTCTATAATCGGCTACAGGGCAATACTTACTCCAACCAGACCAACTGTGAGCAGTCCTGGCTCGTACGTACGAGTATATTGCTCCTCTATCCGCGAAGGCTTTCATGAAATTACTTTGTTATTTTACAAAAATTGTCCCTGATTTCCTCTGGTTATTCTCCTATTTTGAAGATTGTTTTTGGCCAACCATGATAGATTTTTGGCTCGATACGTGATCCTAATCTACAAGTCAATGAAGCTCAGCTTACGTCGAAGGATTTTTGACAACATCGACAGCGGGTGGGAGTGCGGTGCGTGTGGCAGGCACAGGCTTGCAGCGTTCTATAGGCCTCTCACTGGATGGGGCAAAAACAATTGAACACTGAGTTAGGATATATTTTTGATTGAACCTTTCGTCAATGAAAATTTTTGATTTCATGATTGTAAAGCTAAATTTAATATCGACAGGCTTCTAACTGCAAGATTTAGTCATATCAGGCTTCAGGAGCGCAATGATGCTTTCTTTCGAGAAGTGGAGTTCAACACTTAGTCTTTTGAGTTACTTTTGGTTTACGTAGTCTTCAAGCAATTGGTGACGCCAATGTAGCTAATATATACTGAATATTGAGCTTATAAGTGGGATCTCAAATTAAACTGCGCTACCTATTTGAACAGCACTTACTTTTTTACTTGTTCTGCATACTTCGTCTACTCTAAGGATAGGGCTACAATTGTTTGGTATCCTTGTCATGTCTCCCCTCCTACTATCTTAGAAAACCTCTTGTGTTTGTGGAGGACAGAACTAACGTACACTACAGCTCATACGTATTTGATATTTTTTTTTAATTACGATTTCATGAACCCTAATGATGGGATTTAGTTGATATTTCAATAAGCAATTGTCATTGCCCATCTTCATAAGCTGGGCGAGTTTCACTTGTCTCGAAAGAAGAGAAAAAAGTTGAGGCCATAAAATTTCAGTGGAGAAAAAATATCGTTGAAAATCAGAGACAGAGAAAAAATCAGTTAGTACGAACTTCAACATTCTACCCATCCTATTTTCTTCTCTGTAGTTAGCTTTTCAACTAATTTATAGTAGTTTATAAAAGTAACCTCACATTCGATCATTGTAAAGTTAAACAAAATTGATAGCTCTACTTGGAAACAAATATTTGAGAGGCGTGAGTGCTTTTATCTAGAATTTTGGCTAAATCAAGCCTCGAAAGCTCAATTTTAGCACCATATCGAACACGCCTTGTCGGTAGCATGAATCGTTCATTTAAGAAATTGGCCGAGTCTGCTATATTAATTTCCATTGTCATCAGTTGCAACAAATGAACACAAAAATAAAATGAATTACTCTACAATATCTACGGCTCCAATAATGGAGTTTGTACAAACGCCATCGTAAAGTGGTCATTTACTGATGTGCATTGATGTACCAATAGAGAAATGGCAATGTATGAAAGGCTCAAATATCTGCACAGTAAGTTATGAGAAACAAAACTTACAACGAAATAAATGGGAATATAACCTTAACTCAAAATCATCATTCCCCATTCAAAAAGTTGTATTACGTATCTGTTAATGCAGTAATTGAGTTGCAAGTACATTATTATTTTCCGCTCTGGGTTTCCTCAATTTATTCTTTATCTATACTACAGCTGAGAAAATTTCTTCTGGAATTATGGAAACAAACACTTTCATTTCTCGATTAAAATCACTTCTTAAAATCTTTTTTTACGGCCTCTTTAGTATGGATTTATGTTAGCATGCATGTTCAAAACTTCATTGTCATTTAGTGTGGTGGATTAGTTGAAAGAAGGTGCGTTAGGTTAAGCTATGTGCTTTATGATCAATATCGTGAGGTGGTAATGGTGACCTGCGTTAGATTAAGACAAGACATTTTGGGGAGATACGATGGAATTCGCCAGGGTTAAATGTGGTGCGTCAGCACCGACGCAGTTGGTTTGGACACACTAGAGCAAGTCATAGAAATGCTTCTTACATTTCTTGCATTTGAAAAGTAAAAGCATTACCCACCGTAGAATTTCCAAGCGCTCGTTTCAGAACGTTATCAATATATTATAAATTATTAGCAGCTTAACAATGTTTTGGTAGGTGTTGAATGAATGAACAGAACAAAATATTTTTACACAATGAACCAAATGATTTTTTCTTCGTTATGTAAAAAGTTACTGTAAGAATACAAACACAGCAGTGAATGTGAAAATTCACACGGAGGCCCATTTTACTTGATCGCGACTGATGCCGAGGCGACACTTGACATTCGTACGAGCAACTTGACGGGAGGATGTGCAGCTCACTTGCCGTCCAAGTCTGTGTTTCCTGGTGGTACCGAAGACGTGGTAGTGAGAAGGACGTGCGAGCTGCACGTCCTCGCATTGAGCTGTTCGTGTCAACGCATCGCGTGGCTCTGGCAGAAGACAACCTCGACACGGGAGGACGGAGAAGAGGCGGGGTTAACTGTAGAGAAGCGACAGAACAGAGGAGCTTGAAAACTGATCTAATCGATACAACTGTCATAAATGATCTACTATATAACAATTCACGTCATGTTTTTATTTATTTATTTATTTATGTATTTATATCTTTCCTGTCATGCTCTATGGGAATAAGATAGGAGAAAATTCAGATTTCATTCAAATGGCGAAAAAAAAGTTGGTACCTTGGAATAGTCGAGTGTACAGTAATCAAGTTAAGTTTACAGTAATCAAGTTGAGTGCACAGTCATCAGGTTGAGTGCAGAGTCATCAAGTTAAATGTACACTCATCTTGGTGAGTGTACAGTCATCAAGTTGAATGCACAGTCATCAAGTTGAGTGTACAGTCATCAAGTTGCGTGTACAGTCATCAAGTTGAGTGTACAGTCATCAAGTTGAGTGTACAGCCATCTAAAGAGTAACAAGCACAATAGACGTCGGGGGTTCTGGTGAAGTGTTAATTTTTTGCCGTCATTTATAATGACGGCACTTGACACTAGTAATAGTAATAGATTTTATTTAATACTCATGGAGACATTACAAGATTTTAAAATTTTGCATGGGGCACAGAATAATGTTTCTTATTTCTAGGTTACAAACATAGGACATGTGGCTGTGGTCTTACTTTCTAAGCTTCATCACACCCCATTGTTTGGACTCCGTCGGGCAACAGTATGCGCTGCCATCGTGGATGCATATTAGATGGTTTAGGGCAAGAAATGTTTATCATTAATACCGTAACCAAAGAAAACAGAGCTCAACCGCCAGTAGAAAAGCAGTCGATTTTGATCGATTGCATTCCTAGTACGCTCAATAGCCTTCATAGCTGCTACTACTTGCAGATAATTAGTTGAAGAAGGTCTGCTGTTTGACTGGGAACATGTTTTTGCGCTTCATTGTGTAATGAGGCTGTGAGGTATCACTGAAGAACAATGCTTTTGTTCTTCGGAATTTCCACAGGCTGCAGCTCCATGCAGCACTCTCGCCACGTTTGGGATATCGCGCGAGAGATAATTGAAGCATTTCACGCCTGTAGCTATCGTCGACAAGCTCACATCTTGCCTACTGCCTCACGAAGAAAACGAAACAGTGGTGACTCTGTTGCATACTTTCTGCGGAAATAGAAAAAGAATATCATGCCTGTAAATAGTCATTTGTTTAGGAGCTGGTCCACTTAAAAAAAAAGTAATGGCAAATGGGAGATTGACACAAAAATGCAGAATAAACAGAAAAAAATAAGCAACAGAAAACGCGAAACGCTTAGCAATAAATAGCAATAAAAAAGGTTTGTATAGTAGACAGTATATACTAGTTGTATTGTGTAACTAGAGCACTCTGAGAGCGCATACCTCCGCCAAGCAAGGCAACGGTCACGGAAATTCAAATAGGCTTTGAAGCTATGATTTTCTCTCTGTTAACTCCAAAATTTAATCATCTGTGCCTCTTGATTGTATTAACAGCTCCTGAAACTTACTTGAAAATCCGTTGATAACTCTTTGAGTTATGCTGCTAACAAATATTATTGCAAACATACTGTAAGTCAAACATACAAACGAACCGATAGATCTTCATCTAATTTTAATCATTCACGTCTTTAACATTACTAACAATTGCTGTAAATTTCAGAACTTTCTGAGTTATTGCGCTAACAAGCATAAAATCAACTACAGCGTCAAACACACGCATGGACAAAAAGATTATCGCAAAAAATTGGTATTATTTTTTCTAATAACCCTAACAACTCTTGTAAATTTCATGAAAACCCGTCCATATATTGCACCCCTGCCGGCGCTGCTTTCTGGGATTCCTCTTCTGTTCCGACCTGCTGTTCTCTAGCGTTTATATGGGGCGTGCTTTTGCTAAGGTATGAGATTTTAGGAACAATTAGATTGAGCTTCCATCCTAAACTAAGCCATATTGTCGTTGGTTTTACGGTCGTCTCTAATGGATTGATTTTTCCTTTTCTAGTTACTATAGTTACAATAATGATAGAGGAAGCTGTCATGGCTACACCGTAATTTGCGATTACCGATACTCTACCACCGATGTAAGTATTTTGTGGAACAGTAACACCCTCTGTGAAACGTTACGTGTAAGAATCATATTCTTGCAAATATCTGATAATATGTAAACTGAGAACTCGTCTGAAACAAGTTAATATTTAAGTGCTCTGCTTTCACTAGCGTTGCTTTACAACAGTTCTATCTTGTGTACAGATTTACAAAATAATTAGGAAAGAAATGAAATCATTGTGTCTAAATCCTTCCTTTGTAAACTGGGCGAGCAAACCTCACCAGACACGATAAAAGAAAGGCTCGTTACAACCACCGTCTGCAATCTGCCAGTATTAGATCGAAGAGCATTCAAATTGCAAGACGCTCTGATTGTGGCTGAAAGGAAATTGAACCATACGAAAAAAAATAACAGTAACAAAATGTTAGATGTCCTGGCGTTACTTAGCCTAAATATTCCAGATACCTGAGAGATGTGCCTCAAATTTCCATGCATACAAGGTCAGAGAAGCCATCATGTACCTGACTTGTTCACTGCATCTTTGCTAACCTTAATTATCGCTAAGTCATACTTGCTGTGCTGAAACATTCACTTTTTTACAACGGCCACACTCGCTGAACTTAACTGATAATAGCACATACTGTCCTAGCGCCAAATCCCATGATTATTGAAAGGACAGTCGTTGGGGCACAATGACACGGCTTCATATTATCGGAACTTGACATTCTTCCCGCCTCAGGCTAAGTGACATGAACTTCATCTGCACCTTTAACGTTTTCCGATATCCTATTAAGTCCTTCTTCTGTAATGCCGATCTGGGGATGTCGCCTGCGTTAGGTGCCCGGAAAATGTCTTCGCGCTCCCGGTTTGCAAAGGAGTTTGGGATTACGCTCCGGGGTTTCTGTTAGCTCTTTCAATTGTTTTGCTTGGATGGGAAGATCTTATCACACTTGAATTATATAACTTGTATTATAGAATTATACTAACTTGCACAGACACTTATAACTTATAGTAACTTCTAAATCAACTAAAATTATCTTCAGCATGCAAGGAGTACCTTGGTTCCTAGTAACTTATGACGTTCTCCAACGGTACTGTTAGAATTACATCGAAGAAAGACGTACACATTTCTGTACAATTTGAAAACAATTAATACTTACAAATACAGTGCCTAGACATAAGTATTTACACAACTCTATTTTTTATCTATTTAAAAAAAAAATAGGGACTGTTTTAGGATAATTAATACAGGAAGCTTATATAACATATATAGAATATTTAAACAGAACAGTCAAATGTGCACTTATAACAAGAAAAATTAACTCAAGCCAAAATAATGAGGGACAAAAGTATTTGACCAAAGAAAATTATGACATTAGTACTTGGTGGCGTGACCTTTATTGGCAATAACAGCATAGAGACGATTGTTATAGCTGGAAATTTCCTCTTCACATTCACTTGATGGTATTTTTTTCCATTCTTCCATGCAGATAACCTTCAATTCAGTAAGGTTTTTGGGACACAGTTTGAGGACACCAGATTTAAAAAGACGCCCCAAATTTTCTATTGGATTAAGGTCCGGTGATTGGCTAGGCCATGGAAGAACATTTATTTTCTTCTTTTGAAACCATTCTTTCGTTAAATTCGCAGTATGCTTGGGGTCGTTGTCTTGTTGGAAGGTCCACCTCCGCCGTCCGTAGAATTTTTGGGCACTTGGAAGCATCTTCTTCTCTACTATGTCCCTGTACATGAAACTATTCATTTTGCCATCAATGTTATGAAGATCCCCAACACCATGGGCAGTAAAGCAACCACACACCATGATGCTGCCCCCTCCATGCTTCACGGTGAGGATGGTGTTCTTGGGGTCATAGGCAGTACCACGTTTCCTCCATACATGCCCGTGAAAAATCATCGCTTCATCTGTCCTTCTGTGATCATCTATTGAGAGTAAACATATGTTTCCATGTATCGAGAAAGTAATAAAAATTAGACTCCATTTATTTTTCGGTTTCAAGAAGTGTTTCAAGCAAGAAGTGCAGTCAGAAAAAGGGATAAGGGTTCGCATTTTCGCTATCTTCTGCAACCTGGTCATCTATGTCCATGAAAACGCAACCTAACTACAAACTCTGCAATCTGACATATTTCTGCCCTATCTATTTCTTTAAGAGCATGGCACGAAACGTGCAAATATATAAATAAATAAACACACGACGGTGATTAATATATTGTGTTTGATTTATGTTTGTTAATAAAAGGATAAAATTTCTCTCTCTTTGTCCCATAGAGGATGGAGATACGAAACATATGAGTAAATCAAGACACATTGGTCTTTGTGTATAGCGAGAATTTTTACACAGAAATTATGTGTGTTATCATAAACAACTGAAGCTTAAGAGATGTGGGCCGCTTGGCTGCTACGCCGCTTGCGGGAGACCCATGGGCTCTTTTATCATGATGCACTTAAAGGAGACACTAAGAAGGCATTAGACTGGGAATTGAATCCTTCCGATGAGCTTCCTCGACTCTGCGGCTCCGGGCGCAACGATCTGTTGTCGCTTTGGTCAGATTTGTTGCTCCGGTTCTATGAATTTCAATGGCTTGGTTCTTACGTCAAAGCTGTTATGGGCTGACTGGTCAATGAGAAAGTGCCGCATGCATGGCTAATGTCAGCTGTTACCATTCCCCTTCCACTCTCGTCTCGGTAAAAGTTTTTCGGATGGAGACCAGAAAAGTAATTGGAAAACGTGCAGGGTAATCCAATCGATGAAGATAAAAGAATATTCTAGGATTCCTTCAGAATCGAAGGTCTTTAGTAGCGAAGCTGAGGCAGAGCTGGACCACCTGTTTGTCTGCTCGGCTGTTTGTCTGTCCAATGATTTTTACTTCTGGAGGACGAATGGCTGGTCAGCTCGGGACGAAGCTGGGACCACTTGATACAACAAAACGTAGGAACAATGATGGTTCATGCTTCGGGTCCATCACTGCCACGTGTGAAAAAGAGATGGAATTGATTATTCATCAGTACAAACCAGCGATAGTGAATCGGAATTCGTAGGGGATATGATAATATTATGCACCTCACCGTAAGCCTCGATTCCAAAAAGCCCGTTACTCATGAGTGATTCTCGAGTTGCGCAACTTGGAACGCAGACAGGAAGCGTCATGCAGTTAGTTCCAGAAGATCGAAAGCTTTTGGGCTTTCGTTGCAACAAGCTGCAACTTGACGCTTTAGTTGCCATCGAGTGGCCACAGAGTGAGGTCACAGTTCATTTACAGAAGATAGTTGTGTCAGATTCGAGTGTATGCAACAAGCCCTTGAATTGTTCTGAATTTATAAATGAAGTGTGGTGTGGTTCTCACTCGACTGGCTCTAATGTGGACCGCAGTTTTCGAGCTGCGCAACACATAGCAGGGTGAAAACACCATGCAATCCGAACCGATCCACTGGTGTTGGCATCGAGTATCTGCTTGCTGCATTCAGCTGCAAATGCACTTTCACAGTTATTATTCCACGCGGTTCAGTACAAAGAAGCTTGGTAGAAGATCGGGCGAAAAGGCTCGGCAACGAAGCCAAAAAAATTCCAGCTAGGCTGAAGCCTGGCTGGCTGACTACACATATATATTGCAACGCTATAAAAGTAAAGGTAAACTCAAGTTTGACTGGACCCTCCACTGCGAAATCCCCTCGCACAGGTTCCTGCTGCAGACATAGACCAACTTGCCCCAGAGGAGTAAGTGCAGCTGCAGCCGACGACTGGTCGCTAAGAATTATGACACCGAAACGGAAGTTTCAGCGACCAGCTTCCCCCCACCCCCATCCTAGGGCAGGTACCCCCGCGATAGCTATGCGAACTTGCAAATGCGCGGATTCAGCTCACCGAGTGCCTTGAGAATTGAAAGACTGCGCCTGGCTGTGGGCATCGCTGCCGGGTACCATGACACAACAGCTGTGCAGCGCGCAGTGCCCGCAGCTACTGTGGGTATAAGAAAGTTCGTTGGGGATTGCACCGCAAAAAATTCGAAAACTAGTAGTGTGCGCAGGCGGTATTCAACCCATACCAAATTGTCGCTACCAGGAACGGCTGAAGGATGTAGTATTGTGGTTATATAGAGCAGCAAAGGGAGAAAATCAAGTTTGGGGGTTTATTGAGCAGAGTATTTACTTTATTCGCTTTCTTTTACAATAATCATAGCAAGACTGCACTTTTTGCGCTTCATTTTGCGGTTGTAGAATATATTTTTTTTTGTGGAAAAACGCACATCAGTAAATCAACCACACTGGAGCAATAGTTGGCTGGCTTTGCCAGGCGAACTACTCCGTGACAGTGTCTCCTGCTGCTATTGAACCACTTTGCACAATACACAGTAGCAAGGAGACTTTACAGAAAGAGGGAACACAGCCACAGTTCACCGTACTGGCCAGGGAATCTTTGTTCTTCCACAGCTATTCCCTCTTCACCAATCACACCCTTCCAGCCATTCCTGCCCACCAATCATAGGCTCCCAGCCATTCCTTTCACCAATCATAGGCTCCGAGCCATTCGTGAAGTAAATCAGCCCATTAGCGGACGTGCGAGCTCCACTATATGGTACAGTTCATTTATTAAACAGAGTTCTGTCAGATCTAAGCGAACATGCAGGTGGTACGTTCCGGCCAATCCGCGACCGCCTTGACTCTGATGTCACTACTCTGCATTGAAAAAAGGGAGCCACAGCTCACTTACTAAAGACAGTTATATCACACTTCAGGAATATCAAAACTTAACTAGATTCACCGACTTTAATTAAAAAAATTGGACGTAGATTAGCAGAGATTGCGGAGAGTGAAGGATTCTGCATGAGCTCAACAACATCTAATACATCATGAATAGTTTCAAGATAATTTTTTTTTTGTTAATTCTCAAATTCAGCTTAGTCTTATTAAGTTTAAACGTCACGGAATATGAGAAACTAACCAAACTTATTTCTTCCCGAGAAGTAGCGCTTATGACAAACTTCCATTTTTTTCAGCGCTTCGCCTTTCGCATAAAGTCTGGCATAGCGCGACGCTATCTTGTAACTGCTTTGGGCAGTGCAGTACTAGCTGGTGTTGTATTTCAGGGGCAGAAGCAGCAACGTTGCGTGGCACACAGATCAGAACTGGACTAAATTTTATAGGCCATGCAAATGGGCCTTGACTGCCATTGACTTGTTACACACTGACTGCTGCGTGGGTCGCTGGTCCCGCACTGGCCTGCGCGCTGAGGTAGTGGTAGAATAAGCTCTGTGCCTGTCCGACAGCCTGTCGGTTGCGCTAGCACCCGGCGTTACGATCGGTGTGTTGGGAGCAGTGTAGTACTGTGCATTGAGCTGACACCTTGCAAACGCATATCTTATTTTAATACTGCATAATTTCCAGTACACGAAAGGAAATCACTGATGTTTTTTTTTTAAATAAAGAGACATGATGCTTGTTAGTGAGTCTCTTTACTCACCCAAAGCTACTCCTATTCATTCGCATTTCTCCCGTTTGTAGTGCAGCCTCCTACTATACATGTAATACTGGTAGCAAAGCATATTGGCTGTTTCAAATACGGCTAGTTTGGTGGAGAGTTTTCGATTTCTCTAGTGCAGCTCCAAGATTTAAACTTATTGTTTCCGTTTAGAAAAGTTAAACCTTTGACATGCTCTGTTCTTACCTCCACATTTTTATTTTTGTTCCTACTCCAACTTTACTTTATCTTCTACGAACAGGGAGTGTAGTTTCAAAAATTTTTATTTGGACTGGTGGACGCACTGAGCACTCATAAACGCGTGGCATACCCACGTTCTTCCCACGCTCTACTCATCTAGGGCCTCTTTCTGAACTGTCTCTGCGTGGCACTGGTGAATGTCCGTCGTTAGAACGCTAGTGAGATAGATTCTCTCTTTTAAGGCTTTTCTCACCAGAGTTGTACCGACACTGTTAATATATAGATTCGTAGAGTTACGCTAATTAGGTAACACTGGTAATTCAAGGTAAATTTTATCATTGACTTTTTAGTTTTTGAAACTATTCTCGCGAATTGTGTTGCTACAAGCAAATATTTTGAAGTTGAATATATCAAGACTAGCATCTGAACGTGTCAACATGATGCTTCGAGGCTGCACCGTTTCTAGCAGGTACTATAATAATGTAGACTGCCTCCTGATGCAGTCCATAGCGGGGAAAGTGATCACAGCTTGCTTTTCTTACTTTAATTCTTAATTGGCGCCGTGACTGGAATTTATTAGTTCACGGGCGGAAAATTTTTTATTTTAGTCCTTCTGAGTGTTAAAAAATTGTGTGAAATGAAAGGAAGCATTGAAAAAGAGTGAAAAAAACGGCTGAGCTCATGGCAGAGGCCTTGTTATGGGTGGGTGTGGGCGTCAACTGGTCTGGATCCGCATCCCATCAGAGAGTTCTGGGAGCAGCCGCCCAGTTACCAATGCCCCTATTTCGTCTTGTTGAGCGCGCTTCGGGCTACAGGCGTAGTGGTAGATGGCAACTTATCTTTATAGTACGGTACGTATGCCCTATTCTTTTGTGTCAATAGCCACAAGTCATATGCCAGCCGCTCCTCTGGTAACACAGTATATGAAAAGAATGTGGCCACGCACAGCGTAGCACTGTTTCACAATCATACACCACACCTCAGGCAACAAGGTGTGTCCTTCCTCATATCGGCCGAGTGTCGATATGGCGCCCAGAGATGCTTTCTATTTTTTTATTCCTCAGGTAACATGCTGCCACTCACCTCCTCTAGTTGGACATCATATACCATCTCCCGCCTAGAGTTAGGGACAACCCACCACTGGTCAGCCAAATATTTTAGTTTTGTTCGGCCATCTTGCTGAAGAATGTTGCAGCAAGAGAATGAACTCTTGTGTCGTTAACTGCTGTCCTGCTTGCTTCTTAGCGAGCCATCCATCCGTTCATCTTCACTTTAAGAGCTTCACTGAAGCCGATTGTCGACTGAAGCAAGCCTTTAGCTAAAATGTGCAATGACAAAAAATATGTAGCTGCACGATAAATTATTTTATTCGCGTTAGCAGGGCATAAATTAGTGGAGTTGAATTACTAATTTTTTTTTCTCATTCTCTGGTACAGGAGCAGTGCAGGACCTTTCGACTTTCAAGCCGCCCCGCCCACTCTAACAAGTAGAAGCCAACAGCTGTGTCCAAATCCAGGACTTCCAGCTGCACCGCCGTGAGTAGAATGCAGTCTTCTGTTGCAATATTATATTATACCCAGGGAGTAATAGCAACGGGAGGACCAGACATCAGCTGATAGAAAAATCGCGACGTCACAGCCCGACCGGCACTTGTCTGTGGCGTCATTGCGGACCACTCAGTTGCTAAGTTCGAAGTTATGTCAGCACAAAGTTACCTGCGTTGCATTTAAACGTTAGTATATGGTTACATGTCAGACATAGTGGGTAGAAAGATCTGTCTTTACTTCTAAATTAACCCTATTTACACCAGGCTTGCAACGCTTTCCCACCACCAAGTATGTAAGAAAAATTACAGTCATGTATCATTCTTGACAAGTCAGCGTGTGTAACATATTTCAAACTAAAACGGTATCATTGTAACAGAAAAACTATCCCCCCGTATAACCAAGCAAAAAAGTTTTCTACATATGACGCTTATTATTCATAAATTGATATTATATGTAAAAAGAACGAGATGTGCAACAGCAGGCAGGCAGTGGAAGTGGTGATGCGCCGCATGGTGACACCAAGAGCAGCGGTCCATCACGTGACCAAAGCGCCGCCCTCTCTAGTCGCCGCGATAAGCTGTGCGGCATGGCTGATGCAGCT